>OX579669.1:10202159-10409296 GCA_951230895.1 Carpatolechia fugitivella
CCTTCCTCTCGCCCCCTCCCAGACCCTCTCCCCCCGTGGGGAGTGATGGGGTGGTTCGCCCACTGCGGCCCCGGCCGCTGCTCCACCCATGTCCGATTTGCCCGGGGTGGTCCCCCGGCAGGGATCCCTTGACCCCTCCTGTCATCGCGCACACCGCCGTCCGATGCACCAGCGCGCGAACCCCGGGGTGGCCCCCCGGAAGGTGTCCACTGACCCCCCCCGCCGTCGTGCCGACCAGCCGGCGCCACCGTGTTTAAGCACAAGAGGAGGTGGTGCTTACCCCCACAATACGTACACGGCTCCGGTTCCGCGCACTCCGTCGCGATGTGGTGCCCGAAACAGAAGAAGCACCACCCCCGCTTTGACACGATGTTTCGACGATGTTGGACCCGGTGTCCAACGAAAGCAGAGCAAAGGGCCACACCATGTCCGTCCCCATTGCAGTAAGGGCAACGGTGCCCCTCGGCAACGGCCACCAACGTCGCCAACCGATGGGAAGGTCCTGCCTTGGGTCCCCTCCCCCCCCCTCTCTGAGAGCCCGAACCCTTATGTGACCCAGAGGAGGGGGCGGGCGTCATGTTCTCTACCCGACGACTCTCCGCTTCTAGGAACGCTAGGAGGCCCTCAAGAGTGGGCAGATCCTCCTTGCTGGTCTCCTGAAGCTCAAACCTCGTGAGCACGTCGACGGGCAGCCTTCCAGCAACTATATAAAAGAGGAGATAGGACCATTTGTCCACCGGCAAACCCAGGTTCTCCAAGGCCCTAATGGCCACCGTCACTGGATTCACGATCTCGGTCCTGATATCTGAAGCCCGACTCACCTTAGGGATGGCAAACAACTTAGCCAGTTGTGCATCCACCAACCGCCGTTGGTTGTGGTAACGCCCTAATAATATTTCATAAGTGACCTGGTAATTTTCATCCGTGATGGGCAGGTGCCCCACCAGGTCACTAGGCTCCCCCCTCAATGCCCCCCGTAATTGAGCCATCTTGTAGGAGCCTGACAGGTCCGCGCGACGATGAACCAGGCTGTCAAACATGTTTATAAAGCTCACCCACTGGTTCAAGTCCCCGTCGAAAATGGGCAAGTCAATGGAGGGGAGGCGTGAGACAACCCCTTCTGAAGAGCCCGAACCAGTGCGATGAGAGCCCGATGACTTGCCCTTATTAATTTCAGCCACCCGTTGTGTGATGTCATCGGCATACGTCTGGCACTGCTCCACGTCCTGGGTGATCTTGACCAATTCCCCCTCGGGTACCGCTATTCCTAATGCAAGAAGGTCAGTGTGCAAGCCATACACCGCATCCAACCTTGTGGTCACCTGTTGTGCCCGGTGAAGCAAGGCCGCATCCCTATCTCTTCGGTCAATCAATGCCCGAGCCGAGCTAAACCATCTGAGCTCCGTGCTCACCTTAGCCTTAATAACCGTGACCGACATGTTACTTGCGGGTTACAACAGGTGTCTAATGACCTAGCTCTTAATAATCCGTACTATAGGTACACTAGGTCCTATACAATCCAAATATTGCAAACTTAAAGAAATTAGAAACAATAAAAACCAATTAAAAATAACAATAATACTGGTTATTTAATATTAAATATTATTTACTTATGGTAATAAGCTGCTGTTGTGATCCCTAGCTGTTCAATAAGCCACCACTGGCTCCTACAATATTAAGAACAGTCACAAGGCCCGAGTAAACAACAACAACTTATTAACATTAAAATATCTTAAAATTAAACAAATATTAATTCTAATCCCTGTGACCAATAATCAAGCTTATGAGCAATGAAACAGGCTGATAAGCAGGCCTATAGGCCACTAGAAATTAGATCCTAAGTGCCTACAGCTAGCTACACTCAGTTATACTAAGATAAAGGTAGTAAGCCCGCTGCCGCAAATTATTTAAATTGAATTACTTAATTACTATCCCCTAATCGTTACACACAACTATCCAAATAGCTGTGGTAAGCTGCCGTTATTATAATTGTTTATTTTAAGCAGTGGAAGCGCTGGATCTTAATACTAATTGAGTATGCACTATACCGAGAGTGACCAATACACAATCAAAAAATACCTAAATAATACCTAACCATGTAGCCAGGTGGACCGAAATATAATACCTATCACTACACGACCAGTCCTAGCTCAGCAGATAGGCAACCCGAACCTACCTAAGTACTTCTGCTGACTAGGTGTAAGAACTAACCTTTGAGGTTATTTTGCCAAAGCACATGGAATCATGGAAATCCAAGTAACAAAACCCGACCGAAATTTGGTTTTCGCGCACCGAACGGTATCCGACCGCTTCCCTAACCACGCTCTGCTACCAAAATGTTCACTCCAGGACCCGTGTCCTGAAGGAACAGCCGCGATACGCGGCGCCGTGAAGAACTATGGTATTACAATCTACGACTTACCGAGGTCTCCGTGTCGAGGATTGTTGCACTAAGGAATACGGTCAAGGGAAAATATAATAAATAATTTGGTGTAGGAAAGGACACGAGGAAAAAACAGGGTTAGTGCTGAGTTCACTTCAACGAAGCCGAACAAGCTCGGCGCCGCCGCCAAACGAAGAACTGGTTGTCCCGAGACACCAGCACCACAGTTTTTCCAATATGCTGAGTGGTTTTCTAACCAAGATGCCGATTTTCTTCTCTTATCCGATTTTTCAGCTCCGACCGCTGTTCACACCGGTGACAGATAGAGTGTTGCCAAACCGTCCCGACAAAAAAAAATACTAACGTAAAAGCGAGCTATACACTCATGCTAACCCGCGATTCGCCTCGCGAAATCGGTTCCGAACATTATATATCCAAGTTTAATATATATGTTTTCTGGAATTTTCTGCTTGCTCGTTTACGAGCTTTAGGCCTTCAAAAACTGCGAGTTGGCATGGGTAGGACCCTTTAATAGATAAATACATGTGCAATATACATATTTATTTAGATAAACAACATCCAGACACTAGGCAAACACAAGTGCTCATCACACAAATATTTGCTCTGAGCGGGATTCGAACCCGCAACCCTGCGCTTTGAAGGCAGGCATGCTACCGACTAGGCTACAGAGAAATTACCGTGCCTTTTTACCTATAGATTAAAACAACATTCTGTCAGTTATTTTTTTTTTTCATTTAAAGAGAAATAACTCAAAAATGTTTTTATTCACTTTAGTTCGTATAGAAGTTTGAGAACCATTTTAACAAGCACTTTATAATGTTATCTGTGGAGTTTTTAATAACAAAAAATATTTTCTTGATTAAAAGTTCTTAATTCTAACAGGACAAAGGTTTATACCCTTTTGCAAAATTGAACGTACAATAAAAATGTAAAATTGGACTCTTATAGTTACGAAATGAAATAATAAAGAAAAATATTAATACCATTACAGAAAATTCATTTTTTCGTAGGTAACTAACTACTCACTTATAATTAAACTTTATCTTCTTTATTTACATTCAATCCAGTTAGAAAGCACTGAGTCGTATTTAGAGAATTATTTTAACTTATACGAGTATATAAGATTTTATTAAAACCCATTTATAACACAGGTTTTATTGTTATGTTGAGTAAATGTAACTTTACTTACACAGTTAGAGAATCCTGGCTTCTTTCTTATTTAGACTACTTTACTTAGGTTACTTGTCTCAATTTAAGTATTGTCGTGAGAATCATTATTATAAGTTAAACTTTGAGGGGAAGCGGTTTAATGGTTTAGAAGTTTTATTTTATTTATTTATAAGGTGAACAAAAACAGTTAAGTACAACACTTGATAATTACATGAGCATGACACAATAGAGTAAGTACTAACCAGCGACATGTTCCACTGATAATAAAAGTAAGGAATTTGCTAACTCGGCTATCACCCAGATCACTCACGCCACCGCCGCCACTTATTAAAATAGCACAGGCTGAGCTAAGCCACAAGTAGGTAGATGTAATTGAATTTAAGAATACAATTTTTAGGTAGGTATATAGAGAAACGGAATGAAATATTATGTTTGTGAGTGAGCTGGATCATAGTAACAGCGAAGGTGATTAAAAAGTAAGAAAAAAATATATGTATATATATATATATATCAACAATAAACAAACTAATAAAGTTATAAACTAAACATTACTCTTTTATATCTTTGTAAATACATACATTGCGTGTTGTAAAATAATAACTTGTAAAAAATCAAAGCCTTTGCTTTATTTTTTTATAACACATGTAGTTGTTCTTGTTGCTGTCCTTGTTGACTTTTCAAATAGGAATGGATGTGAGTAGCGCAGGACAGGACGTTGTGGAGGTCCTTGGGGGAGGCCTTCGTCCAGCAGTGGACGTCTTTCGGCTGACCTGACTTTTTTCATAAAAACTTCACCACTTCTTCAGTCTTTTTTTTTTTTTATTTGGTTAGTCATGCTGCACCCATAAAAACATCCGTTCATCAGTTTGCTGTGAAGATTGGCTACATAAGGCCTTCAGGTACACGAGCGCCCGACTAACTTGGAGTCAAAACAGCTCATATACGTCCCCACCGAGGGACTCGTGCCTACTCTGATTTAGGGCGATCAGGCCTTAGTCGACCACGCTGGCCCAGTGCGGGTTGGTCGACTTCAAACACAACCTTTGAATTTCTTCGCAGGAATTTGCAGGTTTCATCACGATGTTTTCCTTCACAGTAAGAGCGTCGAATAAACGTACATATGAATTTGAAATTTAAAAACACATTGGTACGTGGTGGGGACGGAACCCGCGTCTCCCGGACCACCGTCAAAATGGTCGCCATGACCGAAATTGGTTGGAAATATCATCATATCAAAAACATCACAAACAAAACCTTATCAACAAGACAACCTGATTTTCATTCACAATTTATTCAAAGCCTGCCAGCCGATTAAACATGAAAAGATCCTTTAACATACAAATCTGTGTTTTCATAATAATCACCCGACAAATCAAGAAAATGTCTCTAAAACAATTGTGTCTCTGCCCCGTCCTATCTAATTAATCTTTGTCAAGTTAAGATGGGGCCACACTCGAGGATAAAGCCGAAAGATTAGAAAAAAACCGCTTAAATAGTAATTGAGTTGGCACGTCGTTAATCTAGCTTAATGGGAGCGGCAATGAAATCTTAATGGTAAATGGTTTTGTACTGTTTTATTTGATTTTTAGCCATTATTTACGTACTTTTCAAAGCACGGCGTTCATTTGCCGTTTACGTTCACCTATAAATTATCTGTTTGTACTAAAAGTAGCCTAATTTTTGTGACGGGATAAAGTGTTGCCAATACGTTACAAATGCTAAAAATAGAAAGTTTTATTTAAATTATGCGTCAAACTGCTCTACAACAAAACACCTAAAAATAAAAAAAAGCAAGTCAAAATTTTTAATTTAAATGGTGTAAAAAATAACACATCAGTAAATTATGAAGTGACATAAACATTAAGATAAAATTTTATTTGGTATAAAAGAGCGCATTTATTTTACAAAATCACGCAAGACTCTCAATAAAAAGAGATTGATTTTCCTCAAAGACAGACACATTGACAATGTAATCCGTATATTCAAAGATATTTTCCCTCTAAGCTGACACCTGTCAATCGAATCGTTTCGTCGACTCTGATAAGCCGCATTTTTGTTGGCTCGGCTCAAGCCGACTTTCCCGTGTGTCACCGGCTTTAGTTGAAAATGGAATTGTGTCAGGATCAGAGACAATAGAAATAAAAAGGACCGTCAATTCAGTTTCACATTTCATTTTACATGTGTGATTTTTGTACCAGAGCTTATAGAGTTAATGTAAGAGTTAATGTTCGATTAATTAAACTTTATTTTATTATTTTTGCTTCTATTTTTGAAATTTTGAAAACTTTGAAAACTAGGTTCGTAAGGAAACCTGCACGCTCCTAAAAAGTTTTTTTTTTTCGACGAAAAAATTCAATTATTTTCTCACGACGTGTCAAAAAAGATCAAAAACACATTGGTACGTGGAAGGGTTCGAACACTTGTCTCCCGGACGGGAGGCTCTAGCCAATACACAATCGACGCTCTAGTATGAATACTGCGTTTTTTGCGAGATTTTTTGGCACAAGTATCAAATGGATTTCTCAAATCGTTACTTTATTATATCAACCATTACGAGATTGGTCATTTTGGCGACGTTTATTTTGTTGCGTTTCTCTTGTCTCGTTAATTTAATTGGCTCGATTATTATGAATTTGTAAAAACTGGAAGTTTTTATTTTAAAGTGTGTGTATTGTTTTTTGCAAAAATATTGTGTTGATTGAGGTTAAATAGTACTACCTACACAAAAGGGGATCGGACTGTTCGCCATATTTTATGAATTATTTTTAAAATATAGATAAGTAGCAGACGATTCGCGAAGAAAAAAACAGAATCGGTTGAAAAACTAATTTACAGTGATTTTTTAAAGTTTTAATATGTCTGTCTCTTTCAAAAACGATTTTTTGTATGGAGGTTATATGGCGTTACTAACAAATGACGTCACAAGTGGGTATGTGCCTCTCTATCTAATCTTGATTATCAAACCTTTATAACTCGGTAAATTTTAAAGATAGAGCAAAAATTATTTTAGTGTTCGGTAGCAGAAACTAAAAAGTTTGGATTTATAAAATAAAATAAAAGTAGTCCAATCCCCTATTACAAGGTGTTGGTATCCTTACCGATAACACTTGGCTTTCAGATGGCGATAGACTGAAACTGTTGTGATTTCATCGTCAAACATATCTTTTTAATTAAACTCTGTAAGTAGTTTCCCCAATAATTATTATTTACTAGCGGTCCATCCGCGGCTACGCTCGGGTTGTGTAAGATTTTTCCTTGGGAATAAGACTTTTTCCCGTAAAAAGTAATTTATGTGTTAATGTAGGGTACAAACTATCTCTATTCCAAATTTCATTTAAATCCGTTGAGTACTTTAAGCGTGAAGGCGGAACAAACATCCAAACATATTTTCACGTTTATAATATTAGTGTGATTATCAGATAGGTACTTCAATATTCACATATTTTATTTTTTATTTTATTTACATGAAGATTAAACATAAAACAGCACATATTAAAGGATTAGACATAGACATAGCATTACTTCTCGCAGAGACATGACAAAGAAATATAATACTTAATCGGAGAGACAAACTAGTGCCCAAAAACATAAGGTTAGTAATGAGTACAAAGAAACAATCAAGGTCTGCTGTAAAAGAGAGCAATTGGGTGGGGTAATATTGCAATTGTCGTGGTCGTGATACCCTATGTCTGTATGTGTGTAATGTACGGTGACATATATAGATATTACTCTTATTTTTTGTTTTTTATTTTCTGTTCTATTTAATTTAATAAAGACTTCAAGACGTATGTCTGGAGCTGAAGGGATTAACTGCGTGGAGCATTTTCCAGTGTAGCGAAGATGGGGAGATTCTGAAAAGCAGCAATCATGCTGAGACTCTTGCCCTTTTATCAGCAATTTGTACTACTTATTTGTTACGTAGCATTACTTGATACTTGATGTATTGTTGATAAATAAAGCGCTTATTTATTTTTTATTTTATTTAAAACATTTCTTTAGAAATAAGAAGTGCTTTGTCGTTTTTCTATTTGATCATTTTCTGTAAACTTTATTGTTTACAATAAATAATAAAATAAATACCTAAATAAAACTAAAACAATAATAAAAATAAAATCATGTGACTTAAGGGGGTACCCTATATGAACACTAGCGCCACTTGGATAAAAAAACATAACTTAGTGAAAACACAAAATAATAAAAATACGAACGATCAAATTGTTTCATTAGTCTTGTTGTATTTTTAGAATTGATAAATTAAGTTCTCTATTATTAATTGTAATTGTAGTGACAAATAGCGAAAGTGCTAATAACGGCCGTGTTTAGCACTTTCGCTATCTCTTACTACACCGTATAAGATTTTATGAAATTCGGTATTTCTAAAAATACTAAAGTACCTGCACTTTAAAATGATCGTCCACTTTTTTAATATATTTAGTTTTTTCGGAGTCATGATTTTTTTTCGAAGTGGCGCTAGTGCGCGGTCAGGTAGCCCCTTAATAGGTCACGGGAGTTTGTAAAAAACAAATGTGACATAAGGTTAAAGGTTATTATAAATTGTGTAGATAACTTAGTTACATAGTTTTCATTTCTGTTTGTTACAGGTTAAGAGCCCGCGGCAGCAATGTCGGAGGGCACACGATGTCTGTGCGTAGTTGTACTTCTCATACACACCGTCAGGGGCGCTGGTGAAGGTATGTACGAGATTTTCGTCATCAGAAAATCGGCTTTCGTAGCCGAGTGGTCAAGCGTTCTACTCTTATCACGAAGATTCCAGGTTCAAATCCCGGTGGAAACACTAACTAACAAAAATGTCTTTGTGATAATTTCCAGTTTGGCTGAATCAACTGATTCCGTGCCTCAGAAGGCACGTTAAATCGTTGACCTCGGCTACTTCCTTATACGAATCATGCCATGATGAAGAAAAGTACCTGGTTGACCGAGCTTAGCTCGTTTATTTTTTTTAAAAGACACCTACGCATTTCGATAAACTCTGCTTACAAAGTACACGCGGCTAGTTTTTTTTTTTGACGATGACCTAATGCTTGTGTCGCAAAATCGACGTATCAAGCGTAACCGGACTTTTGGGGGAGCGGAAGGCTCTTACCCCTTTTTTTTTGTAGGACACCTACGCATTTCGATAAACTCTACTTACTTCATACGTTCAGAAGAAAGTACACGCGGCTAGACATAGTAGCACCACTCTTATACTTTAAACGAGCAAGATAAGAATAATAAGGATCTCGGAAACGTACGGCTGCAACAATTTCGCAATTCAGTTTCGGGGGCAATAAATCGATCTAGCTTATAAAATAGATTTCCCCGTATTTTCAAGCTTAAAAGAATTGATACGCGATATCATTGAAATAAAAAGGTAATTTTGGCTCAGTTAGGACACCACGAGTTTGCAGTTTGAATCTCGACAAATATTTTTTTTTATTTCTTTGTTCTTTTTTCGTTTGTTTTATTCAACTTTTATCAAAAATGCGTCGCGAGTCGCCGTGACATTAGTACTTGTTCAGCTTGGAGTTTTAATGGAACACGATTAGAACCTACTTGCTTTATCTAGTCCCTTCTGTGATCAAAGATTTCAGCGCGAAATCACGTCATATTTCATTCTAAATCAAACAATCAATTAATTCACATCACTTCTCGCTGAATCCAAGATAAACATAACAACGTTCTTGAGTTAATACCGAATCATCACTCATGTTTTACTATGACCGAGTTACGCTAAACAATACTTTTGTTTGAGATAAACTTTGTATTAATTAATTGTATTTTCATTTATCATGCTGTCATTTTGATCTTAATTGCAAGTAAATTTTATAATTAACGGCTAAGAGAACTTTTTTTAATCACTTATTAGGGAAACTGTATTTTGAAATAAAATAAAATAATATCACATAGAAAGTTGAAATTCTATTTTCTCTCTATGAAATTCATAGGTAATTCTCTCACACATTTCACATTTAGATCGCTAACTTGCGGTCGATCATGAGTCTTACCATGAGATGCACTCATGCGAGAGAGAACCTTCTAAACAAAAAAGCGGCCAAGTGCGAGTCGGACTCGCCCATGAAGGGTTCCGTGTCAGTGTTATAGAACCGCTAAAGGCAGTGGCCTTTGTCAGTGGACTTGGCTCGTGTAACGACTAGATAGTAGCCGCGGTTTACGATTTACGATTTATGACGTATTAAAAAAAACTACTTACTGGATCTCGTTCAAACCAATTTCCGTTGGAAGTTTCCATGGTAATTTCATCATATATTTTTTTTAGTTTTATCATTCTCTTATTTTAGAAGTTACAGGGGGGGGGGACACACATTTTACCACTTTGGAAGTGTCTCTCGCGCAAACTATTCAGTTTAGAAAAAAATGATATTAGAAACCTCAATATCATTTTTGAAGACCTATCCATAGAAAAATTTTAGTTTCAGTTCTATGTATGGGGAACCCCCAAAATTTTTTGTTTTTTTCTATTTTTGTATGAAAATCTTAATGCGGTTCACAGAATACATCTACTTGCCAAGTTTCAACAGTATAGTTCTTACAGTTTCCGAAAAAAGTGGCTGTGACATACGGACGGACAGACAGACAGACAGACAGACATGACGAATCCATAAGTGTTCCGTTTTTTGCCATTTGGCTACGGAACCCTAAAAACCGTTATCAACTAGCATTATTTTTACGGAAAATGTTTTACCTTTTGTCTTCTTACATGTTTAATTATACCTACTGATAATATGCGGCGACTTGAATATCTCACACAAAATTGGTCACAGCATCATTATCAACAGCACATAGACGTCCCCACAGAGGGGCTCGAACCTACCTTAAAAATCTTAATCAATTGCCTGGTTGTTTCTTGACTGGAAGACCAACGACACCAAAAAATTCTAATCCTTTCACACAATTTAATATTATCCTTGTCATTTGAGTCTCTTATAAAGTCTTTAAACCTCTAGTGACAAGCTTACATCTTAATAAAATGGCTAACAGATGAAAATTAATCGCGTTTCGGGACATTGCAAACGTCACCCAAATCATTATCCAAAGAGAGTTCAAGAATTGTCGAGAACAATCGAGAACCTTCTTGACTTTCGGAATTGTTTCACTGAAGCTGTGACTGAAGTGTCCATTGTCATTAGAATAATTTAATTTTGAATCTTTTGTACCTTATTCTTGCTGACCTCATTATGTTTCTCCAGCAATGGTCTAATTCTTTTATTCAAAAATTCAAGGCGTTATAGAAATTATGTTTTACGTTCAAATTGCGTTGTTATAATAAGTGATCGGACTACTTTTTTTTATTTTATAAATCCAAACTTCTTAGCTTCTGCTATCGAACACTAAAAGAATTTTTGCTCTATCTTTAAAATTGACTCTAGAATTGACTTTAGAATTGAGCTCTTCTCCACAGATTCCGCCATTGTGTTAGTGAACTCACCCAAAAAAATGTAAAAAAACTCCGCAGGACCCACGCATCTTCTGTACATTAATGTATAAAAAAAACTAAAAGTTGCTAACAATAAATCAATCAGAAATAGGTTTTATGAACCGTGCTGGAGTATCGAAACACTAATGCACTAATATTATAAAATGTAAAAGTATATGTGGATGTTTAGATGTTTGTTCCGCATTCACGCTTAAACTACTGAACGGATTTGGATGAAATTGCATTGAAAACAGTTTGTACCCTGGATTAACACATAAGATACATTTAACGGTAAAAAGTTTTTCCCACTGGAAAAATCTTACACAACGCGAGCGTAGCTGCGGGCGGACAATTAGTAAATTACGTTTTTGTTGATTCCAAAATAAAAACAAAACGTAGAGAAAAATTATATAAAGGAAGAGCAATATGCAAAACATCTTACGAAAAACAAAGCCATAATTTCGCATTTATATGTTAACCAAATTCATTTGGAGATTGTGCGAACGTGGAAATCCCTCCCTCGGCGAGTATGTCAAACGCTTTCTGGGAGAATTATAAAGAACCGTGAAGTGCAAACTTGAAGCGCAAAGTGAGGGTTCTGTAAATATTTAAATTAGAATCTGGCCCGTGTGTTTTTGACGTTGCTGCATCTAAATGAATTATGTTGATATAGCTAGAATAGAATAGAATAGTATTTATTGTCAAACTGTGTACATAAGTTGTTAATTTTAAACATAAGAGCCAACAGTCTATCCATTTCGGATGTACAATGTAAGGTACAAACAAGTTAAATAACGTATACTACTATATAATTCAAACAGCATTCCAATTTGAGTCATAAAATTCATGCAAATTATAGAACCCTTTACTTAGAAGCCACTGCTTTAGTTTAGTCTTAAATTTATATCCATCTAGAGATTTCAGGCAGTGCGGTAAATGGTTAAAAACTTTTACTCCAGAAACAAAAACACTTTTACGATATATGTCGCATTTATTTTTTTTGTTAAAGTAGTCGTATTTATATACATTACGCAAATTTCTTTTTATGTCACTGATCTTTATAAAATAGTCATTATTATTCTTAACAAAAATACAAATTTCCAATATATAAATACATGTCAAAGTTAAAATCTTTTTTTCTATAAATACTGTTCTAAGGGACTCAGTGAAGTGCATGTTATAGATGGTCCTTATACATTTCTTCTGAAGTAAGAATGCTGATTGTGAATTTACTGAGTTACCCCAAAATATTACACCATAATTCAGTTGGGGATACACGTAACCAAAGTATGCATTTCTTGATACTACCTCTGATGTCACCTTGGTCAAAATTGATAACATAAAACAATAACTTGATAATTTCCTATTAATTTTGTCAATAGGGCTAAATATATTTCCTGCCTTTGTTTTGTTTTGTAATGCTTAAAAACTAATCATACTAGATTCAAAGTAAAAAAAAAATATCTTTCTTTTTATCTAAACTGTAACTAGATGAAATGTATCCATTCCAATCAGTATGCTATGTTATAATAACACTGAATAAGTAGGTCACATTTGTCACCAACCCCTACTCTTCCCGTGGGTGTCGTAATAGGTGACTTAGGGACTACACATTGAACAGGGAACGGGCAGCAGCGCTCTATACAGTAACCTTTTCATCTGCGATCTCCAACCCGCCTGCCAAGCGTGGAGGTTATGGCAAAACCCTCCACTTAAGTGGAGGAGGGTAATAATCCAGCAGTGGACTATAACGGGCCGTTAATGTTGATGAAGTAGGTAATCGAGGTATACCTTTGAATATTAAATTAAGTACACAAAGGGTAAATAACAGCTGGCTTATTGCGAGTTGCTTCTTTATACATCAAAAACGTGACAGAACTAAGAACTGAAAATTATCCCACCACATTTCACTACTCAGTCTTTTTGAGCGGCTTCTCCTGAACATGGTTTATCCTGGCCTATGTGGAAGTCTTCAAACAAACTCCGGAGCCGTCAACCGAAGTAAGGAGAATAATTTATGTATAAAATGGCTCTTTAGCTCAACGCCGTGTGGTGACGGCAGAGTAGAATACATTTGTCACCAACCCCTACTCTACCCGTGGGTGTTGTAAGAGGCGCATTAGGAACTACACATTGAACAGGGAACGGGCAGCAGCGCTCTCTGATACAGTAACCTTTTAATCTGCGATCTCCAACCCGCCTGCCAAGCGTGGAGATTATGGCAAAATCAAACACTTATGGAGGCTTATAGTCCAGCAGTCGACTGTAACGGGCCGTTGACGGGTCTTTAGCTCGGATAGTGAATTTTGGTGCGCCAGACACTCCCCAGTCAATAGTATTGTGGTGACGTTCAGTTTTGGAACGCACCCCTAGTCTTAAGTTGGCAACACTGTCGTGCTTTCAAAGAGAGAGACTGTGGATTTGTTAGAGATAAACTCAAGCGCTTCTTTGTTATTGTTTCTATGTGTTACTAACCAATTTACTGCGAGAACTGTGATAACAATAAACTGTCTGATTAGCAACAAGTGGAGTTATTATTATTATGTGGACGGGACTGCCATAGGACACCCAATCATCCTCCGACCCCCACATTTGGTGACCGACAACCGAACACGTTTCCCGACGTTTGTTGCTGTTTTTGACGGACATCACATTGTTCCGCTAACTACGGAAGTCAAAGAAGACCTGCAAAAGAAGTTTCGCATCGGATTTCATCGCATCAAGACGGATTCTACAACTTTCGAGGTTAATCCATCCATTTTTTTTTTCTACCAAGATTTCATTGATCCGCCATTTTCGATTTGCACCGATCTGATTCGTCGATCGCTGGAGCACAGTTTCTACTACGGGTTTACGTATGGTTTACATACACGATTTTGAAGTTCATTGCTGCATGTCACGACACGTCAGTTTGTTTCGAAGTTCATTGCTGCTCCGAGTTTGAAGTTTATCGCTGCATCAATTTCGAAGTCCATTGCCGTGTGTCACGAAGCATTTCTTCGGTTCACCATCCATTGCTACGTTAACTTGGAACTTTTTATCTTAATTTCTATATTGTGTGTGTTGCATTATTTTGCTATTAACATAATTATTTTAAATTTGGACAATAACAAATAATTTAGTGTTAAGTACTAACTTGGCGTTACTAACGCTGTTAATAATGAATAGCTGTATTGTGTCTTTTATATTAAGGGTAATTTCACTTTTTTTTTGGTAAAGGTTACTTTTGGTTTAGGGTACTGTTATGTTTTGTTTGTCAAGTGTACATTGCATTTGAGAATTGAACGTTGCCCGCGCCTTACCACGTTTGCTATATTTTAAACTATTAACCTAATCTTATACTAACTTCCACTAACATTATACAACATTTCATCTTACACTAACTATTAACATTTTGGTTATCTTATACTTACCACACTCACCATGGCTGACGGCGACGACCGTACTTTGCCAGCATCTACACCTGTTCCTGACGTTCAAACCCTTTCTCAGCAGTTGAGCTTATACAAAGCTGAGATGGACGAGCTCGCATCGAGACTCAAGGCAGCTTGGCAGGAAAATTCGCTTCTTCGCTCTCAACTTCATTACAATACTGCTGCTGGTCCGCCTCCTAAAACTGAGCCAGAGTCTGAGGCCCTAGGAAGCGTTTGTAAGGTGGCTCCTCGGGTTCCTCCCTTTTGGTACAAAAAACCTGCTCTATGGTTTCGTCATGTTGAAACCCAATTTCGAGTGTCAGGGATCACTTCTGATCAAACCAAGTTTGATTACGTCATAGGTCAGCTGGATTTTAAAATAACAGCTGAAATCGAGGATATCATCATGAATCCTCCTAAAATCGATAAATATGAGTATTTAAAGAAAGAAATTATCCGACGTTTGTCACAGTCGGAGGAAGAACGCGTCCGACAACTGCTCACTGAAGAGGAGTTGGGAGATTGCAAACCCTCCCAATTTCTACGCCATCTTCGTTCGCTTGCTGCCCATTAGGGTTATGCGCCGTTGCTGCACAACTGCATCAACTGACAGCAAGCGTTGCCGCTCTCACGCGTGACCGTGTTCGAGGACGTAGTCACAGCTGTAATCGCAGCATGTCTCGAGGCCGTTCCCAGACTCCTTCATCAAAATTGTGCTGGTATCACAGGACTTTCAAGGACAAGGCCAGCAAATGTGTCAGTCCTTGCTCCTGGAAGCCGGTAAACCACCAAGCCAGTCAGTAGCGGCGGCAACTGACTGTGCTGCGCCGACGAGCCGTCGTTTATTTATAACGGACAAAACTACTAAGCTCAGATTCCTGATTGATACGGGATCTGACTTATGTTGTTTCCCACGGAGGTTGTTAGGAGGAAAATCTTCCCCCTCAGATTATCAGCTTAGTGCAGCCAACGGCAGTACTATCAAAACTTATGGCAGTACATCATTAAACCTCAATTTTGGGTTGCGGCGAGAATTTCGCTGGCAGTTTGTCGTGGCGGACGTCAGCACCCCCATCATAGGTTCGGATTTTTTGGCACACTACCATCTGCTGCCTGACTGCCGCAATAAGCGCCTCCTGGACGGCATCACCGGTCTTTCTGTTACGACCTCCCTCGCCTCTTCCGGACAGGCAAGTGTGAAGACCATTACTGTCGATAAGGGATCTCGTTTCAGCAGTATTCTTGCTGAATTCCCTTCCATCACTCTTCCTCCAGGAATACATAGGGAGATCAAACACTCCACTGTACACTTCATCAAGACCACTGAAGGTCCTCCTGTCTCTAGTCGTCCACGTCGCCTCGCACCGCAAAAGCTGGTGATTGCTAAACGTGAGTTTGACGAGATGATCAAGAACGGCACCGCACGGCCATCAAAGAGTCCTTGGGCCGCGCCATTACAGCTCGTGCCTAAGAAAGATCTTGTTTCTTGGAGACCCTGTGGTGATTACCGTGGATTAAACGCCCGAACCATTCCTGACCGCTACCCGTTGCGTCATATCGGAGATTTCAGCCAGAACATCGCTGGTTGTACGATCTTTAGCACGCTCGACTTGGTAAAAGCTTATCAGCAGATTCCAGTCCATAGCGAAGACGTGTGCAAAACCGCGATCATAACCCCTTTTGGCTTATACGAATTCCCGTATATGACCTTCGGGTTGCGGAATGCCGGACAAACCTTCCAGCGGTTTATGGATGGGATTGTTCGGGACTTCGACTTCGTTTTCCCCTATATTGATGACATTCTCGTGTTCTCCCGCGATCCTGATGAACATTCTCGTCATCTACGCATCCTTTTTCAAAGACTGGCTGATTTCGGCGTAGTCGTAAATCCTGCCAAGTGCGTTTTGGGAGTGAGTGAAGTCACTTTTTTGGGGTATCGCGTATCGAAAGACGGCATCGGTTCTCCACCAGAACGAATTGCCGCTCTTCAGGAATATCCTCTTCCAAAGACTGTCCAGGGCCTTCGTCGGTTCCTGGGCATGATTAACTACTACAGACGTTGTCTGCCACGTGCGGCTGAATTACAGGCGCCGTTGGTAAATGTCTTGGCTGATTCAAAGCTTAAGGGTGCCAAACCCGTACCATGGACATCGGAACTAGAGCGTGCTTTTCACGACTGTAAAGAGAGTCTTGCCCAAGCAACTCTTCTTGCACATCCACAGCTCAACGCGCCTCTAGGTCTGTTTACAGACGCATCGAACGTCCAAGTTGGTGCCTGCCTACAACAACTCGTAGGCACGGAATGGCAACCCCTTGCATTTTTCAGCAAGAAGCTGACTACCCGTCAATCTTCTTGGCCTGCGTATTATAGAGAGCTTTTGGCTATCTATGAAGCTGTGCAACACTTCCGGCACATTCTGGAAGCTCAGCAGTGTACCATATACACAGACCATAAGCCTCTACTCTATGCCTTCACTCAGAAAAGAGAAAAATTGCCTCCAGTGCAGCTCAATCAGCTCACTTTCATATCACAATACACGACTGATATTGCACATATTAAAGTGTGGATAACATCGTGGCTGACACCATGTCACGTATTGAGGCAATCTCTTTAGAGGACGATTACGCAGCTTTAGCTGAGTCGCAAAGAGACGACGAGGAACTGCAGACGCTCTTGCGCGATGGCTCTACTCTTAAATTAGAAAAGGTCATCTTGCCTGGCACGGACGTCATCATATTCTGTGACACATCCACCGGCAAGCCGCGCCCGTTCCTCACCGTCCCTTTTCGTCGAAAATACTTTGACAAAATACATGGCCTGAGTCATCCTGGCATTCGCGCGACGTCTCGCCTTCTCACCAGCAGATTTGTATGGCCCTCTATCCAGAAAGGTGTTCGCGATTAGACTAAGTCTTGCCTCCCATGCCAACGTAACAAGATTACGAGACACACAGCCTCTCCGCTTGGTGATTTTGTCGCTCCTCCCGGTCGCTTCAAGCACATCCACATCGATATTGTGGGACCTTTGCCTGTCTGTCAAGACTATCGTTATCTTTTGACTGCTGTAGACAGGTTCACAAGATGGCCTGAAGCGTGGCCAATGCGCACCATCACAGCCGAGGAGACTGCTGATACTTTACTACTTGGCTGGGTTTCTAGATTCGGAATACCGTCCCGTATAACAACGGATCAGGGACGCCAGTTCGAGTCGGATCTGTTCCGTAGACTCATGTTACTTTTAGGTACTAAAAAGCTGAGAACAACCAGCTATCATCCTTGTGGTAATAGTATGGTTGAACGCCTACATAGGCAACTCAAAGCCTCTCTAATGTGCCGTGACGAGCCTTGGATCAAAGCTTTACCTATTGTACTTCTTGGCATTCGTGCTGCATTAAAAGAAGATTTAAAAGCTTCGCCAGCAGAACTAGTCTATGGCGAACCTCTACATTTACCTGGCGAGATGATCGTTACCTCGTCAACATCATCAAGCGTTAACTATACCGATTTCGTCACGCATCTTAGGAACACGATGTCAGAGCTGAGACCTGTTTCCGCATCCCATCATTGCCAGAAGAAAGTCTTTCTGTTCAAGGATCTGGCCACTGCTTCGTACATTTTCTTGCGAGCCGACCACGTGAAGCCTCCGTTATAATCTCCTTATTCCGGAGCTTACACAGTCGTGAAGCGTTCTGATAAGACTTTTACCATCATCATTGGGAAGAAAGAAGTAGTTGTGAGTGTAGACCGTGTAAAACCTGCTTACATAGACAGTTATACATCACCTTCCACTCAAAATGATACACCTGACACAACAACTCTCACTCCTGACACTTCCATCATTCCTACACCTACACCTGCTACATCTGCACCTCCAGACATACACCAATCACAACCATCACTTTCACACAAACCTCTTCTCATACAAAATTCAACAAACAATACACATCATACTTCACCTTCACCTTCACCCGGTCGGGCAGAAGGGTTAAATTTGCTCGTCCTTTCGATCTTTGATCGAACTTCCTTACTCCGTAGGGGGGTGATGTGGTGACGTTCAGTTTTGGAACGCACCCCTAGTCTTAAGTTGGCAACACTGTCGTGCTGTCAAAGAGAGAGACTGTGGATTTGTTAGAGATAAACTCAAGCACTGCTTTGTTATTGTTTCTATGTGTTACTAACCAATTTACTGCGAGAACTGTGATAACAATAAACTGTCTGATTAGCAACAAGTGGAGTTATTATTATTATGTGGACGGGACTGCCATAGGACACCCAATCATCCTCCGACCCCCACAGTATATTTTTGTTGTTTCATCTTGCGTGTGTAAGCACCTGCATACGATATATTTTAGAAAGAAACCTACAGATACTACGTTTTCAGTGGCGGCATACTTCTCTGCACAAAAACATCATAAAAATATTATTTTTCTGCATCTGTGGATTTTGGACAACCGACATCACATCATCTGGTATTAATATTATAGAGCAGGCCTCGTGTAACGACTAGATACTAGCCGAAGCCGACGGCTAATGGTACGGTGAACGATAAGAATACGCCAATATCTCTCTCTTCGAAACATTTGCGGAGTAAAAGAGATAAAGATATCAACGCATTCAAAGACAGTGAAAGCGAATATGATTCCCCTTTTGTTTTAGTGGCTATTCCCTGCGGAACCCTATCGCGTCTGAAGCGGGCAGGTGAACGTTTCAGTTATTTTGTTCTATTTTCGTTTTTCATGTTATTTTTGTACACCGCAACTTCGTGGACTCTTGTGGTTGAGCTAAATACTCCCAGTGTTTTTGTTAAGAGTCAGTTATAGTATTAAATGGACCGCGGTAATGTTTCCGGTGTTTGTTAGAACGCTTCAAAAGAATTCTTTTGTTTCTGTTTAAAAATACTGTTTCGGTGTTTCAAATTTTGCGGAACGAGTTGCGGTTTATTTTCATGGTATATGGGTTTATGGTGCAGTGGAGGGCAAGTCAGGCAGTTTAGGAGGTTATAACGTTTTGATGTGGCGCGACAATTATCCAACTTTATCAATAGCTCATTATATGTACCTCCAAGGGTTTCAGCTTATCCTAAATTAGGCCTTAGTCGGCCATGCTGTCCCATTTATTTCACCATAAGAAGGTCGAATTTTTAGAAATGTTCAAAGAGATAATTGTTATATCCTGCTGTTGATTGAACCCCCGTCTCCAGGACTGGCGGTATCGGCCATAACCATTGCATAACCGATGCTGTATTATCCAACTTGATCTGCTCTCATAACTTTTCTGTTATTTATTTATTTATACATCACTTACAGCTACAGCCAAACATGATGATACTTAGATATTTAAACTTATAAGTAATAGACCAATAAATTGAAATATTTTGTGATTTCAACCTATGGGAATGCTTTTAGTCCAGGTGTGGGGCTGCTGTCTCAGCAACTGTGGTCCTGGGTGCGAGTTTTTCTAAGTACCTACTCGCCAGCGCGAGAAGCTTTGGTTCGGAGCTTTGGTTCTCATTGTTACGTTTTTGTTATGCATACAAATTGAGAGGCCTGGCAAGATCTTTAATTAGGATTCATACAACAATCATTAGTCGAGATTAGGTTGATTTTGTCGGTTAATCTTTGGATTTTGTATCCTGTATTAGCCGTGTGGTGACGGCAGAGTAGAATACATTTGTCCCCAACCCCTACTCTTTCCGTAGATGTCGTAAGAGGCGACTTAGGGACTACACATTGAACAGGGAACGGGGAACTGATACAGTAACCTTTTAATCTGCGATCTCCAACCCGCCTGCCAAGCGTGGACATTATGGCAAAACCAAACACTTTAGTAGGAGGCTCATAGTCCAGCAGTGGACTGTAACGGGCTGTTATCAAGGTTACAAAATTATCAGCTTCAGAAGGCATTAAAGTAATGATAAAGAAGGCTTAAATATACATTTGAATTTGCATGTAAAGCAGTAAGTCTACGGAAAAGCCATGTCAAAAGCCGTAGGCGGCTTTATAGCTCTGAGACTAGGGTTTGTAGGGTCGGTCGTCGAACTTACAGCATACAAGATAAGTTTCTATTTGTATGTAGTCTACGTCAGATCACCCTTATAAGAGTAGTCTTAAACTCCTTAGTAAGAATCTCAGAGGAAAGAAAAGACGATCGCTAAACGCGAGGCGACGCGCGTCTGAAATATTTTTTTTTCTTCTTCTTTATGGCACTAGTATGACTTTGTGCCAGTGTAAAGTTTTTGGTAAGAATACTATATTACAACACACACACACATTTAGAATACTAGATTTTTCAACTGCTTTTGTCTGAAAGTTTATAACAACAAGGTGTCAACTTTTGAAAAACAAAAAGATATTTTTGAAGTTTTATTAAATTTGACGTCAAAATAGTGTTAAAAAGGAACATACTATTTATGTCAAAGATAAAATATGACCAAAGCAGCCAATCCCTTTTGATCTCACCGTTAAAGTTGGGTTACGTAATAGATGTTTTTTTTTTTTCCAATATTGGACGACCGCTTTATTAAAAATTCCCGAAATATTAAATAAAGAAATATGTGGGAGGCTAAACAATGAGGTTGAAAACTAGGTATTATTTTCTTGTTCAAAGTGGCTTTTGTATTAATTTTCCAATAGAATTTTTTGACGAGCCTTCAAAAGGTTATTTTATAACGTAGAGCGTCGGTGGTGTAGTGGTTAGGGCTGCAGCCTCCCGTCCGGGAGACGCGGGTTCGATCCCTACCACGTACCAATGTGTTTTCGAATTTCAAATTCATATGTATGTATATTCGGCGCTCTTACTGTGAAGGAAAACATCGTGATGAAACCTGCACACTCCTGCGAAGAAATTCAAAGGTTGTGAGTGAAGTCGACCAACTCGCACTGGGCCAGCGAGGTCGACTAAGTCCTAATCGCTCTAAATCAGGGTAGGCTCGAGCCCCTCAGTAGTGACGTATATGCTAAGTCATACAACGATCAGGTAATTCAGTCTGCAATATCCTAACCAAACTGGAGTAAGTATCAAAAATTTTTTTTTCATTCTATAGTATCCCCACCGTGATTGGAACCTGGAAATTCCGGCCACAGATGTTTCTATTTTCTAAAATAAAAACAAAGGAAGAGAAGCTCCTTTGAAACCGAATGTGCAAAGCCTTGGCTTGATAAGATGGAAGGCAAGGCAATATGAGACATTTGTTTTTATTTGGCGCAAATGAGGGACACAACATGTCCCTTCTTGTAGCCAGTGATTGTGATTTGTCACAAGCAATATGCCCCAAGCTAGTTGAATTTGGTCACAGTTCTTTTTGGTAACAAAATGTGTATGAAAATACCTGATAAAGGTAATAGTGTGGTTTCATTAATTTTGCAAATTCAATATTACGGTTCGGAACGAGTTATTTGAATACCTACTAGCGCTCCGCCCGTGGCTACGCTCGCGTTGTGTAAAATTGTCCCGTGGGAATAAGACTTTTTCCCGTAAAAGGTATCCAATGTGTTAATGCAAGGTTGAACCTACCTCCATTTTAAATTTCAATCAAATCCGTTGAGTACTTTAGGCGTGAAGGCGGAACAAACACAACATTTTCTATTTGAAATATTTTTTACTGTAATAATTTTTATCATAATACGATAAAATAAAATAAATATTTTTACAATAAACGTTCAATATTTTTAATAAGTTTTATGTGTTACAAAAAAATATAGAGCAGAAATATAAAATATTTATTAGAATGATAAGTTGTTATCAATGTTAGTATTTATATTTGAAATTTTATTTTTATATGGGACTAAATATTTCTCTGACCAAATAACACAAACCCCTATTTTTTCACCACTATCTTAGTTTTATTACAGTGGACAACTATCTTTGTGATCTAACATAAGCTGACCCACGTAGCAATGTTTACTACTAGTAAAGCGAGATCAGATTATGTTGGTTTTAAGTAGTTCAACTATTTACTCACTTTCGAAACGAAAACTCGAAGAAATTGAATTACTTCTGTTCGCACTTCCTACCTTCTTAATGTGAGATGCGAGGTTACAAGGTTTTTATATGGAGTTCTACATCTTCTTGTAAGTAGGTACTTACATTTAGCAACAGATATACCTACCTACCTATACAACGAGTTAGTGAAATAACGCAGAAATTCTCAAGTTGTAACTCAGCCCGTGGGCACCAAAACAGTTGGGTTGGGTTGGGGGGTTGGGCAGTTGGGCAAACTGAAAAACTTTTGTACTGTATTTTTTTTCGAAATAGCAAAAAAAAACCTTTTTATGCAATCCCGTCAGGTAATCATAATTAAATTAGTTTGTATATAAATGCGGTTTCTAAAAGCTCCAGACCAAAAGTTGTTCGGTATGGATTGAGTTACCACCCGAGAGGTTTTGCGTAATTTTACAAGTACACGTTGTATTCAGTCTGGAAGAAATAAATGAATTTTATGGCACGCACAAAAAAATACAAGAACGTAGAGCTAGGCAGCCTTACTCCTACATAACAATACCATCCAGGCAACCTCAGAATCCAAGAGTAAGTAGGGTCGTCAAAATTATTTTGTTTTCTTATTTTTAATAGGATGTTGTTATATCTCAGATTCGTCAGTATTAAGGGTTTACAATTTTAGAAATATTTTGTTTTAAAGTGCTTATTTTTGTTAGGCTCAAGTTCCCCCCCCCCCCCCCCCACCAGTGAAACCTAGGTACATGGAAATGTGAAAAAGTTCACGGTATTAGTGTATAAATATGATGAATTTAAAAGGAAAACTATCAACATCAAGTAGGTTTTACAGATTATCGCATAGACCAACTTATAAAATGAAGTAAGAAATTTGGTACTACAAATGATATTAAATATCATAGAAAAATATTTTGATGAATGTTGACTGTCTTAAACAGGTACATAAGTAGTATTTGACAACTACAGAACCCTACACTTTGCGAGGCCCAACACGTGCTTGGTCGGTTATTTAGTGACAGACTGGTAACCTGTCACTAATTAATGCACTACGAAACCCGAAGATCGATGTATGCACCTTCGTCTAGGTGCATAATAGGCCGATGCTTAACCCAAAACAAATGCCAAACGTGGTTTGGTCGTGTGTTCCTTGGGGGCCCACATGATGAAAGAGAAAAAGAAGGGAGCCCATTAAGATCTGCTCACCCTTTTGGGGATAGGAACAATCGTATGAATGAATATTTGAGTTAATGGCGGCATCGGTGGAGAAGAGCTCATCGGAGGATCTCCACAGTTTCATCTTTTGCATGTTTTTTTCGTGGTTTCCTGAAACTCTTCAAAGGAGCAAATTTGAGTAGGTCATCATCATCATCACCATCATAATCTGATTTTGTAAACATCTTAATTTTAAAGAACAATATAATTTCAATAAAGAAAATTTAATACTATTATAATCAAGGGACTTGAATAAAAATCTTTCTCACCATCTCAGCCAAAAGACGCCTACTGCTGGACAATGGCCTCCCCCAAGGATCTCCAAAACGACCACTCCTGCGCTGCCCGCATCCAGCGGCTTCCCGCAACCTTCATCAGATCGTCGGTCCACCTTGTAGGAGGCCTACTCACGCTGCGTCTTCCGGCGCGTGGTTGCCATTCGAAAACCTTTCTGCCGAAGCGTCTGTCTGTTCTCCGTGCATTGTGCCCCGCCTATCCCCCCACCCCAACTCTTAATTCATCTTACATGAGTTTACCCAAGTCTTAAACAAAATATTATTATTATCTTCCACCTTCTGGAAACTACATCATGGAAATATCTGTGCTTACAAGCCAGCTTTAGACTTAATTACCTAGGGAATAAATTAAACTGCCACGGGGTAAGTACAACATACTTCCGGAATGGGGTAATAACGTGTACTTCTTGCATAAATTTATTCCACAGATAATTAAAACTAATTAGAATTTAAGCTCGAACAGACTTTCTGTATATGACTGTATTATTAAAAAAATATATCAACTACACTGAAAAAAATGTTTTGTTACCGTTAGCATAAAAACATTATCAAACTCAATATTTACGGATAATTAAACAAAAGTATTGTTATAGTCAAATGGTTGTGTTACCGCTACTAATTTTTGTTTGATAATTACATTTCATTACCGTTCGATAGATCCGACTTTACTTTGATGTTATTTTGGTACTGTTATCAGCTGTGGTACTGGTAGTTTCATCATCATCAAACTCATCTACGTCTCCACTAAGGGGCTCAAACCTGCCCTGAATTAAGACTTTAGTTCTTGGTCGACCAAGCTGGCCCAGTGAGAGTTGGTCGACTTCAGACATACATATACCTAAAGGTATACACATAAAATACACATTTTAAATAACAATAAATAATAATTTTACTGCACCGTGTTTAGATAGAAATTTCTAGTTACATTAATTGTGTGTCTAGCAACACGCTGCAGTAAAATTATTATTTAAAATATAAAAAAGAGATAAAACAAAGAGGATTTACAGCACATAATTCCATTCACACGTAAAAAATAAGCGCTTTTTAAACCTGAAAAAAATACGAACTTGTATGCTATTAAAATCCTTTTTTGAACAATTCACGCACGTTAAATTTAAAGTTTTAATACGGAAAATCCGTTTAAAATCTGCCGTGTCTTCAAAGACTCGAGCTCACGGCTAGATTCATAAGCTGGTCTAACATCATTAGAAGGCTCAATGAAATTAACGGTACCCCTAATTTATTTAGCCTCATTTTGGTGGAACCGTTTGTGGATTGGAGTAGGGCTGGGAATATGCTAGATGGTAACTGGTACCTATTAAATAAGTACTAGTCTTTACTTATATTTATATACTGTGAAATTTAACTGGTTGTTTTTCGTTAAATGGAGTATTCAGTCCATTAAACTGAACAACTTTCCCCAAGGAACATGGGCTGGAAATTAAAGAAAAACATTGCTTCCCCCATAGTAAATCGATCAGCTGGCCGCGCGGTTTTGTATGAACGGGCCATTTTTTTTGTCGTTTTACAGCCCATGTTTCTTGGGGAAAGTTGTTCAGTTTAATGGATTGAACATTCCATTTAACGAAAAACAACCAGTTAAATTTCACGGTGTATAATACTAAGTGTCTGTTTGTCCCCTACCCTTCCCGTGGGTGTCGTAAGAGGTGACTTAGAACAGGGAACGGGCAGCAGCGCTCTCTGATACAGCCTTTTAATCTGCCATCTCCGACCCGCTTACTAAGCGTGGAGATTATGGCAAAGGCTCATAGTCCAGCACTGAACTGTAACGGGCCGTTGATTTTGATGAAGTGTTTTTGGTTAACACCTTTGGCGTGACAGCAAGCTCAAACATTTAATTCACCGTTATAATGTATTAAAATATGAATCACATCACAACACACTCACACTAATAATATAAATGGGAAAATACGAGTATATTTGGATGTTTTGATGGTAAGATGTTTGGATGTTAGTACCGCCTTCACGCTTAAAGTACTCATTGATTTGGATGACATTTGGAATGGAGATAGTTTGTAACCTGGATTAACACATAGCATACTTTTTGCGGGAAAAACATATTCCCTCGGGAAAATCTTACATAACGCGAGCGTAGCGGACCGCTAGTATTAATTATTTTTGTTTGTCAAAATTTACCTACACTAAAACAGACTTAACAAAGAGAAACGAAAACTAAAACTACGTTCAAGTCTTACTAAACTAAAAAATAATCATTTTTTATTATATCCTTCGGTAGGTAGTTATTTTAGTACCAATGTTGAGCTATTTAGAGTATACTTAAATATACTAACTTTAAATTACGCTCAATGACGCGTGAAAAAAATCATTAGATTTATTATTTTACCATTCAAACTTTTTTATTATTCTTTTTCTACGTGTCAATGGCTAGTAAAAAAATTATACATATTATTAACTGTTACTTACAAACTTGCACAAAATTACCTTCCCACCCCTATAGGTACTACACGACTCTCGTTCACAGCGGTATACGGTAACTTAATAAGACCTCGCAAGCAAAGGTTGTCACTACAAAATCTAGTTAGTTCAGTAGCAATATGGAACGTGAAAGCTGTACCTACAGAGTTTAATCTATCGATGCTATAAAAAAAATATATTAGTGTTGGTTCGAACCTCAGGCCAGAGACTGTTTAAAATATTTTTAGTCTACAAAACCACATGAGTTTCAGTTTTTATTTGAGTATTTTTTTTTAACTTTAGTGTCGGTACGAGCTTAGGATATTCTCACCATTAATTGCTTTTGTACTTTAGTGGGCTGTCTCAAATATTTTAATAAGTACTTTGGTTTGATATATCAAAGGTTATAAAAGTTAGCGTACCTATACATTATCAAAAGTTATCGCTTATACTTTTCGTCTAATAAACAACCTCTCCTGATAACTGTTTTATACTAAATAGCATTTCTAAAATATGATATGCTATCTACAGGTTCATTGTTTTTGTAGTACTAATAATAATAATAATTTTTTATTCGGGAAACCAACAGTTAATTACAGGTAATGAACATAGAATTTCAGAAACTCTAATACTGTACAAAATTTACTTTCCCAAACGCAGCAACAATACTAAATAAAACTCTTCATTCAGCCAAATCCCGAGGTGGCTTAAGACAATTACAATAGGTCTTGCGAAAGTGTTAATTATTGTTGTCCCTTTTTAGGGTTCCGTAGTAAAAAAGGAACCCTTATAGTTTCGGTCTGTCCGTCTGTCTGTCTGTCCGCGGCTTAGCTCAGAGACTCTTAGTACCAGAAGGCTGTAATTTGGCATGGATATACATATGAATCATGCCGACAAAGCTGAAGAATAAAATCTTAAAAAAATATATTTTTTTAGCGTTCCTCTGGTACACGTCAAGAGGGGGTTAATTATTTTTTTCACGATTACCTTATAGTGTCAGGTATCGTTGGATAGGTCTTTTAAAAACAATGAGGGTTTGCTAAAACTATTTTTCGATGCTAGTGCAAGTTTTAGAAATATTCCGTTTTAAATTGCTTATTTTTGTTAGAGTCAAGTCTCCCCCCCCCCCTCTACCAGCGAAACCGTTGTATATGAAAACGTGAAAAAAATCATGGTAGTAGTGTATATGATGAATTTAAAAGGAAAACTATCAACATCAAGAAGGCTTTACAGGTTATCGAATTATAAAAAGTACTAATACCAACTTATAAAAAGTACTAGTACAAGTAAGAAATTTGGTACTACAAATATCATAGAAAAATATTTTGATGAATGTTAGAAGGCTGTAATTTGGCATGGACATATATATTAATTATGCCGTCAAAGCTAAAGAATAAAATCTTAAAAAAAAAATTTTTTTAGGTTTCCCTGATACACGTGAAGTGGGGGTTATTTTTTAAATTTACGATTACCTTATGGTGTGAGGTATCGTTGGATAGGGTTTAAAAAAATAATGAGTGGATCAGATGTATGGGAACAACTAAGTTTACTATAACTTTAATTTAGTTATAGTATTTAGTTTTCATCGCCCTGTGTAGGTGGGCCCGTTTTTATTATATACATAAATACTAGCGGTCCGCCTGCTCGCGTTGTGTAAGATTTTTCCGTGGGAATAAGACTTTTCCCGTAAAAAAGTATCCTATGTGTTATATTAGGGTACAAACTATCTCTTACAAAATATCGGGTTTATAATATAAATAAGGAAATTTTTTATCATTACTTTATTAGCTCCGTGTGCTAACTTCTGCATATTAGGCAACTACGGAACCCTACACTTTGCGTGGTCCGACACGTGCTTGGCCAGTTATTTTTGTAGTTCTCTTTCATGTAAGTGAAATAAATGAAAGCTTTTGCCAACAGATTCCACCATTGTGTTAATGAACTCACACAAAAATGTTATGACGAATCTAAAAAAATATTACAGCAACCAGTAGAAAATAAACGTCCTCATATTGATCTATAAATTTTGTATGTTTCTTTTAAGAAGTAAACATTCTTTAACTCCCAGTGCAGTAAGTTAGAAACTAACTGATAACTGATAAGGTCTTACCCAAAAATATACTTCTGTCTCTTTCTTTTGCAGGTACACCAACACCCGTGACGTCATCATCCACTGCCAAAGCTGAGCACAACGAGCTGACGGCCACATTTCTCCCATTAGAAGACCTGTTCCTCGGTACCCCTGAAAAGCATTTTGGTACCGAAAACAATACTGTGGTTACGGCACAGATAGGATCTACAGCGCTTCTGCCTTGCGTTATAAGAAATATTGGCGATGGAATTGTAAGTACTAATATTGATAAATATGTTTTTTTTATGTAATCAATGTAATCGCGTTTGATCACACGAAAGAAAAGTGACGTCGTTATCACTTACTCAGAAGATTTACTATATACACATATTATAGCTTATCATGATCACGAAAAAGTGAAAGTTCACTTCACACCAAAAACCTTGGCATTTGCAAAGACTCTTCATAAAACTTTGCATTTCGACCCAGTTTCAGAACTTGCGAATAGGTATTTAAAATTCATAGAAATTCGAAATGGACGTGAACTTCAGATTGAACCATCTTAAGTTACAGGAAAGGTAAAATTAATTAGACATCGTCATAATGGCGCGTCAACAACTTGCCTTAACGCCAGTGAAGTGATTTGGAGCGGTGCTAGCTGAAGTGTAGTAACATTTTCAAAGTAATGTCTTTGCATTTGAAATTCTCTGTCAAAGAAATCTTCTGTGGATATGACTAACTGGCTGACAGATCGACGCAATTCCGAAACTATTAAGATTTTAACATGAGGTATTTCTATTCTATTCTAAGAAAAGTCTTGGAAATTCTATCGAGAAGTTATACAAAACTCCGTTGCTTTAAACGAAAAGTAAGTAGGCGAAGACGCGTTGGGCTAATTTTTAAAACCGTATGATTTGACTTGAGATTCAACTAGGTCTGATATGTCCTAACGATTTGGATCCAATTTAAAATTTTAACAATCTTTTATTTTTCAATTTCATCACGTAATGAGGAAACGCATTTCTCTAAAAAAAAATATATCTCATAGAATATCAAAGTTCTATTGCTTAGCTTAGTGTCAAAGCTTTCTCCTACTACAACACTTATGTTCCCAATGTTTGCTGGTCATTAAAAATGGCTTTGTATTTTCGAATTGAATAGTTTATTAACTTTTGGATGTTACAACCTCTTAGTTTCGTCATTACATTTTTTTGTGTGAGTTCACAATACAATACAAAAATTATCTATTCTATAAATATTCTTTAAATATTGTTTTATTCTTTATTCTTTTCTTTTCGGCTGGCGTGACGGCTCCGTAGCCCAGGTGGTAGTGTATCTGCCTCCGACGCACAGGGTCGCGGGTTCGAATCCCGCCCAGGACAAACATTTGTGTGATGAGCACTTGTGTTTGCCTTGTGTCTGGTTGTTGTTTATCTATTTAGGTATGCATTTATCTATTTAATTAATGTATATCAGCTGTCTGGTAACCAAGCTCTGCTTAGTTTGGTATCAGATGGCCATGTGTGAAGATGTCCCCACTTATTTATTTTATTTATTTCCACTACACAATTTGCGGACTTTGACTCAACTGTGCTCATAATCCCAATCTCTTCACTGTTCTTTAAATGAAATAACTTATTTAAAACCTTCAACTTAATAATTATGAAATTCATCGGACGAATTTAATCTGATAAATTGAAAGGATTTCCAACTTTTGATCCATTTCTAAGTTTAGAATTATAAGCAAAAGTGCCATCTTTTGTTGAATAATTTATTGTGAAGTAATAAATAAGACGAGGCTTAAGCCCGTCACAGGCGGAGCTATAATATATATTATAGCACGAGGCAGCCAGCTCTCTCATCACCATTCACTTTGTGTGCAAAGCGGGGGTCAAGCAGTATGGCCGGTCACTGATTGATTCGCCATTTTGTTTGACCCCCGCTTTGCGTGAAAGTGAATGGCGACGAGAGAGCTGGCTGCCTCGTACTATAATATATATTATAGCTTCCGTGTGTGATGCCCTTTATCTTGTTCTAAAGAAAGATTCCTCGATGCCTTGGTTTTATGTGTTTGCAATTCATACATCATTACATCTAAAAACTCAATTTGCTGCTTCGTATTTCATAAATAAAAGATAGATGTTTTCTTGTTAAAAGTCAATCATTTCTTATTTATTTTTATCATTTTTAGTATTCCTTTCAAGATCTGTGCCTTCAAGTAATTTGAATTATTCAATCCTTGTATTATAGTCAAGATCATAAAATAGAAGGAATATTAAAAAATATTACAAAAGTCGCATAAAGGCTTATGGATAAATATATAAATCCATAACTACTATTCATCGTTGCCCGTTAGGATTTTTTTTGGCGCTATGAACAATACAAAATGTTTGACAAGTGGAAACCTCCTAAGCACGGCCCCTGATAAAAAAAATAAAGGAGGGCGTAAAATCTGCCTATGTTAACAGTTGCCAGATGCAACCTACAACGACTTGGTTCAAAAATTGTTGTAAATTAGAGGCCAAAAATCCTTTTCTTCTTAAAAAAATATTGTCTTTTCCTAAAACCATCTAAAACTGTGTACTTTTACAAAAACTTCTTATCGCACTTGGCTTTTTACTTCAAAGAGAATTTATCCTTTGAAACTAGATGTAATTCCTTGGAGAACTAATATCTCTATTGAGTTAAAACCTAAATGTAATATTTTACGGGAGTTTTACCTCTGTGACTTAAGTGATAATTTAATTTTATCTTGTAGCAGAAATTCCTTAACTGTAATACAAAACTAAAATTTTATGACAAAATTAAATAGCTTAGTTATTTAAAGTTAACTAAAGACTATTTTATCCTAAAACGAAAGTGCAAACTGAATTTTGATTTTGACTTCTAGGTACATTAACTAGAGACTGATGATGCGGATTTTATTTTTACCTTCGTATAGGTGCAGAAATACAAACATGGTCAAGTCAAGTCAAGTCAAAATTTTTTATTCGAATTAACCCTTTCGGACCGACGGGAAAACTAGCCCAAAATTTACCGAAAAAAAAGTGTTTCCTACCATAAATTGGGCCGCTGATGAAGAATCTGTAATTACTTTTCCATTTTCCGGCCGCCATCTTGGAAAATTTAGACCCACACAATTGTATCAATACAGGCCAAAAATATCAAAGCTACAATTTACAAATCATTTTTCGACGTCAAAGCTATCATGGATGGCACGTTCACTACCAGTGTACGCCCTCTGTGGAGAAGAACGGCCAGAAGAAACTCCACAGAAATTGTATCTTTTGTACTTTTCTTTTAAATATATAAAGAATCATACATGAGTCATAATTACAATCTACTCCGCTGATTTGGAACAACAGTTGACCAGACGTTTTTATCATCTAAGTAATCATTTATCGTATAATAGGCCTTAGAACATAAAATAGTTTTAATTTTAGCTTTAAATTGGCTATCGGACAGATTTACAATATCATCTGGTATTTTATTATATGCGGTTATATTTTATTAACTAGTCAATATTAAAGAGAGAAGAAAAAATAAGTGAAGATGTGGTAAGTGGTAATGGCATGGCAGGTGGTGAGTAGATAGAATAGATGAAGATAATATTGTTGCGTTATAACCAAAAAATCCTAATTTATCCAGAAATTCCTAAAACCCAAAATATACCTACAGAAATCCCCATGCAAATACCATTCCACGTTATAAACTGTTGCCAGTGGACTGGGTTGAAGTGAGACATCAATTTTTGGCAACGCTGCTGACGGCATTTGTCAGTTGGCAACTTCCCAAGGTATTTGGAGGGTATTGGCGTTGTATCGACTATGCACTTTGATGGAATTAGCTAATTTGTAAACGTAAGCCTGAGAGTGTATAGGGCTGCTACTTCCTGACTGTGAACGACCAGTTTAATACTCAGAACATGTTTCATAATTTAATATTTTTTAATAATTGTGTTTTATTCAATGCTCTTAAACATCGCGAGGAGACCTGCAAACTCCTTTTAAGAAATTTAAAAGTTGTGTGTGAAGTCGACCAACTCGCACTCGACTTTATTTACAAGGGTTATAAGCATTCAGAGTAGACTCGTTCCTCTCGGTATAATATATTATTAACTTGTAACACAACCGTTAGAATTTTGAAAGAAATATAGGTGCCAAAGATAAATAGGACGGAGTTAAGTAATAAGATCTGTTAATGTAATAAGATATGCTCTAAGTCAATATTGCTTAAACTCAAGTCCAATAACTACTTGACTGACCTGATTGATTACATTTTCTCCCTGAAATTCACCAACAACACTCAAAATACTTCTGGAGACATCAAAAACTTCAACACAAAAACAAAAGAATAACAATCCCCTCCTCACATTACAAGCAACAGAAGCGGCCATTTTGAACTCATTTACCAAGAGCCACATAAAGGAGCAATGTTACACGCTGCGTTAATTTGGAGCTAACTCGCTGAACGAGTCGGACGATTAATTAGTGGCCTAATATTGTGAGGATGGTTGCTTCGAGTAATAAAGTGGGTGAAGGTTAGTACTTGGTTGCGAGAGATCTAAAAATTTTCACCAGTTAAGTTAGCAGTAAAAGAAGATTTTTGTTTAGATTGTTCTGAATTTAATAGTTGATAGATCTACGCTCGCGTTATGTAAGATTTTTCCGTGGGAATAGGATTTTTTACCGTAAAAGCATCCTATAAGTTAATCCAGGTTATAAACCTATTTCCATTCAAAATTTCATTCAAATCCGTTGAGGCGTGAAGGCGGAACCAACATCCAAATATATTTTCACATTTATAATATTAATGTGATTAACAGGACTGCCCTGGGCACAATTTTTTTAAGTATCTTCAACCTTATCTTCGTGTAATAAAATTGAAAGTAAAATAGTAAAATTCTGAAACCCAGTGTAGGCTTTACAGCGACATGTACAGCTTGGCAAAAAAGTGTTTGGAGCGTTGACAGGTGGAACAAAATATTTAGTTTGCTGCCATTCACGGCCCCGTAGCCCAGGTGGTAGTGTATCTGCCTCCGACGCACAGGGTCGCGGGTTCGAATCCCGCCCAGGGCAAACATTCGTGTGATGAGCACTTGTGTTTGCCGTGTGTCTAGTTGTTGTTTATCTATATATGTATTTATCTATTTATGTAATGTATATCAACTGTCTGGTACCCATAGTACAAGCTCTGCTTAGTTTGGGATCAGATGGCCGTGTGTGAAGATGTCCCCACATATTATTATTATATTATTTTTTATTATTCATGCTGGGTTGCTTTTCATTATCCCATTTGTATGCCATGTTGATTCTTATTCGTTGATTACAATATTTTATAAATTAAGTAATTTTTACTTTTCTATTTGACTACGAGGTGGCCACAAGTGCGATAGAAGCGCCCTCATTTTTTCCAAACTCTTTTTTGTCAAGCTGTACGCACACATGTCGCTGTAAAGCGAAGCGTCTCTGTTTCAGCTTGGCCAAATTTTCTTTTGTATGTCCATCTGTTTATTTGTTTGTGGTTTGTTTCACTCTACAGGTCGCGTTTCTCAACCGATTCTCGTGAAATTTCGTGAGCAAGTTCTATAAATTAATCGATTTTTTTTGTAGTTAGTTTTTGGAAATTTTAAAAAATTACAGAGTTATGGGGGTTGCCAGCTTACAAGGTCTACCGCTGAGGCTGTTTTCCTCTACAAGTCACATTTCTTAACCAATAAAATAAAATAAAATAAAGTTTAAAAATAAAAAAATCAAGGGGTTGGGGATGTTTGTCGGGAAAAAATAAATTGAAAAGATATATACAGACTCGCGAGGTCTACAGCTCACAGAGCCACTAGTTACAAGTAGTAGACATGTAATTACTTTGTACACCAAGTTTAGAGCTAATCACAGTAAAGTTTAAAGCGCTAAATAGTGGTTACATAGTTAGTATAGAACAGAGAAAATAATATTATTTTAAGCAATCGGGCCTTTAATGGACCACGCTGGCCCAGAGTTGAACGGTCGTGTTGAACAATTTGTTAAACATATTTTTATTTTTTTTTGTTATTATTTCACACTTTCTTCCCTTCTTTCTGAAAGTTTTATCATGATGGTTTCATTCATCGCACGACGGTTTTATTTATGACATTGTCTCCACTATGAAAGGCAGCAACCCTAGCCACTGCGCCATCGAGGGTTCGGGCAAAGTTTCAACTTAAAATGAACGCACACAGTAAGTATTCGCCCGCCCAGACTAGGTTGACCCCCATTTACTGTAGATTTACGCCACAGCAAACCCCATAAGGTTGAAATAAAATAATTTAAAATACTGTTGAATTTGCAAGCACAACGGCCTTTGAAACTGCCTTTGATAATATTATATTTTATTACATTTCAAAACGTTTCTGCCTAATTAAAAAACAAAAGGCGACCATCAAAGATTCGAATAACGCAGAAATTATTTCCGAAAGGTCCCGGAATGCGTAACAAAAGTATTAAAATATAATGAGGGTATCGCGTAAAGGAACGTAGGTAATTAACAGTTAGCTCGTAATTGCTTCATTTTTGCCGAGTTTCTGTAAACACCTTTTGGTAATGGCTGGTGAGGAGATGTTTTGGAAAATTAAGGTTGTGGTAAATTAAGTTATGATATAAAGTGAAGATTCCGTAAGCGTCGACGATAAGAAAGAGGTTTGTGGTGTGATTTTCAAACCCGAGAGAAGGTTAGAGAGAAGGAGAAAGATAGACAAGGCAAGAGATATGCCGACTCCATATGGCGGCGTGGGACAAGAGTAAGCATAGATCTGTAGTTCCACTACTGAGCAAATGCCTCTCTCTGTTCCTTCTACCCTTTCCTATCGGGAGCGACAACAAGTCAGTCCTTGGCTAAACTGCTTAGCTTCTTGGAAAGAAGAAAATTTAGTTTTTATGAACATTATGAGATGATGAGTGTTAGTTTATTAAGATGTAGGTAATTTATTGACCTTGTAAGTAAGCGATGTCAGAAGTCTAAGACGGCTCTAAAACTCTGTTATCAAGCTTTTTAAGGTTGGTTGTTGATCTTTTAACCCACACCTTCTTGGTAAGCGTCTAGGATAGCCTCGACCTGGTCATTTTCAATCAGATTTAGTTGGAGTCCACCGCGATGTCATCATAAACATCTTCAATATGATAATTTAAAATAAAAGATGTCTTTGTCTGGAATAAGACCCCCAAAGAACTCTACAATAACCGATCCTGCGCTGCCCGCATCCAGCGGTTTCCTGCAACCTTCATCAGACCGTCAGTCATATTTGTGGGGATTGCCCAGCTGTGTCTTTCAGTGTATGCTTGTCACTCGAAAACTTTCCTGCGAATGAACATCAGTTCTCCGTACAATGTACCCCGCCCACTACCAATAAGTTTTGCAATCTTTCAGGCTATGTCGGTAACTTTGGTGTCCGTTTAGTTGTATTGTATTCAGTTAATATTTTAAATGTTACACCACCCTTACTCGTAGGATATATTACAGAAACCGACCCTCTCTTTGACCTTTAAGTACTATCTAGACAATCCCACTTAATTCTAGGTGAGGTAGTTAGGTACAATGTCTAACTGTAACTAACTCCAATTTATAAGTCAGTATAAAGCAATTAGGACTATCTAGAATATTCAGACTTGAACGCAAATAGAATACATTTATATTTATATTCATGAGGATGAGCATAGACCTTACTGTCATCATTATTTATCGTGTGGGTTCTAGGGTCGTCAATGATTGACCTTACAAACCCCAGTCTCTATCTTTAAGCCACCAACGGTTTCTAACAGTGCAAACACGAACCATGTAATGACCATAATAAAACACATTCTTACTAAGGCAATTGTATACGCATTTACAATAAAGTCCCTACCGATACCTTAAGATAAGTTCAAAGCTATTATTAAGCAAAAATTAATAAAAAAGCAGACAAGTGTAAATTCCTTGTATAAAGTCGTTATGTGGAAAAGATCAAGTAATGTCAATTTATTGTTGATATTTTAATCCTACCAAAAACATTAAAATCGCTCTTACATCATAAGTATAATGTAATGTTGGATGGAGCCCGTTATTACTCAGTTTCAAATATACCGTAAAGTTTATTTCAATTACATGAATAACCGATCTGACCATTACTAATTAGAAAGTCCAAACACGTACTCTGTAACTAACTTCATTTTAGTTGCGACTGAATCACATTAAATTTTCACGTAGTTCACGTTCAGCTTACGTTACGTACGTACGACTAAGTTTAGAAGCGATTGATTCTCCGTAACTCAGTTAGCGAGTTGCAGTTTTAGTTGAGTTCGAGATTAATGTTTGCGTTTCGAGTACAGGAATTTTGCAAGCAAGTAACTGTTTGCGCGTGATAGCAATTTTTACGCGACCGCCCATGTAATGTTTTTTGGGTTCATTTATATATGTATGTGCGTTTCTTTATTCCACCATAACTTCTAAATGCTGGAACAGATCGATATATATGGGGTATCGTTAGAATCCTTACATGAGCCCGAATGACACTGGCTATAATTTTTTGGCAAGGCAGTTTAATTTAGTTTTGATTTTAAGATGATTATATTATTATGTCGTAAGTAGTTTCATACTAACATATCTATGGGCTCGATTCTGATAATAAAATGAAAATAAATGTTTTTTTTTTATTATTCATCATCATCATACTCAGCCCACATCAACCCACTGCTGGGTATAGGCTTTTTCTCTATAGCGCCAATTCTCACGGTCCTGTGCCAGCCTCATCCAGTGAGATCCCGTCATCTTGACGATATCGTCTGACCATCGGACTGGTGGACTTCCCACTGGCCTTGTCGCCCCTCTAGGCTACCACTCTGTGACTGCTTTGGTCCACCGTCCGTCGTCCCGTCTAGCGCCAATTCTCACGGTCCTGTGCCAGCCTCATCCAGTGAGATCCCGTCATCTTGACGATATCGTCTGACCATTGGACTGGTGGTCTGCCCACTGGCCTTGTCGCTACTCTAGGCCATCACTCTGTGACTGCTTTGGTCCACCGTCCGTCGTCCCGTCTAGCGCCAATTCTCACGGTCCTGTGCCAGCCTCATCCAGTGATATCCCGTCATCTTGACGATATCGTCTGACCATCGGGCTGGTGGTCTTTCCACTGGCTTTGTCGCCCCTCTAGGCCACCACTCTGTGACTGCTTTGGTCCACCGTCCGTCGTTCCGTCTAGCCAAGTGCCCCTATTATTATTTTCACTTAATATTATTATTATGTACTAAAAATATTGGTTTTAAGGTAGACACAAAGAGGCCAGTATCAATACCAAAATTAGTGCATTCTCAATCATTTATAATTGTTCCGAGGACGAAAATTACCGCAATGACAGACGAAGGCGACAAAACTCTTTGCTTCGTTGCGGCTATGGTCATCTTCAAGTTGTCAGCCGTCAGCCCCGTATATAAAAAGGTTCTCTGTGCGTCAGTCCTTTAGCTTTGTATTCCTCAGTAAATCTATTCACTTTCATTGACTAAATCAAACTTTGAATTCGGTCATTGCCCTCGAGCGAATTTCTCCAGACCCCTGATTTCGTAGAATCCAAAATCAAGCAAAATAAGAAGTCTTTGAAACTCTATTGTAAATTAAGTGCATTCTCAATAAAAATGTTAAGCTCGACTTTTTGTGTAAGAGGTTTCCGAAGTAATTAAATGTTGTTGAATCAAAGTTTTATGATTATTTGTTTTTAGTTTTGTGGATTCTTTCTACGAATAGAAACCAGGAGGGTCAGTGACCGATGCTAATTTCAGAGATAAGTCACATTTGGCATGTATCTTGTTCTCGAGGCATCAATATTTCATTTCTTTGAAGGTAAATTTGACAAGACTCCTCCTTACGCCTTTAGGCAAAAATAATATTAAAAAGAAAACAAAACACAAGAATTGAATCTAAAGTAGCGCAAAAACCTTTTTTCGTGGGCCAAAGAGTTCATTTTACGGTAGAAAAATTATTCTCACGGAAAAATTAAAACCTTTTTTTTTTATTCCTGAAACTCTAAGCGCTAAGCAATTATTTCGTTTCACATAGTAACATCGTTTTATCGCCATCATGGCACCATCTTCTTTGCTACTACTTTAAAACTAGGCCACTGTAAGATGCGTGTCGAGCAGAAAAAGTGTTACCGGTGTAAACAAACTCATCTCTCCGTGACTGTACATTATCTTCAAGTAAATAGAAAACCTATCCCTTTTCTCTCTAGTGAAACCAAATATCTCTAGGCTGTTTGCCCAATTTCTCCCCAAGGGCAAATGTTATTAAGATGGACATAAACATAAGCCCAAGACAAAGTTTAGTAAAGGAAGTAGGCTATCTAATATCTTCACTTTTCATTTTTATCTACGTAACAAATGAATGATGTTAATGGTTAATCATATCCGTAGTTAAAAAAAAAGCACACAAAAGCAGCTTTGTTTAAAAAACTATCACTGCACGCTTAAGCGAGCTTCGGATGAAGTAAATAGGCTTTTATACCTTCGGTTTTGAGTTTATTTACAATGCACCACAGAATAAATAATAGGGCAACTACAATTGTAGTCAATCCGGCAGTGCCCTATTATTTATTCTGTGGTGCGTTGTAAATAAACTCAAGCATCACTTGGTAGTCCAAGTGATGCCTGAAAAGCAACTGACCTGAGACATAATAATTCTAATCCTCTGTTATGCACGTGTATATGACGCCTTTTAACCTCTTTTGACTCTTAGGTTACGACTTAAAGTTACAATAAAAATTCTGATGTTATACTTCCTCTCTTTATACTTTGCCATAAGCTTACCCAAGGCCAATGCCCAAAATTAGTGGCAAATAAAAAAAGTTTGTGACAATGGCCACTTATCGTAAAGATACTAACCTAGTTCGTGAATGGTGAGAGTTGTCTGATAGATTGTTTTAGTTAATTGCTGTTATGTGCGAAAGTTGGGCAATAAAGTTTTTTGGGCCAAGGTTTTTCGGTGTCTGGTCCAGCGTTTACGGGAAACACTAGGATTAAGATAAAATAGATTATTTAATCTAGGCGGTGTGTGTGCGATGTGTGTTTTTAAAATAGATTATTTAATCTAAGCGGTGTGTTTTTTTCTTTTTTATTATTTAAGCTATTTAATTAAATAGGAACCTGAGGAAGGTCGCTGGTGGTGGCTGGATGAGGAAAGCGGATGATCGTGCGCTTTGGGGTGCCCAATGGGAGGCCTACGTCCAGCAGTGGACTGCAATAGGCTGATTGACTGAGATAAAATAAGATAATTTTATTACACAAAAAAGTTTTCAGAATCATATTGCTTCTAAACTCCACACTATAGGTGATACCTGTGTTGTGGTAGTCCAAGACGACCGTTAATCGAATCGAGATTTTGTAGGTCGAGATTCTGTTTGAGTATGCATGTGGCGACACATAGATACTAAGGCCGCACACATACAAGCCGCGTGCGGATATGAAAATAACCTACTTTGTACTCTACTACTATCATATGCTACTGACGACACCCTATTTAGTAAATTTAACATCATGCCAGATAATAAAAAAACGAGTGGTACGAAAAGGATAAATCAGCCGAATACGACGAATCTACTGATCAAAGATTTGGGTGACAATATTTATCCATTACCAGTTTATATTGACATTATGACTCCATAGACAAATGTTGATAGAGGGAGGTCTTGTAATATTGGTAATGGTAGGTCGACTTGCCTTTGACCTATCGAATGTTTGGCAGATAGCCAAAGGTTCTCGAGGCATATTGACTGTTGTATTCTTGGCTCATAAATATGGTTTTTCTTAATAACATGGTTCATTTGGTAACAAAAAAGTCGTGTATATATAAATCCAATCTAACCTTTCAACTTAGGCTTTACAAAAAATTGTGTACCCCTATAATAAAATTTATTGACAGAGCGAGCGTGAAGCGCGAGTGAAGCGTCTCCGTTTCAGATTGCCCAAAATTGCTTTTGTATGTCCATCTGTCCATCTCATCATCATCATCATCATCGTATGGGCTGTAAGGTCAACAACCGACCTCACAAACCCCGGTGTCAGTGTTATAGAGCCGCCAAAGGCCACTTGCTGCATGTAACGATATTGTAGCCGGGACCAACGGCTTGACGTGCCTTCCGAAGCATGGAATCATCTTTCTTTTCGGACAATCAGGTGATTTAGCCTGCAATGTCCTAACCAAACTAGGGAAAGTCTCACAAAGTAACTTTTGCTTGACAGTGTCTCCACCGGGAATTGAACCTGGAACCTCCTTAATGGGCTTTGAAATCTCGATCACTCGGCTACAGAGGTCCATCTGTCTGACTGTTCGTTGAGAACACATCGCTCAACCTATTCTCGTGAAATTTTTTGAGCAGGGTCTATAAAATATATAGTTTTTTGGGTCGAGAAAAATTTTGGAAACTTTAATAAATTACAGAGTTATGGCGGTTGAAATAAAATTATCACATCAACTCACAATAAATGTAAAGACACGCGAGGTCTACAACTCACAGAGCCACTAGTACATATTTGCCCAACGATATTATTTTACAATTGTTTTCACAGTCCAAAAATAGTGTTTTTGATATCGAAACATAAAACTTTGGTCTAAAATATGAAATATTTGGTGTAAATACGAAATGAATAAATTTTGCCCTTTTTATACAAATTTTGAAAAGCACCAGTATATAGCGCAATATTTCTGTTAGAGAACTGTTCCTCAATATTGTAATTAGGGCAACATCTTAAACTGTTCCAGAAAAAATGAGAACTTTATTTCATATTACAATTAGTTTTTAACTGCAGACTTATTTCGTGTCTGCAAATTAAACAAGGCTAAAGTTTTTAACGAACAAATTAACAGCCATGAAGATCTTGTCTTGATTATATTTGACAATAAGTACATAAACCATAAATTTTTCTTTGACTTAAAATCTGATGTCTTCTTTGTTTGTTACAGGTATCCTGGATAAGAAGGAAGGACTATCATCTTCTAACAGTAGGTCTAACGACATACAGCTCCGATCAAAGGTTTCAGGCCATACATCTACAACATTCGGAGGTAATTAATTTTAATCCAATTCCTGATCACAGAGTTCAAATTCCTGCATGGCTTGCATCCAGCAGTTTCCTGCAACCTTCACCAGATCATCGGTACACCTTGCAGAAGCTCATTGTTCCGTCTCCGGTGAGTGGTCGCCACTTTAAAAGCTTTCTGTTGCAATGGCTGACGCACTTCTTTTAATAATAATGCACGTGTCGCAAAATCGAGCACGTTTATGTAACCACAGTTGCAGAGCACTTGTGGGCACGGACCTCCACCTAGGACGTTGCCATAGCAAGAAATGCAAGAGAGAAGAATAGTGAAATATGCCTGATTGGGCTGTCCCGGCATGACGGAGCAGTGCAGATTAACTTAGTCTAAAACTAAAAAAAAATCTACATTTAAATAAGGGTGTTCTCCATATTACTGTTCACCGTATTTTATGAATTAACCATATTTTATGAATTATTTTTAAAATATAGATTAGTAGCAGACGGTTCGCGAAGAAAACAACAGAATCGGTTGAAAAACGAATTTACAGTGATTTTTAAATTTTCAATATGTCTGTCTCTTTCAAAAACGATTTTTTGTATGGAGATTATATGGCGTTACTAACAAATGAAGTCACAAGTGGGTATGTGCCTCTCTGTCTAATCTTGAATAGCTCGGTCAATTTTAAAGATAGAGCAAATATTATTTTGGTGTTCGATAGCAGAAACTAAGAAGTTTGGATTTATAACATAAGAAAAAAGTAGTCTGATCCCCTATTCTTTAAATTAAAAAGGACTGATGAAGAATGTTCCGGAATGTTTGATGTAAAAATTTTGCTATCAAGCAAGTCGCATTCGATCACCAGAAGTTTCAACCTAAATAACACCCAACTAAACATCCAACTCTATACAAAGTTTAATCAAGAATGTTTTATCACCAGGACTGGACCCTGAAGGTGAAGTTTGTTCAGAAGCGAGACGGTGGCATCTACGAATGCCAAGTGTCGTCCCATCCACCAACCAGCATTTTTCTACGGCTCGATGTTGTCGGTAAGTTAAATATTCTTCTTCAATAACGAAGAACGAACGATAACGTTTTGGTATTTTATTTTATTTTAATAGGCACACCAACAGCAACTACAATCATACATGCAAATATACATTCAAAACTTAAAACTAATTGCGTTACCAATTACAAGTATATACCTACTTATTATTATGTAATACTAAATTACATCTAAGTGAATTAAGACGTTTTTGAACAGTATCAATAACCGACCTCACAAACCCTGGTGTCAGTGTTATAGAGTCGCCAAAGGCCACTGATATGGCATAACGGATACTTCGCTAGATAAAATCCAGGACCCAGAACCTTCTGAAGCACGGAATCATCCTTCTTTTCTAACTGACTCAGTAGTAGAGCCTCGGTGGTCTAGTTGTTAGGACCGCTGCCTCCCGTCCGGGAGACGCGGGTTCAATCCCCACCACGTACCAATGTGTTTTCGAATTTCGAATTCATATGTACGTTTATTCGACGCTCTTACGGTGAAGGAAAACATCGTGATGAAACCTGCACACTCCTGCGAAGAAATTCAAAGGTTGTGTGTGAAGTCGACCAACCCGTACTGGGCCAGCGTGGTCGACTAATGCCTAATCGATCTAATTCGGAGTAGGCTCGAGCCCCTCGGTGGGGACGTATATGAGCTGTCGATGATGATGAGATGATGATGTGATTCAGTGATGTCCTGATCAACTTAGGGAAAGTTTTATAGAGAGTTTTTTATTTGATAGTGACCCCACCAGGGTTAAAACCCTTTGGTAATGAGACTCGAACGCTTGATGACTTGGCCACGGAGTAAAATAACTGGCAAAAACCTTAGACGTTAGCCCAACCACAGAAGAAATAATAGTAGCACCCAGCGAACTACAATTTTTTTTTTTTTTTGACGAACCTAATCACTTTTTATACCAGAGTGGTAATATAGTGGGCGCGGACTTGCGGGGGAGCAGAAGGCTCGTACCCCTTAGGAATTTTATGACAACGTATCTGGGGGCGCCCTCAGACGGGCTCGGACCGCGGCCCAGAACGTTGCCAGGGCGAGAAGCGCGTCGGAAAAGAATGACCCCTACCGGGTCTTACTGAATTAATTCTACTATTAGTTCCGCGTCCCCGCCGGCGGGGGCGGTTGCTACCTGAAGGGGAACTACAATAGTCAAGAAGCAAAGCCCGCTAAAACATAGCACCTTACTCGCACAATAAATTTTAACAGACGACGAAAGACAGATAAACAGTTGATGTCCCTGCTGTACATTGAAGCTTACTTTCGACGTTCTTACAAGCCCAGTCATATAAAACATCATTGTACCGCGTATTCGAATGTCGTATGGTATAGTTTTGATTTCTTTGGTATTTGGTAGGCTCAAGTTTGAAGCGTAGTTACTCAATAATTCGTTGATCGCTACCAGTGGGGAACCTATAATACTCAGAGGAAAAGGAAGGTTTTATAAAACATCACTATGGTTTTTTTCCCGGTTTATTTAGTATTCATTTGGTGGAATCAAGTTTGAAGTTACGTTTCTTAACTATAGATAATTCGTTGTGTTAGCCACACTGAAACACTACGGTACTTCAAAGGTCCATTTTACGTTATCATGAGACTACATTCGTTACAGGACTTTCCAAAAATAATACCTCACACTGACCCTCCAGCGAAGGCCAGAACTTCTACAAAGTGGTACCTATGTAAATTTTAAACTTTTCGCAATTTCGTTCCTTTAGCCGGCTGCAGCTGAAACGGTTTTAATCCATTACACTCTTCCGATATCCGACAACCTAGTCTTGACATACTTTATTTCTCCACCTTTCTTCTTGGTAATATGACATCATCATCATTCCTCCTCGACCTTTTATTGCGTGAGTTGTTAGGTCGATGACCAACGCCTCCTACTCTTATGTCAGAAATATTGAGTCGCCCATGGCTTCTAGATGGCTAATATACAGGATGTCCCAAAAAATAGTGTCAAGCCGAAGTTTATTTTAAGAAAATTTATTTTTTTATTTCAATGCAATGGTTGGTGCTGTGGATGTAAATGCTATAAGGCCAAGTGGCCCTAGTATTCAGCTTATTAACACAATAAAATCAAGCATGTCCCTCAAGTAATCGAGTCACAGTGGCCAAAAAAGTGTCCGAGCTTCAAATGTTTTAAAAATAACAAAAACAAAACATAACTCGAAAACTACTAAAAATCGCAACATACATGGGGGTGATTCGGGTACCTCTGGGGGTAATCTTTCTTTGGATTTCAGCTTGACACAATTTTTTGGGACATCCTGTATAATGACTGTAGATTATAACTGACGCTAAATAGTCTCAAAAAGTAATATAATATGTTTGACCACAGTGTCCACACCGGGATTCGATCCTAGAACCTCCATCTGGCTACTGTTTGGATGTCTTCGCTCTTCATGATATTTCTATACTGCACCAGCTTGACTCATTCCAAATATTGTTCATTCTAGTTTCTCTAAATCTCCATCTTATATTTCGAAACTATCTAGTGAGCGACCATCTTATTCTTAGATATATAATAACAAGACATCCAATCCTTAGATACCGGATCAGTATAATGGAGAGGAACATTAAGCCAGAAAATATAATGTCATGTACAATATTCAGCATAAGCTGGTCTCCTTTAATCATGTATTTATATGCTAATGTTCCTGACCCCTCGTCGAGTTTAAATCGCCCTAGAATAATGTGTTTTTCATTCCGCAAAGTCTGTAAAGAACAAAGGATTGGAAATAAGCTTATGGAAGGAATGTGTTAAATAATATTTTCGTTGGCTCTTTGTAATAAGCGCGTGCACTGTGTGCTCTTTGGAGTGGATATTTAACAGAGTACGCGTATGTAAAATATTATATGAAAGTGATTACAAAGGAAGTAATACAATAACTTTTCGAAATGTATATCCGCTTTAGGCTATGATAAAAAACGCCCCGCGCCCCTTTGTTGCGTGGCACAAAGTGTAGATTTTAACACTGTACGCTTCTTTTTCTCTAACGGACCTAATTGCTATTTTCCACCACTGTGGGTGCAGACTTGAACATCATCATTAATATCAACGGCCCGTTACAGTCCACTGCTGGACTATGAGCCTCCTCCACTTAAGTTTTTTATTACAATTAGGTCATTATCCCACAATTTTTTATTTTTTTTATTTTCTGTTCTGCTTGCGATTGCAAGTCATCTACGGGTGACGGCTGAAAATCAGTGTTGCCCTTTGGGCTAATTACACTGAGCCATGGCCCTTTCAATCACTGCAGCACACATGTGTATGCATAGGTACGTCTTTTTTTTGTTATTTCCTTTATGTGTATCTTTTTTCTTAAATGTATGTACATGTGTTATGTAGATTTTTGAATAAAACTTTTTATCTATCTATCTATCTAAGTGTTTGTTTTTGCCGTAATCTCCACGCTTGGCAGGCGGGTTGAAGATCGCAGATTAAAAGGTTACTGTATCAGAGAGCGCTACTGCCCGTTCCCTGTTCAATGTGTAGTCCAGTCGCCTCTTAACTTGAACATTGTATGCAAATATTACAGTTTGTATATAACAAGCTGGTACAGCACACTTACTACTATGCTTAAAAGAATGTAACTTTAAATTTTGACCATCTAAACTGAATATCTATAAGTTCTCAGATAATATTTGCACTTCCCTTTTTGTGAAAAAATTTCTTTATTTTATTTTATTTATTTTCTTCTTTTTTAATGCGAAAATAATATCATTCCACGTATACGTAAGTATGTGTAGTAAAACTGATGGCTTGTTTAAATACCAATAAATAAATCTTATTACAAAAATTAACTACATATTCAGTTCTCCACTTCCCCTTGATAAATATTTCATTACTTTCTAGAATCAAAATGAAATTTTGTCGTAACCCAAAAGTTTCTCTTGTCAGGTTTAATATTTTGCTTTAAGATAAAGGGAAAAATAGAGGAAAGTAATTATTTTTTGCTGGCAGTTATTCAAGAAAATAAAACATAGGCATTTAGACGTTGATAAATGATTTCGTTAAATTTTACTTCGAATAAAGGTCTTTTTTTATCTTTATATTATTTGTCTTGGCAGAGGCGCGCGCGCAGATCTCCGGGCTACCCGACAAGTATCTGAAGCCCGGGTCCACACTCCGTCTGCAGTGCTCCGTCGTGCAAACCACTGAGGCACCCGCTTTTGTATTTTGGTGAGTTTAGAAAATAAAACTCTCTTTTTTATTGTCAGCTGTTGACCAGTGTGTCATTTATCATTGACATTGAATTTCGACATTCTTACTATCCACCCAGGCTTTGGGTAGATTTTTGGACATACATTTACGAATTCCGTCTTATGACGACGGAGGGAATTATTTTGGACTAATTACCACTCGACCATTGTCAATATTATTTTTTCCCGCTAGAATCTTCTATGCTATCTAGCATACGTCATCTTCCGGTATATGAACCTATATTTTCAGGTATATACTAGATACTCACTCATGTCAATCCATTATTGTTCCATTTCCGAGTAAAGAAGCACAAACCAAAAAACACACATTAATTATAATATTTTTTTACCATTACTTCCTTTTTATTTAAGTAACATAAAAGTTTAAACATCACCACCATTTTAAATTCGGTTCCAATTAAACTTTAAAAAATTTCATCGCCATTTTCGAATCTCGATTTAAAAATTCAAAGGCATATTTTTAACGGCGAATTTTTTGATTTAAATTTCATCGCCTGCTGCGTGGTGAAATGTAAAATGCGAACGCTTTTAGTATCAGAGAGAATGATAGGTGGCATGAATATAAATTTTCATCTCAGAATTTAATAAAAGGAATATTAATTTTATGTCCTTTGCTGTAAAAAAACTAAAACTTATGTATGACAACCATTTACTTTTAGAGTAACAATTAAAATACATTATGGTGATCGCTTGTTTCTTGGAAATAAACAGTTTTGATTGACTGTAAAATTATACGTATAAACGTACCTATAGCTTTTTCGGAAGCTATCCTAATATCTTTTCACAGAATTACAGTATCAAATATATCGCGACAAAGTGGAAATCAACACTTCGTTTTTCAAAAGATAGAAAGACCTTAATTTAAGATTGAGAATGTTAGTACTAGAATCCAGAAACAATAAATAACCCCTACATGGTCGTCCTTAGCTAAAACATCTTCAAACGTTGAAAAATACGAACCTTCGAAAAATAGTTCTATCAAAACTCCTCCTACTAAACTATCTCTGAATATGTTACATGTTTTGTATCAAACTTCCTCAACTTCCAAGTTTCAGGATGCTATTTTCTCAAAACTTTTCATCGAAGCATTTCCTGGAAGTCCAAACAATTGAAAAACAAAAGAAAACAAAAATGTCTTGTACAACCTCGTTTGCTGCTCAAATTTCTTGTCGCCTCGCGAAGAACTTATATCGTAAACATCTCGGCTATAATAACTGGGGAATTAATTATTATGTAAGTACTTGTAACGTGAGGAGTAAATACACAGAAATAACAATGCCTTTGTTTTTGTTTGCACGTTTTTAATTTCAAAACATCTGCCAGAAAACGAGGGACTGTTTTTAGGAAAAGTATGCAAGAGTTTCTTGGTTGAATGATACTCTTTATCAGTATTTATTTACAAGTTTTCTAATTAATTTGTATTGATTGATTGATATTATTATCTAGGAGACCGTCATCGGTGGTATATTGGCTAGGGCCGCTGCCTCCCGTCCGGAAGACGCGGGTTCGATTCCCACCACGTACCAATGTGTTTTTGAATTTCGAATTCATATGTACGAGTACATTTATTTGACGTTCTTACAGTGAAGGAAAAGATCGTTACGAAACCTGCACACTCCTGCGACGAAAATCAAAGGTTGTGTGTGAAGTCGACCAACCCGCACTGGGTCAGCGGTGGGGACGTATATGAGCTGTTGATGATTATCTAGTACCTCGGTGGGGACGTACATGAGCTGTTGATGATTATCTAGTACCTCGGTGGGGACGTACATGAGCTGTTGATGATTATCTAGTACCTCGGTGGGGACGTGCATGAGCTGTTGATGATTATCTAGTACCTCGGTGGGGACGTGCATGAGCTGTTGATGATTATCTAGTACCTCGGTGGGGACGTGCATGAGCTGTTGATGATTATCTAGTACCTCGGTGGGGACGTGCATGAGCTGTTGATGATTATCTAGTACCTCGGTGGGGACGTGCATGAGCTGTTGATGATTATCTAGTACCTCAGTGGGGACGTGCATGAGCTGTTGATGATTATCTAGTACCTCGGTGGGGACGTGCATGAGCTGTTGATGATTATCTAGTACCTCGGTGGGGACGTACATGAGCTGTTGATGATTATCTAGTACCTCAGTGGGGACGTACATGAGCTGTTGATGATTATCTAGTACCTCGGTGGGGACGTACATGAGCTGTTGATGATTATCTAGTACCTCGGTGGGGACGTACATGAGCTGTTGATGATTATCTAGTACCTCGGTGGGGACGTACATGAGCTGTTTTACGCTGTGATAATCTAGGCATTATCATTTAAGTGACTAGATCAAACTAGCTCTGTTATCAGATTTTCAAACCTTACGACAACCTAAGATTTGAATTTCCATAAAATCATGGTCATAATTTTGCAGCAATTTTAATCTTTGTTGAAATAGTTTTAAATTATTTTAAGGTTTTGGTTTATTTTTTACCTTGGGAAAGTTCCGTTAGTACAACAACAAGAACTTATTGTCTAATAAAAAAAACATTGTTATAACTGTAAATCTCTTCTCTAGGTACCACAACAGCAGAATGATAAACTACGACTTAGAGAATGGAGTCAATGTGACAACTGATCCAGCTCAACGAGTTTCAGACCTCCTCATACCAGCAGCCAGTGTCGCACACGCCGGCAATTATACCTGCGTGCCAAACAATGCAGTCCCTGCCAGTATATACGTCCATATTTTCAATGGTAAGAGAGATTTCTTTTTTATGTTTGACTTATTTTAAATTTTGTTATGTACAGGATTCATTCATATACAACACCCTGTCAATGGTACTTAACCAACCGATCCCAGGACAAATGTTGTAGGGTTTGCAGGTACACACTTTCTTACATGTACACGCACACAACACACATACACACACACACACACACACACACACACACACACACACACACACACACACACACACACACACACACACACACACACACACACACAACACACCCACTGTTACTGCTACCAAGCTCCTTATCCATTTAATAACTAATTCTCCTCCTAAAACTCCTTCAGATACCCGGGCAGTGCAACTGGGCTCTGGTGACCCTGAAGCACAGGCCTTGCCTATTTCAGCCACCAGTCTCCATAAATGCTTACCTCCCTGAACACCTCTCTTAATGTATATTTATAAGACTATATGTGGAAAATCAAATAAATAAACTATTATTATTATATCGTTAGTAGCATCAATTATTTTAAATATTTGTTTCTATTCCTCTTTTTTCCTTGTTGGATTCTTTTTGTTTTGTTGCAGTTTATTTGTCTTTTGCTTATTTTTAATTTTAATATTAAGAGTCTGCTTTTGTCTTAGTCTTTTGACTACAAAGTAGCTCATGTGAAAATTTTGGTCTCTCCATACAAAGTGAGACTCTCAACCGACCCATTTTGTATGGAGAGCACAAAAATATTTTTGTCGCAGGAATTTTCTTTTTCATGAAAAGTTGTTCAGTTTGACGGGTACTATCACTACACGGCGGTGGGAACAAAACGATGTCAATTTCATCAATCAATCAATCAATCAGCCTATTGCAGTCCACTGCTGGACATAGGCCTCCCCAAGGGTACGCCAAAGTACACGATCACCCGCTTTCCTCATCCAGCCACCACCAGCGACCTTTTTCAGGTCATCAGTCCACCTGGCAGGGGGTCGTCCCACACTACGTTTCCCGAGACGCGGTCTCCATTCGAGAACCCGTCTGTTCCAACGCTCATCGGTTCTGCGACAGACGTGGCCAGCCCACTGCCACTTCAGCTTGCTACATTTCTGGACAATATCCACCACCTTGGTCCTCTGCCGGATGATTTCGTTTCGGATTTTATCCCGTAGCGAAATACCAAGCATAGATCTTTCCATAGCTCGCTGAGTGACATATAGCCGGTGGGCCAGCTGGCAGTCAATTTCATGCTGTATTCAAATTCTAAACTTCAGTGTATTCTATTTAAAACAACTACCATAGAACATCAATTACATTAAAATGTCAACACGAAAAGAAGAAGAAGAAACAGTTTTTTAGTAGATTATTTACGTAGGTACGTAAAACCACATTTGCCTTATGAAAATAAAAGGCTTCAGCAACCAGGAGCAAAACTGAAATCCATTGAGAGTCTTGACTTATCAAAGAACGTCTTCCTTTACAAAACCTAACTAACTACACTAACCACACCACTAACTAACTAACCAACTAACTAACTATAGACTTTGAAAAAAAGAGGTGTTAAATTTGAGAAACATTAAATTGAAGTTCCCATGAATTTTATGACAAGATCGTGTTGGGAGATATGTATTCGTCATACTCTGCCACTGACAGCGAAGCGGTCGTTTCATCGCCGCGTTTGATATTCATCTAGTTGTCACCTCTCTAGAAGACGGTGTTGCCATATGTAACGGAATATCACCATTTCTGTTTTATTATATTTTTCTGATAAATTTATGAATGTATATACTTTATTGCACACACAGAAATAATAAATGACAGAGTGGAAGTAAGAATAGGTACTCATGTACAGTTAAGCGGCCTTATTGCTTCATAGCAATTTCTTCCAGGCAACCTTTGGATACAGAAGACTATTAAAGTAACTCGGAATAGTGCAAGAATACCGTATAAACTACAAAATGTAGTTGTATACTAAATAATAATCAACAATACTAAATAATGACTTAAATATAATAGACATACATACAAGTGCCTACATGAAATATATATCTACAATAACATACATATTAATAAACATACATAATAATAAGTACTTACATACTATAAACTACATAAAAACGATATATATAGTATATATAGATAAATTTATAAATTTATTTGTTATGGGTAGGGTCAAGTCCCTCAGTGGGGACCTATATGAGCTGTTGATGATAACTATGAGCTTCGTGTCGTAACTTTTTGATGGAGCTCCATGATAATATTAGTATTTATTTAAAAAAACATTATATTTGCTACCGGTTTCGTCGCCTCATCGTCAGGATGTTCTTTTAAATAAAGTGGAACTAAGAAGAATTTGTGATTTTTAATCGTGTTTATAAGATTTAATGAGCTTCATAATATTTTAGTACAATAATGAAATTCATGGCATTTCTCTATAATATATATTTTTTTTATCTTCAAAATTATTCAATATCTAAGGTTAAATCTGGGATCATGCACGAATTTCCAAATATTTATATTTTCTTGAAGGAGAGTAACCGTAGAGTAGAATATCACTTGCAGTTCTGAATATTAACAAGCCAATAAACCTAAAGGCATTCTAAATGTGTAAATTAAAGCAAGTTAGCTTCTGATATTTAAGTTCACCCGGACCTGGCAACACTGAGTCCAACTATCCGTTACAAATTGGACGTAATTTGCGTCGCTCAAGTTGGGAGACTGGAACTTTGCTTTTGATGGAACGACGATACTAATAAATGCTTGTCTATGTCTAAAATGTTCATAGCTAATAGCTAAACGATTAAAAACTGAATCTTTTAGGCAAATTTTATACTTTTACTAGCTATTAATCTGTCGGTGGTCTAGTGGCTAGGGCCGCTGCCTCCCATCCAAAAGACGTGGGTTCGATCCCCACCACGTACCAATGTGTTTTAGAAATTCGAATTCATATGTACAAGTAAAGTACGAGTACCTACATTTATTTGTACATTTAGTGAAGGAAAAGATCGTAATGAAACCTGCACACTCCTGCGAAGAAATTCAAAGGTTGTGTGTGAAGTCAACGAACCCGTACTGGGTCAGTGTGGTCGACTAATACCTAATTGCCCTAATTCAGGGTAGGCTCGAGCCCCTCGGTGGGGACGCATATGAGCTGTTGATGATAGTGGAATTTTACACAAAGTGCAAACCCAGTTTATTTTTATTTTGTTTAACAACTGTAGTAACATTATAAAATATTGGTGTCGATTCCCGCAGCGAAACTAAATTTAAATTTTATCCGAGTCTTGTCACTTTCTGACCCACGACGATTAAAAATGAGATTGTCAACCATTGTGAGCGCCAAATTTTATAGCGCAAATGTCGCAAAAGTTTCGACGTGTGCAATGTAATTTTGAACGGCTTGTTTTATTTGACGAAATTTGACGTTTAAAAGAGCCGACAATCTCCAGTCCTTTTTCATGGTCGTGGGCCAGAAAGTGACAAGACTTATATAAAATTTAAATTAACTCACTGTTACTCTTTTTTTGCTGTTCAAAATAACTCATGTACACTTCTCGTTTGTATCAGCAGCTTTCTAAAGATACTCCTGTTAGTAGTAACTAACAGAAAAGCTAGCTATTAAGTTCTACAAAGCCAAAACCATGATTGCTTCCAAGAAGAGTGCCAATCAAAACTTAAAGACGTCTATTATCAAGTATTTGATTGACAAAGTTAGGAAACTCTTGAAGACGCACCTCTTAAAGATTTTAAATTTATTTCATTTGATATTCCATAAGTTGAAACGCCTCTTATTCGAATGAAACCTGTCAAATGTAATTGAGCCGTGAAAACGACATCAAAAATCACTTAAAACACTTCTCAAAATGTTGGAATCTGAGACTCAAAGGCTGATGAAATATAAAACTCTTTTGAAAACTGTATTAAATACGCGTTCAATTTTTAAGTCGGGAATAGGGATCATCAAACATTTCTGACGCGCGTTGCCTAGCGCGATCGTGTTATGTTCCTCTGAAGGGATGATGCCTTTTGTCCATCAGTCAGGTAATGGATTATTTCTGTGATCAAAGGGTATTTCACAGGGATATTTGACTACTTTTTTATATAAATCCAAATATTATATTAGTGTGTGTGCCCGCCGTGTGGTGACGGCAGAGTAGAACATATTTGTCTCCAACCCCTACTCTTCCCGTGGATGTCGTAAGAGGCGACTTAGGGACTACACATTGAACAGGGAACGGGCAGCAGCGCTCTCTGATACAGTAACCTTTTAATCTGCGATCTCTAACCCGCCTGCCAAGCATGGAGATTATGGCAAAACCAAACACTTAAGTGGAGGAGGCTCATAGTCCAGCAATGGACTGTAACGGGCCCTTGATGATGTTGTTAGCAAAATTACGAAAAACCTCTCAGGTGATAGGTCAGCCCATAAAACTGAACAACTTCTGTAGCCCAGCAGCTGCCACGACAGGACTGCTGGCTGCACGAGGATAGATAAAACGTAGTTTGAAGGTGGTGAAGATGAGGCAGAAGATGTAGCTTTAGAGAGGTAGCGTGGCAGAAGAAAACAGGGTTCAGTCCAGACAGTTACACACAAACCATGTGTGGTGTCACAAACCATTGGTATAAGAAATTAACGGAACACTTAAAAAGCTTACCTTCAAATAAAATCAATATAATACGATTAATAAGATGATCACAGTCTGACGACTTGAGATGCAAACGAGGAAATTTTGATGAAAACAGACAAAACCGAAACGTATGGATTCGAAATTTGAAAAGTACTGAATTGCCAGAAACAAAATAGCAGTAAAAGGTAGGATAGCATTTAAGTACTGCTACACTTCTGTTAAAGGATTTCTACAAAATCTCATTACAAAAACTTTTTATTCAAACTGATCAGCTGATAGAGTTAATTTGTATAAATGTTTCTAAAAAGTTGTGGAGTAAAAGTTGTTCAGTTTCAATGGCTGACCTACCACCCGAGAGATTTTGCGTTACTTTGAACACTTTTATACAACTTATATATTATGTCGCAGTCATCTGGTTGAATCTGCTATTTGATTGAATGATTAGCGCGTTCATTGAATGACAAATTTCAATTGAATGACTAAAGGACAACTCGTCAAGTCGTTGAATGTAACGTTCAACGTCTTGACTGAACGTCATTTAGCGAAGTCGTTGAATGGGATATAGCCGACTTTGTTGTTCGTATTCAGCCAGCTTCGCCTCAATTTATTCTTTAAAAGTAGCCGGCGGTGGCGTAAATCCATGCAGTCACGCATGTCGTGTTCTTGCAAATAAACAATTTTGATTTTTGATTTGATTTGAAGAAAAAAATATCAACACAGTGCTATCGGTCCGAGCTGTTTGACGCCATATTTGTTTTGGCGACTACTAGCGCCGCAGTGGAAAAAAATGAACTAAATTTGAATCACCTGACTGATTTTACGTCCGCTATGTTCAAAGGGCTATGTTACAATCCGCTAACTAGTTGGACGTTGAGTGACGCTTGTTCAATCAACGTTTGGCCTAGTCATTCAATTGAATGTTGTCATTTAATGAACGCGCTAGTCTTTCAATCAAATAGGAGATTCAACCAGATGACTACGACATCTACACACGCACATACCTACTTGACAAAATTAAATACAACACTGATATGTTTTTTAATTGTTTTATAACATTTTATTTAAAAAATTTGTTGAAACTAAAACTAAATTAGAGGTATGGAAAGATCGCTTGGTATTTCGCTACGGGATAAAATCCGAAACGAAATCATCCAGCAGATGACCAAGTTGATATCGTCCAGAAGAGTAGCAAGCTGAAGTGGCAATGGGCTGGCCACGTCTGTTGCAGTTAGAATCGATGAGCGTTGGAGCAGACGGGTTCTCGAATGGAGACCACGTCTCGGGAAACATAGTGTGGGTCGCCCCCCTACCAGGTGGACTGATGACCTGAGGAAGGTCGCTGGTGGTGTCTGGATGAGGAAAGCGGGTGATTGTGTGCTTTGGCGTGCCCTTGTGGAGGCCTACGTCCAGCAGTGGACTGAAATATGCTGACTGATTGATTGATTGATTGATAAAACTAAATCTATGAACATCGTCCTTAATAAATTAAACCTAAAACTGCAATGATCCGAATATTTCAAAATTACTATTCACCCTTCATCAACCAGGCGCATGCAGATGAAACGATAACTAATATTTGTCTCTTTCTTTCACAGGTGAGAATCCAGCAGCCATGCAGTCTTCGTCTCACTCTCTGCTCAACATCAATATTCACTGTTTCTTACTACCAACGTTAAGTACACTCAATCTTATCCTACGGTGACGACTATCCGTGTAAATACCCTAATCATAAGTGTTAATGTAAAATGTACTCTATTTTGTATGAGTAAAGGTCGATCTTTGCTTGACAGGAAATATAATCAACTGAGTGGGGTAAATGATACTGTTTCCGTTACGGTACATTTGATATTTTGTTGGAACGGTTATGTTTTGGATGTCTTTTAGGAAATTAGATGGCATTTCCATTGATATAAGCTGAATTTATTATAAATAAACTAAATTATTTTTTTATTATAGTCGACCACTTTAATTTACTTTTTTTATATAGAGATAATTCAGGGTAGGCTCGAGCCCCTCAGTGGGGACGTAAATGAGCTGTAGATGATGATATTGATAATTTTAAGAACAGTTAACTTTGTAACATTTTACTGATATAAAAAAAAAAACACTAAACAATTATATTTTTTCAGCAATTACGTTTAATTTATTAAATGTGTAAATAAAATAAACAAAAGACGAGTTTTTCTTTTTAATAAGGTTGAGTCTTTGTTTTCTCGTATATTGAAATAAATTGCCGTAAATCAAAACCTTTGCGTTGATTATATTTTTTGTCAAATAACTTTTAGTGTAAGAACAAGTAAAATCTTCAAGATGGAGTGAATGAATGCTTCAAAAATAATAAATAAAAAATATTAAATAAAACAAAATGTATAAAATTTAATTGTCCATGTTACTGAATAATAATTATCAAAATGTAAGTATTTTTTCATTACCATTACAAAATATGATTGTATATTTTATTATGATGATGATGATGATAAATATGAATGGACTTATAAAGTCAACAGTTTTGTTTTTTTAGGCTTTGTACTATTAATATTAGCAATGAATATTAAAAATAATAAAGATAAACCCTTCATCAACGGCCCGTTACAGTCCACTGCTGGACTATGAGCCTCCTCCACTTAAGTGTTTGGTTTTGCCATAATCTCCACGCTTGGCAGGCGGGTTGGAGATCGCAGATTAAAAGGTTACTGTATCAGAGAGCGCTGCTGCCCGTTCCCTGTTCAATGTGTAGTCCCTAAGTCGCCTCTTGCGACACCCACGGGAAGAATAGGGGTTGGTGACAAATGTATTCTACTCTGCCGTCACCACACGGCTAAAAGATAAAGCCTGGATACAAGAAAAGTATGAAGAATTACTTTGAAGATTGTAGATGATAGTAAAAATGTGAGAATCACCAAATTTATTTAGTTTTACCAACAAAAAGTTGTGTTTATGGAAATGATAAAAATCTTTGAATAGTCGGTGTTGTTATATTTGTTACAAATGATATATTAGTTGATATTTAAAAAATATTGTTTTATTTCACTAGAAACTTTCTCACTAATTATATTTAATAAAACATGTAAATATTATAAATTAAATAGTTGTATGTGATAAAGAAGCTCATAAGAATTGTCATTGTTAATATTTGTAAATATTAAATGTTAAGTTAACCACATTATAAATAAAAATAATTGTTCATTTTCATTATCGTTTTATTTATTTGAAAACCTAATTCGTTGTCAATTAAATAAATATGAAATATTACCTAAAGTGATTGAAAACACAACAACTCAAGAAAATTACTCATGGATTGTTTTTTTTTTTCTTTTTTCACATTTATTATAAAGTAAATCTATAATTATAATTATTTTTAACCTTCAAATTCTCGTTGTTTCAACCCTCAACCCTTAGTCGACCACGCTGGCCCAAGGCCAGTGGCCATGATCTCCACGCTTGGCAGGCGGGTTGGAGATCGCAGAATAAAAGGTTACTGTATCAGAGAGCGCTGCTGCCCGTTCCCTGTTCAATGTGTAGTCCCTAAGTCGCCTCTTACGACACCCACGGGAAGGGGTTGGTGAGAAATGTATTCTACTCTGCCGTCACCACACGGCAGTCTGTTACTTACCTTAGGTATAAGAGCAAAGTGCTAGAAGAGACCAAAATGAACATCGTGTGCAAAAATACACACCTTATCGTTCTCATCCATAAATATCATAATTTGGACCTAAATAAATTTGGAAAGTATTGAAAGACACGCTTGACTTTTCCAAGTATTGAATTTTACAGAAAAATATTGTTTATAAGTTTTTTTATATAAACAACACAGAAATGTTAAAATATAAGCCTTCTTTTCTAATAAAGTCTGCACTGTTCTACAAAATCTAAGGAGGTTTAGAATTTTAACCTATAGTACCTTCTGGAACTACTCGTAAAGTTGTTAAGTTTCATGGAGGTTCTGCGCTATTTTGCTAACACATTGTAGATGGAAAAATTTACGCGGTTGCTTTAATATAACAAATTGGCTTACCACAATGCATTAAATATAATGGTGTCTTGTTTTAAGCCAATAAATATGATTATTAAAAAAAAACAGTTTGCTGCAACGCCATTTTGTTCAAAAAACGCGTGTAATGTGTTTATTCCCCCATAACTTCTAAAAATCTAACCAGATTCGAATGTATGTATTTATCTGACTGCCTTATTTTCTATACTTATTTTTTTATCTTTTTTTTTGTTCCTAATTTTAGGTGAACACGACCGCCCTGCCAAAAAAATAAAAAAAAAAGTACTCGGGCTGATGTAAGGATTCTAACGATACTCCATACATTTGAATCTGCAGGCATTTATGATGTGAGTTTTTATTGTATCCAGATTTTGTTTATCCGGGAACAGGGTCCATAATCAGCCGATAATTCCTTTGCTCAGACCACCTGCGTCGCATCTAATTCCCCGCCAGGTGTTCTTACATTGCACGCGTTATTACCGGACTAGGTTATTAATGTGGCAGATAATTTCCTAAGTACCAAGCCAGGGTAATTTTCGTACTCAATGGTATCCAATTTCTAATGGGTTTGCTCCGTGGTCGAGTGGTCGAGATTTCGACGCCCATTACGGAGGTTCCGGGTTCGATTTCCGGTGGGGACACTGCCAAGCAAAAGGAGATTGTCGGCTCTTTTGAACGTCAAATTTTATGTCATAAACGTCAATTTTAAGCGAGATCCTAAAGCAAGCCGTTTAAAATTACACGGCACACGTCAAAACTTGACATTTGTGGTATAAAATTTGGCGCTCACAATGGTTGACAATCCCCTGTCCTTTTTCATCGTCGTGGGTCAGAAAGTGACAAGACTAATATTGAATTTAAATTTAGTTTCGCTGCGGGTATTGACACCATTAGACTCAATACCACAAGAGACGTATGTTCGAGCAGTGTATCCTCCCTGTTATGACTTAAGGAGCCGAAACCTGGACATGTGCACTTACGCGGAAACGTATCAGCCAACTCCAAGATCTATGGAGCGCGCAATGCTGGGAATTTCACTTTTAGACCGCGTTCGCAACACAGTCATTCGGGAACGCACCAAAATGATCGACATAGCGCTTAGGGTGTCCAGATCAAAGTGGAGATGGGCCGGTCATAAATAGAAGAGACTCAATTCCAAGTGCTTAAGTAAAAATAGCAAGGACGAAGTAGTAGCGATCATGTCATCATTACGTGTTTGTAAAGGACATACTAAATATAAATTGCTAACGTCTATATCATATAAGACTAGGGTTACATTAAGGTCAAATATTATGAGGGTCTCAAAATGGCTGCCATCAGTCAGCTGTCAACCACATTCGAAACGAGAAACAAGGGTTTGATACGAGTATAATCACCGTGAAACAAAACTCTACAATTCAGCAAGAAGGATAAGACCCTACGTTAATTAGGGTATAGGCTATAATAGTTATCATCAACATCAACGGCCCGTTACAGTCCACTGCTGGGCCTCCTCCACTTAAGTGGAGGGTTTTGCTATAATCTCCACACTTGGCAAGCGGGTTGGAGATCGCAGATTAAAAGGTTACTGTATCAGAGAGCGCTGCTGCCCGTTCCCTTTTCATTGTGTAGTCCCTAAGTCGCCTCTTACGACACCCACGGGAAGAGTAGGGGTTGGTGACAAATGTATTCTACTCTACCGTCACCACACGGCGGAGTAGAATACATTATAGCGGCTTTAATAGTATTAGGAATAAAAGGCTTTGAATTTGATAGGCTGGAACTCTTTGGTAGGAACGTATCATATCACACTAACACACTTATTTTATAAAATCACACTATAAATGTGAAAATATATTTGGATGTTTGGATGTTGGTTCCACCTTCACGCTTAAAGCACTTAACGGATTTGCATAAAATTAGGAATAGAGATAACATTTTTTACCTGACTTAACTCATTGAAAACTTTTTACGGGAAAAAGTCTCCAAAGGAAAATCTTACACAAAACGCGAGCGTGCCCTGTGAGGACCGCTAGTCTTATAATAAATAAATAAATATTTGTTGACATCGCACATATGGCCAGATAAAACTAGACAGAACCTGTATAAACATAAAAAATAGATTAATTTTCAATATACAAAAATAAGGCAAACATCATCATCATACTGGCAAACATAGTGCTCATTAACTATAGTTTGCCCTAGGCGAGATACAAACTTGAAACCCTGAGCTTCTAGGCAGGCGTATTACCATTTGTGCTACGGAATCGTACTAAGCCATACACTTTTTTCGAGGCTTTGCAGACAGCAGTGAAGTGAGCTCAAGCACAGATAAAGGATATGGTCAGGCCAGGCTGCTTGAAACCATTTCAATTTTCTCAAGAGATTATTTACATATTTATATCAAATTTTGTTAACATGTATAGTTTTCTGTATAGTTTATATACTTTACTGTTTATAATGTATAGTTTAGCCGTGCGGTGACGGCAGAGTAGAATACATTTGTCACCAACCCCTACTCTTCCCGTGGGTGTCGTAAGAGGCGACTTAGGGACTACACATTGAACAGGGAACGGGCAGCAGCGCTCTCTGATACAGTAACCTTTTAATCTGCGATCTCCAACACGCCTGCCAAGCGTGGAGATTATGGCAAAACGTAACACTTAAGTTGAGGAGGCTCATAGTCCAGCAGTGGACTGTAACGGGCCGTTGATGTTGATGTATAGTTTACAAAGCATAAATAATTACCAGAGAAAACTTTATCCGTTTCAAGCAGCCTGACCTGCCCATATCCTTATTGTCCAGGTACAGATACCAAGAGAATAAAAATTATGAGTAAAAACCATTTTAAACCGCACTCTGTTTTTCAAGTATTGGATAATCTTTAGAAATGTTGCCAACCGTAAGATTAAGCTAATCTCTGGTGTTATCGCGAAAATCCGTCGCGAAAAAAAGCCTTTTCATCTTGTTTATGTCACGTCACAGATTTTTTAAATTATTTAGGTACTTAAGCCATGATCTTAAGCAGGGGTCGTAAAACGTTGGTTCGCTTTTATCTGAAAATGAAATGCGATGAATGGATGGATGCGGATAGCGTGTAAAATCTTTTCAGTGAAGTACATACAGCTGAGGAGTGCTTAATCTGCCTCCTCTTCACTCGTAACTGATCTCAAGTGATTATATTTATATTTTTACTTTGTTTTTTTGTACTATTACTTTAGGTTTTTATTATAACTCGTATATAAGTTTTTTTTAGCCGTTTATTATTTGTAGAGAAAACTATATTTTTTACCGTAATTTAAAAGATTCTTTAAAACCCAAAAACTTGAACTCAAAAAAGTCAGCGATCATAATTTTATACTGGACTGTAAGAGAAGTATTGCACTACATCTCGTAGAACTATTGTGAAACGAAGGTGGAGGTGGTCTTTTTAACTTAAAGATTGATATTTCACACAATCAGTTCTCTTTTTTCAAGTCAAAACTTATATTCCAAATTCAAATAAATCCAAATGTTTACGGCCAGCAACAGCCAAAGAGGCAAAGAGGTCTAGGTATGTACACATACCTAACATATTGTGTATGGTAGTTCGGATGACGTAAATCGGATCGAGTACGTAAACTACCATACAAATAGTTATACGACAACTTGGGACCGTATTTTCACGGAGCGGACAAAACGCAAAACCGCTCTGACACTGAACATAGAATTTCAAACTAGCGATGCATTTAATAAATCTAGTATTACCTACATCACCTTAAAATAAATATGAAAAAAAAATTGCTCGGTCTCCAACCAAATAAGTATGAAAATTTAATCAAACTGTTGTTTTATTACTATTTTCAGTATTATTAATTTACTTTGAGAATCCTCCAAACAGAATAACTCTTACACTTGTGTGTTATTTAGTTAAGACTACTTATTTTATACTAGTGGTCCGCCCGCGGCTACGCTCGCGTTGTTTAAAATTTTCCTGTGGGAATATGAGTTTTTCCTGCAAAAGGTATCATATGTAGTAATTCAGGTTACAATCTATCTTCATTCCCAATTTCATTCAAATCCGTTGAGTACCTTAAGCGTGAAGGCGGAACAAACATCTAAACATCCAAACATCCAAATATATTTTCTCATTTTTAGTACTAGATAGATAGATAGATATTGTATAGTGTATTAGTGGGATTTCTCTAGATCTAATGATCGATCAATTCGATCCTTGCAATATTGGGAGGGATCACATTTGGCTTCGGTAATAAGCATTGCAACTACAGCAAATTAACAGTAAAAGTTCATATTTCCTACGCTTAGTTGACGCTTTCACGCTGTGGAAACCTGCACATTCTTGCGAATAAATTTTAAGGTTGTGTGTGTATGCAAAGTCGACCAACCCGCACTGGGCCAGCGTGGTCGACTAAGACCTGATCACCCTATTTTAGAGTAGGCTTCAGCCCCGTCGTGAGGACGTATAAGAGATGTTGATGATAAGTTTGCTTTCCCGTTTTAATATTCAAAAGATCGACTTTTGCTCAGAATCAAATTATGGAACAATATACCTACTTGTCTGGTATGCGTTTGTAAAATAACTTTTACGCTTACTTCAGTAAAATATGTCTCCATATTATAAAAAAAGTTAATAAAATCGAAACAAATTTACTGTCATTCCACAGCAGTAAGCCTTAACAAATTAATCCCTACGTTCCTAAGCCCACTACACAAACACTAAGCCGCAAATGTATTTATTACACTCGAACTAAGCTCAGAAATCACTAAACCCTCTAAATAAAGTTATTCCTAGAAAAGAAAATTTTAAATCTGACCTAAGTACATTTTATGAGCTCTGTAAAAAGGTTGGCGAACGCTGCTTCGTAAACCTTGCCTCTTAAGACGTCTTTACTAACGATTCAGATGGATTTTGTAGTACATTGCTTGTTTTTTGATAAAAAAAATTGTTGGTCCATGTTTTTAATGGGATTTTTTGGAGAGATACGTAATTTTAGGGTTCCTTAGTTAAAAAGGAACCCTTATAGTTTCGCCATGTTCGTCTGTCTGTCTGTCCGTCCGCGGCTTAGCTAGAAGGCGGTTATTTGGCATGGATATACATATTAATCATGGCGACAAAGCTAAAGAATAAAATCTTAAAAAAAATATAGGGTTCCTCTGGAACATGTGAAGTGGGGGCTATTTTTTTAATTCTTATCTACCTTATAGTGTGAGGTATCGTTGGATAGGTTTTTAAAAAATGTTAGAGTCAAGTGTGTCCCCCCCCCCCCCCCCTACCAGCAATACCGTTGTACATATTTGGAAATGGGAAAAAAATCACGGTAGTAGTGTATAATAATGAAGTTAAAAAGAAAATTATCATTATCAAGTAGGCTTTACAGGTTATATGAATTTGAAATTTAAAAACACATTGATAAGTGGTGGGGATCGAACCCGCGTCTTCCGGACGGGAGGCAGCGGCCCTAACCACTAGACCACCAACACGTATTGTGTCGTATTTTTTTCTAAAATTTCACTTAAATGTTTGGCGAAAAAGAAAAATAAGAGAAAAAATCAAAATAATTCTGAAAATGTTCTGATCCTCTTTATCTTTAAACCAGGAAATGGAACTCAAAACGCCTCTAAAATCTTGCGCCTGACACGAGTGGAAAGATGAATAAAGATTAATAGTGTTCTGTCATCATAAAATGAGCTAGAAACGTAATAAGACTGAAAGAGGAAATACTTTTACCGCTAAACAGAAAGTGGGGTAGTTTCCTGTTGCGGTGCTGTTGATTGTACCCTGTTCAATTAACAAATTACAATGCTTAAGGTAATGCCAAATTAGCTGTTGGTAAACAAGCATGGCGATAAGGTGACTATAGATAGACACAAAATAGTGCTTTCGAATAATAGATTTCATTAATTCAATTGTTCAATTGTTGTGAATGTAATTGATTTGGTGATTATGTAACCCCACAACCCTAATGTAAAATAAAACTATGTCTAACAACGTGTGTCTGTTGAATGGCATAGAAAAAAATCGAAATAAGGCTAAATAAAAATCAAGGCGCGGAGCCGAAAATTTTATGTTTCCTAAAAAGCGAATTATTTATATGTGGCTGAGAGCAGACGATGCCAACGAACGAGCAATAGCTATCCCTGTGCATGGGAACTGCGAATACAAGGTTTAAAACCGTATTTGGACATTTTTCACTTCCGTTATACGTTCTTGTATTGAACTTTTTCGAATAACTCAAAAACTAAAAGAGATAGCGCCAAACTAAGAGCATGTGTGTGATGCCGAGACCGACTTACATCTATATTGTGAGTTTCAGCAAAATTGGGAAACTTTGTTGGAAAATCCGTGTTGACCTTACGCGTACCGTCGATGCGACTCTCCCGTATATGTATGGGGAAGGCAGCCGTCGGCCAGTGATGGTCGGAGGCGACAAGTATTAATGATAAAAATCATAATATGTTAAAGTTTGGATATTGACTGAAAAGTTCAATATAGGTCTGGAAAATATGAAAATATTTGCTATAACCAAAGTTACAGGCGCTGCTAAAAACTTCCCCTGTTCGTCTCTTACGCCGCCTAGCTTGAGACGACGGCATCCTGAGAGGCAAAGGGGCCTCCCTTAAACCTTTATTGACTAATCCAAACTAACCAGTGTGGTCTGCACATCCTGGTAGAATATATTATGGTGGCTGAGTGGATGATGCTAGATAGCAGATACAGACGCCGGCTGGAGCCTATACCTCTAGAGTTACTTAACAGAGGACAAACATACGTAGACCATCGGCCGCAACGCATTATGGATCTGGAACCTCTCACGAATCCGCGTTGTCTCCAATGCCGCTGTCCTAATAAGAACCACCTCACGTGTCGCCCAAGCACGCAGAATGGGGAGAGGAAATGGCAAAGGCCCATCCGCAATGTATTCTAACTATTAACGAGGGCCATGACTAGGGAAGAGGATTCGCGACCCTTTACCCCGGACATGGGCACTCAAAACCATGTCTGACGCTTGAAGATGTGGTATACCCGTCATTAGCTGATGTTGACACTGCATGCCCAGCTCTGAACCGCTGATTGATCGAGACGCATATAGCAACTTGAATACATCTTCGCCGATGGGACTTGTCCACATCTGTGCGCTGTGGACCTCAAGATGAAGGTCTTTCAAGTATTACCCCCGGTAGTGGCATCGGCGAAGGCTAATGACTCCTCTGAGACGCAAGTCTGCGGAGCGACTTTCTGTGAAGTTTTCTGCTCTGGACGTGAAGCTGCTCGAGTTATGCTCTAAGTAATGTATTATCACAAAGCAGAATAAGACCCGAATATCGTAAAGCGATATCAGTGCATATGATTGTAAATGCATCTGCTAAATGGGCTTTGGTGAATGAATCTATGACCACATGCTGCTGTGGCTTAGATCACGCTAGACAAGGGATAGTTATGCAAGCCCAAAAGAGTAGTGTCCCAAAAGGACCGGGTGCATATAGCACCGTTCCCTTCAGAGAAATATTGTTGCACTCAGCGAAGGGAACATGGAGCATACTCGAACCAGTGGATCAGTTCGGCAGGAGATGAGCAGAGAGTTGGGAGTTATTTAATATGTTTAAATAAGTATTTAAATGTATATATAAGGGGTTATATTCCCTTCACTCCCATCGAACGCAATACGTCGGACACTTCGGTGGAAGACCAGGATTAGCCTCCTAAAAGGTTACCACAGCGGCTCAGCCGTATCGGGAACGCTACGGCTAGTATCGATTGGACGTAGTCCACTAGCTTCGGCTTACCACGAGAAGCTTATGCTTTCAACGAAGAGACTTTGGTCTCCATCCAACGCTTAAGGCGCACCGGTCGGACCAGAGTCCGCTGTAGACAATCCTTCGGGATTGTCTATTTTTTTAACCTTTTCCTACACCTCTGTGGTGAGGGGAGGTCAGGAGCGTTCTGGAGGACAGAATGGGCAGTGTCTCACAGAGAGCGCGTTGGCGGGGCGTTTATTCTCGCTCGCCTCGTAAATGCTTTAACAGTTGGTTTGCTGTAAAGGTGTGAGCGTATCGGGTCTTTGCTTCTGAACTGTTGTCTTGCTCGGGATCTGGGGTCTAGCAATCAACTAGCTGAAGGAACTAAAACTAGTTCCTTCGTCAGGGCTGGATCTTGCTGGATCTTGCTGGATCTCTTGTGGGATGGTAGTATGGAAGACACAGAGAGATTATGTAACTGTATTTTTCAATACGGTTGACATAGCTTAAGGAAAAGGTTGCCCAGGGCGAGGGCAAGAGTGGCCGTCTCCGAGCAGTATCATTAGAGAGACTTGGAGCACGGCTATTCTGTTGAGGAAGAGAGACTCAACGAAAGTTCTTATGAGAACTAGAAGCTCATAATGAGCTAGAGCTTCCAAGGAAGCTCAGGTCGATAAAAGACCAAAACCTGGGGCGATACGCTATGTAGGAAATACATTGTTCATTCAATGATATTTCCTACTTTTTATAACTTCCCTGATGATCGAGCAGGGAGGAATTGATAGCTAGGAATTACATAGATGTTGTACAGAGACACTTTGTTTAATTTCGTAGTTAGAATGCCCAAGAAAAACGAGCTCACTGTAATCTTCTAAAAGAGCTTGGGTTACTCACACAAAGTAGTACGATTCCGCTACTAGATGATCATTGGCCAATTTTAATTATTATAGAGATCAAGTGTGCAGTTACAATTTGGTGCCGTGACCAGGATTTCAGGACCGTAACAAGAACAGTGGCCTTAAGCCACAATTTGTTGCTAGTGAAATGGAAAGAAGATTACAGTGTGGTTGTTGAAAATACCCGTAGAGATTTGTAGAACAAATTGGATTGTAGTAGAAAAATACTTATGTGCGTTTCTTTTGTTACAGAGTCTTGGCTGCAACAGAAATAAAGAATAATTAAACAGTGCATATAAACAATATTGACAAAGTCTAAAAGAAAGTGTTAAAAGAACAATTAAGTGAATAGGATTTGGTGCATGACAATGGGCAGTAGATCCGATTATGAGGAGTGCCGCGAGGAGAGGGAAGAAGAGAGAATGCAAGAACCTCCTCGCAAGAAGGCCAAAAAGGCCAATAAACAAAAGAGAAAGGAGAGAATGGTGGTTGAGCCAACGGAGGACGTTGGCTCTAACAGTAGGGAGTTTATGCTCTTGTACAAACTCATGACAAAGACAACTAGAACTCTCACAGATAAGATAGAGGAGTTAGAGAAGGAAATGTCGCGAACAGCGACAGCGCACAAGGCGCTTGAGGTGGAAGTTCAGAAAGGAACGGGGGGTGAGGCCAGTAGTGGCACCCTATCTCCATTAGGAAACAAGAAGGAAGAAAAGAAAATTGTCTATAGCATTACCAATCTCAATTCTGAGAAACCAAAGTTCTCAGGAATTGGTAACAAAGATAAGTACGGGAAAATAGTGCACCCGGTTACATTCCTAGAAGATCTGACCGCTTATTTGCGGAAGATTCCTGCCCAAGGAAGAGAACTAGATATAGTTCAGGAATGTCTGATGGACCAAGCGAGGGATTGGTCGCGTATATACATGAGTCGTTGGCATTCTTTTGATGATTTTAAATCAGATTTTTTGGACACATATTGGAGTGAAGTGGAACAGAACAGAGTCCGTAGAGACATAGTCTCCAATAAGTGGGATAAAGGGAAATATCCCACGATGTTAAGTCATTTCCTAGGCTTAGCAGGCCAGGTAAACTTATTGACATTTACAATCCCCGAAAGACAGTTGGTGGCTGACATAATGCGCCACTATCCCAAAGAAGTGCAACAACTATGGGCGCTGTCCAGAGAAGACTCTATACTGGCAGCGTCAGAATTTCTAAGGAACATGGATATGATCAATCAATCAGAAGGGGAATCAGCCAAAATAGTGAGTCAGTCGATGAACTCCCATCCGGGAGGGAGACAGGACCCTAAACAATACAAGAGGAGATTCGAGAACTGGGTTCGACCGAGAGGAGGGGCGCCACGCGACCGAGGCGGAGTGCAAGCAACGAAACCATTCGTCGCGACCAGTTCAGCAGCAGTCGTGGAGGTGGAGACTCCGAAGGAGAAGCCCAGTTTAAACTAGAAAGTACTATTTGTCCAACCCCCGGGCAGGTAGTCAATGTTATCAGAGACGGGGGGCTGACCGATTTGGACTCGACTTCGGTCGGTTATAAAATCATGTCAAAACAAGGTTGGAAGACATGCCAACCGTTAGGAAAAACCTTTAAAGGAATCTTAAAACCGATCATAGCACGAGGCCAGAGAGGGAGGGCCGGAATCGGATATCATACTGGCGAAGATGAAATTATATCAGAGCTGATTACAGCCCGATTTGATTTGCTATCAATGGAAAAGGTCGTGGAAGCACATGCCACAACAATGACCAGTACGGTCTTTAATGATGACCAAAGAAATAAAGAACTTATGGAAGGGCTGCGGCCTGATATAATTGTGATCTGTGAAGGACTTAGAATCATGGCTCTGTTAGATACGGGGTCAGAGATAACATGCATCTCAGAGGACTTATATGTGGAATTAAAATCGAAAAATGAGAAAGTCCCCGTGGTACCAGTCAAAGGGTTCCAAGTAAAGGGGGCTGTCGGTCAAAGATCGTCAAAAATAACTATACAGGTTCATCTTAAAGTTGAACTGACGAAGGGGATTAACATGGAAATACCCTTTTTAGTGGTGCCAGGTCTTACAAGACCCATGATTCTGGGTTTTGATTTTAAGTGCCAATATCAAATCCGAATCTTATTAGATAAAGCCGTTGGAATGTATGTCAGACGTGGCGTGGAGCCAGTATTTGTACCGTTTGCACATTATAAAGAGAGTCTAGAAACGAAAAAGCTAAATTCATTAAATTCTAATTCGATTAAAGGTGATTGTTTTGAAAGCGCGAATTTGGACCGAACTGAGATCAAAACTGGAGCAGACATAGGGTCGGAAGGGATGGAGAAATTGACAGCTTTGCTGGACAAGTTTAACACGCTTTTTTCGGCAAAGTTGGGTCGAGCAAATTGTTATGAACATAAGATTGTTATGCAACATGGGACACCGATTGTTAAGCAATCGTATCCTATACCATACGCTTACAAAGCGAAATTGGAAGAGAAGTTAAATGAGATGGAAGAAATGGGGATAATCTCAAGACGATCAACGCCATACTCTAGTCCGTTGACGTTTACACTGAAAAAGGATGGTTCAGTGTGCGTTTTATTAGATGCGAGAGGGATAAACCAGTACATGGTACCCGAAACAGAAAAACCACCAATGCAATTGGATGTGTTGAACTCGTTTCACGGAGCGAAGTTTATTACTACCATTGATTTGAACAATGCGTATTTTCAGATACCAATAAACGAACAAGGGAAGCAATATACTGGCTTTACATTTAATGGGAAAAGCTATGTATACAATGTTTTACCGATGGGCTTAAGAACGTCAGTTGGAAGTTTCTCTCGAGCCATGGATGTGATACTGGGTCCTGAAGTTAGAGAGTTTTGTGTCAATTATCTTGATGACTTAGCTGTTATAACGACAGGGACTTTAGATACACATCTTGAGCACGTTGAAACAGTCCTACAGAAGTTGTTGAAAGCTGGACTTACTTGTAATTTACGGAAATGTGAATTCATTTGTAAGGAGGTAAAGATGTTGGGGTTCATTATTTCAACCGATGGGATAAGGACTGATCCTGACAAGATACGTGCGATACGCGAATTTCCAATTCCAAAGAAGGTAAAACAAGTTCGGGCGTTCCTTGGCTTATGCAACTTCTATAGACGGTTTATTCCGGATTATAATCGAAGTATAATGCCGCTCTGCGAGGTATTAAAAAAGGGACGCAGCTGGATATGGGGAGATGTTGAACATCAAGCATTTGAAGATCTGAAAAGGAGATTCATTAATACAATAATGTTACATCATCCAGACTTTTCCAAACCTTATTATATCCAAACGGATTGTTCAGGAATAGGTTTAGCTGGAGTGTTGTTTCAGAAAGATGACCAAGGAAGCCCAAGGATCCTGGGATTTAACAGCAAAGCTTTAAGAGGAGCCGAACTTAATTGGACCACCACGGAACAGGAGTTCTTCGCAGTTATTAGCACAGTCAAGAAGTTCGAGACTTATCTCAGAGGGGCGAAATTTTGTGTACTAACTGACCACAAAGCACTCTTGTTCGTGCAGAATATGAAGTTATATAACAGCCGTATAACAAGATGGATATTATACCTTGAACAGTTTGATTATACTGTTGAGCATGTGGCGGGGCGATTGAACACAGCAGCAGATGTGCTCTCTCGATATTTGCCTAGTAGTGAGTTCATACAGGAAGAAAAAGCTGTATGCCCAGAGATAGCCTATCTGGGAACAAAACCTAATCGAGGTTTGAACGAACAAATCAAGCAACCAGATCAAATGCAAGAGGAAGATGAGTTTTGTGGCAAAAAGATCGAATTGACACAACAAGGCAAAAAGTCCAGATATTTTATAAAAGAAAGTAAATTGTATATCCAGTTTGGAGAAAGAGAGGTGATAGTGTTGCCGGAAATTATGAGAGAGGAGTTGATCAAACAAGTGCATCTAGAAATGGGTCACCAGGGAGCCTATAAGGTTATCAAGTACATTAAGGACAGGTTCTTTTGGCCCAATTTGGCAAGGCAAGTTAAGAAGCAAGTTAGAGGATGTCATATTTGTCAGTTAGCAAAATGCAACAATTTCAAATATGTGGGACCATGTAAATCAATAGTTACACAGAATATTGGGGACTTGGTAATGGCAGATTTGTATGGACCACTACCTTCAGGGGTGTTTGGTTTTCAGTACATTCTGGTTGTCCAGGATTCCTTCAGTAAATTTGTGAAACTATTTCCGCTAAGAAAAGCAACGGCGAAAGCTTGTATCACCAAAATGTTGCAGTTTACGGAGATAATTGTACCCAAAGTAATCATGACTGATAATGGAAGGCAATTTAACTGTAAACTTTGGAAAGAAACATTAAATGGAATAGGTGTAAAGACCGTCTACACCACGATAAGAAATCCTCGACCAAACACAACTGAAAGGGTGAACAAAGAACTGGGACGGATGTTTCGAACATACTGTCATGAAAAGCATTCTAGTTGGGCCACTAGATTACCTGAAATTGAAGTACTATATAACAATACTAGACACGATAGCACTGGGTTTACGCCGTGTGAGATCTTGTATGGAAGATCGATCAACTTCTCATTTGACGAAGATCTGCAAGCCCAAAACTCAGCCTTAGATATGGGAGAGGTAAGAAATGAAGTTCGAATGAATTTGGAAAAGCAAAGCAAATATCGGAGAGAGAAGTTCGATAGGAGCCACAAGTTGATGCAATATCATATTGGAGACCTAGTCAAAATTCGGCGGCTAAATATTTCTAACAAGTTGCAAAAACACATAAGCAAATTTGATTTGTTATACGAAGGACCTTATCGGGTTGCTTCCGTCCCCTTCGACAATGTGTATGTTCTGGAGGATCTAGAATCGGGTCGAATTCGAGGAAAGTATAATGCTATACATTTATCCAAATATTATAAATAAAAATATTTGTCTTAACTAATTATTGTGAATTGGAAATGATGAAAATCAAATTAATTATTGTGAATTGGAAATGATGAAAATCAAATTAATTATTGTGAATTGGAAATGATGAAAAAACAAAATTGAAAATTTTAAAAAACCCACGCCGTATGTTAAAATATATTAGAATAAAAAGGATTAAATAACATTTTTGGAAATCCCCCGACCAGAGTCAAATAAGATAAGAAATATAAAACAAAGAAATCTATAAAAAGAGTGATTTCTCACGAAATCCGCCACACAAACAACGAATTATGACCTTTCTTAGTCCTTACGTTTACGTACCTACTTACCTTTTGCTTTCTCGTAGAGATAGACACAGCAATAATATTTATTAATTTAGGTACCATTACATACTCATCTATCTAGTAATATGATACAAATCCAATAAAACACGTCGAGGTCTGCCATTCCCTGCTCTGACATTAATAAATTTTATATAAATACCGTGAGTTTTACTTATTCAGAATCTACATTATATTTAGTTTTTGAGTAATATTAATAAGTAGTTAAAGAAAGAAGTAGAAGTAGTATTTAAACTGAAATTTCGAACAAAGAGAGCGATGATGGCAGCCCCCGACGTGTTTTATTGGATTTGTATCATATTATTAGATAGATGAGTATGTAATGGTACCTAAATTAATAAATATTATTGCTGTGTCTATCTCTACGAGAAAGCAAAAGGTAAGTAGGTACGTAAACGTAAGGACTAAGAAAGGTCATAATTCGTTGTTTGTGTGGCGGATTTCGTGAGAAATCACTCTTTTTATAGATTTCTTTGTTTTATATTTCTTATCTTATTTGACTCTGGTCGGGGGATTTCCAAAAATGTTATTTAATCCTTTTTATTCTAATATATTTTAACATACGGCGTGGGTTTTTTAAAATTTTCAATTTTGTTTTTTATTTGAATATGTTTTAAAATCCGGCGTGGGTTTTTTAAAATTTTCAATTTTGTTTTTATTTTAAACTTTTTGGAAAGTACGTTACTTTTGTTTGTTATCACTTAGCACACTAAAACATATCATTAAAAATGACGACATTTTGTTTTCTTTGTGTTTCGATATTGTATATTATGCTAGTAATTAAACATACATAATTTATTAGTATGCCTTTTTAAAACTAACTGGCGGTAATCAAAATGATGGATGTTGTTTGGATTTGGCAGAAATTTGGTATGTGCGATATTGAGACTACTAGTTACTTAGTGTCCAAGCGGCCACCTATCCTCGCTGTTGCAGTATTTCTTTATAGTCTACCGCCATGCGCCATAAAACATGTCCAAGAACCTGATCTGTAAAGATACCGGTTCAGTAGTTTTGAAAACTCCTGTAATGCCAACTTATCTGGCTACTGCAGGGCTCCCTGGTGGTCTATCGCCTCAAAACATATCCAACAACCAGCTCCAAAATGAAGCCTTTTGAATGCAAAAAACTGCATCGAAATCGATTCAGTACTTTTTGAGAACTCCTGTAGTGCCAACTTATCTGGCTGCTGCAGCGCTCGTGGTCTACCTCCATAAAACGTATCTAAGAACCCGCTCCAAGATGAAGCCTTTTGAATGCAAAAAACCGCATCGAAATCGATTCAGTACTCTTTGAGAACTCCTGTAGTACCAACTTATCTGGCTGCTGCAGGGCTCCCTGATAGTCTACCTCCATAAAACGTATCTAAGAACCTGCTCCAAAATGTAGCCTTTTGAATGCAAAAAACCGCATCGAAATCGATTCAGTACTCTTTGAGAACTCCTGTAGTACCAACTTATCTGGCTGCTGCAGGGCTCCCTGGTGGTCTACCTCCATAAAACGTATCTAAGAACCTGCTCCAAAATGAAGCCTTTTGAATGCAAAAAACCGCATCGAAATCGATTCAGTACTTTTTGAGAACTCCTGTAGTACCAACTTATGTGGCTGCTGCAGGGCTCCCTGGTGGTCTACCGCCCCAAAGCATGTCTAACAACCAGCTCCAATATGAAGCCTTTTGAATGCAAAAAACTGCATCGAAATCGATTCGGTAGTTTTTGATAACTCCTGTGTTGCCAACTTATCAGGCTGCTGCAGCGCTCCCTGATGGTCTACCTACATAAAACATATCTAAGATCCTAAGTTGAAGTGATACCTTTTCAATGCAAAAAACCGGAACTAAATTGGTCCAGTGGTTTTCGAGATAGAAGGTAACAAACAAACAAACAAACAAACAAACAAACAAACAAACAAACAAACAAACAAACAACCTCTTACCCCAAACGCATATACCGCCTCCGTTCCGTTCCGTCCGTCGTGGGTAAATATACCGCCTCCGTTCCGTTCCGTCCGTCATGGGTAAAAATCAAATTAATTATTGTGAATTGGAAATGATGAAAATCAAATTAATTATTGTGAATTGGAAATGATGAAAATCAAACTAATTATTGTGAATTGGAAATAATGAAAATCAAATTGATTATTGTGAATGTTTAAAGTTGTTGTTGCAAATGATTGTAAATATTTACTTTTTAATGCCTGATTATTGTGAATTAAAATTGTGCTATAAGAAACTTGAATAAGTACAAGTGCACTGAGTAGTGTTATGCTAAATGTTAACGTGGTTAACATACACGATCCCTGTGATTAATAAATATTTAAATTGAAATGTCAGAATTATAAAGAAAGGCGACATGCAACGTCTTTATTGTATCAATTTACTTGGGAGTTTTGGGTTACAAAACCCCCAAGTACATTGAAACAATGGAATATGTATAACATATTCAAAATATTATTTAGTAGGTAAGTGAATTGTAAAGATTAAACACTGAACTCAAGGTTGGTAAATCAGTGTCTAATCTAAGAGAAAAATTGTTTATAATAATAAAACAAGAAGAAAAAAAAAAAAAAAAAACTTGAATAAAAGGATAGCCGTTGGCGACAGGGAGTGGCACAATCAAATCGATTGTGGAAGATCGAATTTAGTACAAGTTGAAATAAGACTAAATTCGAGTAGCATATTAAGTAAGACAAAGGTGGGACTTATGTCCGCGTCTCACCAGGTCATTAGCTTGGACTAATGAAGATTGTGAAACAATCGAAGTGTTTGTTGGGGAAGGAGGCGGCCACTTAGGGAAGAGTAGGAAATCAGAATTAATAGGTTAGAATTTAGGATAGGGACGTAGAGTTAGGTACTGTAATGTTTTGTATTATTAGTAGATAATTGTGTTTGTTAGGAAAAGGAATAGAATTTATGTCATTTAGGGATTATTAGTGTTATAGTATCAGTAGTTAGGTAGTCAAATAAATTTTATTCCATTTAGGGATTTTAAGAGTTAGATTTAGTATAGGTAGGGAAAAATCACGAAGGCATAAAAAGAGAACTATAAGTACCCTGCAAAGGGGAAACAGAAATAGTTCTCTATTTTTTTGAGCTGAAAATAAATAGTGTCATTGTACTATAATAATAAACAATGGAAAAGCGAAATATTTGATGATGAAGATTGGGAGAAGGAAGACCGGAAACGGTCTTCAACATTTATTGTAACAATGTCGACTTATTTAGCGATGTCTCAGGGGCCTCTACGGCTTCGGATGTATATCACAAAAAGCTAAATTCAGAAGTCGTTTAAAAGCTGGGTGTCGAGCGTACTGACGATTGTATCGTTTACGTTTTCGATGCTCTAGCGAATTGCGCGTCAACTACAAGGTTAGTGGCGGTTTGTCATTTTATTGTGGAACTCATCTAATTCCGGGCGGAATCGTTTTTGTCTTGTTGATGGGAAACAAATGTTTTCAGTGAGTTCGACAAACTCGCCGGGTTAATTGGCTTAACACTTGGGTCGTTGCAATGGAAGAGAAGTAGTTGCAAGCAAGTGAATGATGCACATTGTGCACATTAACGAAGAACTTTTAAGTAAGTCTTCGAAAACTGATGAGGGGATCAGTAAGAAGAGATGGTTATTGAACTACAGTACCTCGAGTGAGGGAAATAATAGTTAGTTCAAGTTGTAAAACACACAATCCTATTGAATGAAATTTATTGCACCTAAGGGTTAAAAGGTAAACCTATGTAGAACAACGTGTGTCTGTTGTATGGCATAGAAAAGGTTGATTGGAAGTTTTAGATGAAGGGAATTTTAGCTATTTAAAATTTTTCTTCATAAATTCCGTCAAATTTTGGGGGCTGGATGTAACCCCACAACCCTAATGTAAAATAAAACTATGTCTAACAACGTGTGTCTGTTGAATGGCATAGAAAAAAATCGAAATAAGGCTAAATAAAAATCATGGCGCGGAGCCGAAAATTTTATGTTTCCTAAAAAGCGAATTATTTATATGTGGCTGAGAGCAGACGATGCCAACAAACGAGCAATAGCTATCCCTGTGCATGGGAACTCCGAATACAAGGTTTAAAACCGTATTTGGACATTTTTCACTTCCGTTATACGTTCTTGTATTGAACTTTTTCGAATAACTCAAAAACTAAAAGAGATAGCGCCAAACTAAGAGCATATGTGTGATGCCGAGACCGACTTACATCTATATTGTGAGTTTCAGCAAAATTGGGAAACTTTGTTGGAAAATCCGTGTTGACCTTACGCGTACCGTCGATGCGACTCTCCCGTATATGTATGGGGAAGGCAGCCGTCGGCCAGTGATGGTCGGAGGCGACAAGTATTAATGATAAAAATCATAATATGTTAAAGTTTGGATATTGACTGAAAAGTTCAATATAGGTCTGGAAAATATGAAAATATTTGCTATAACCAAAGTTACAGGCGCTGCTAAAAACTTCCCCTGTTCGTCTCTTACGCCGCCTAGCTTGAGACGACGGCATCCTGAGAGGCAAAGGGGCCTCCCTTAAACCTTTATTGACTAATCCAAACTAACCAGTGTGGTCTGCACATCCTGGTAGAATATATTATGGTGGCTGAGTGGATGATGCTAGATAGCAGATACAGACGCCGGCTGGAGCCTAGACAAACATACGTAGACCATCGGCCGCAACGCATTATGGATCTGGAACCTCTCACGAATCCGCGTTGTCTCCAATGCCGCTGTCCTAATAAGAACCACCTCACGTGTCGCCCAAGCACGCAGAATGGGGAGAGGAAATGGCAAAGGCCCATCCGCAATGTATTCTAACTATTAACGAGGGCCATGACTAGGGAAGAGGATTCGCGACCCTTTACCCCGGACATGGGCACTCAAAACCATGTCTGACGCTTGAAGATGTGGTATACCCGTCATTAGCTGATGTTGACACTGCATGCCCAGCTCTGAACCGCTGATTGATCGAGACGCATATAGCAACTTGAATACATCTTCGCCGATGGGACTTGTCCACATCTGTGCGCTGTGGACCTCAAGATGAAGGTCTTTCAAGTATTACCCCCGGTAGTGGCATCGGCGAAGGCTAATGACTCCTCTGAGACGCAAGTCTGCGGAGCGACTTTCTGTGAAGTTTTCTGCTCTGGACGTGAAGCTGCTCGAGTTATGCTCTAAGTAATGTATTATCACAAAGCAGAATAAGACCCGAATATCGTAAAGCGATATCAGTGCATATGATTGTAAATGCATCTGCTAAATGGGCTTTGGTGAATGAATCTATGACCACATGCTGCTGTGGCTTAGATCACGCTAGACAAGGGATAGTTATGCAAGCCCAAAAGAGTAGTGTCCCAAAAGGACCGGGTGCATATAGCACCGTTCCCTTCAGAGAAATATTGTTGCACTCAGCGAAGGGAACATGGAGCATACTCGAACCAGTGGATCAGTTCGGCAGGAGATGAGCAGAGAGTTGGGAGTTATTTAATATGTTTAAATAAGTATTTAAATGTATATATAAGGGGTTATATTCCCTTCACTCCCATCGAACGCAATACGTCGGACACTTCGGTGGAAGACCAGGATTAGCCTCCTAAAAGGTTACCACAGCGGCTCAGCCGTATCGGGAACGCTACGGCTAGTATCGATTGGACGTAGTCCACTAGCTTCGGCTTACCACGAGAAGCTTATGCTTTCAACGAAGAGACTTTGGTCTCCATCCAACGCTTAAGGCGCACCGGTCGGACCAGAGTCCGCTGTAGACAATCCTTCGGGATTGTCTATTTTTTTAACCTTTTCCTACACCTCTGTGGTGAGGGGAGGTCAGGAGCGTTCTGGAGGACAGAATGGGCAGTGTCTCACAGAGAGCGCGTTGGCGGGGCGTTTATTCTCGCTCGCCTCGTAAATGCTTTAACAGTTGGTTTGCTGTAAAGGTGTGAGCGTATCGGGTCTTTGCTTCTGAACTGTTGTCTTGCTTGGGATCTGGGGTCTAGCAATCAACTAGCTGAAGGAACTAAAACTAGTTCCTTCGTCAGGGCTGGATCTTGCTGGATCTTGCTGGATCTCTTGTGGGATGGTAGTATGGAAGACACAGAGAGATTATGTAACTGTATTTTTCAATACGGTTGACATAGCTTAAGGAAAAGGTTGCCCAGGGCGAGGGCAAGAGTGGCCGTCTCCGAGCAGTATCATTAGAGAGACTTGGAGCACGGCTATTCTGTTGAGGAAGAGAGACTCAACGAAAGTTCTTATGAGAACTAGAAGCTCATAATGAGCTAGAGCTTCCAAGGAAGCTCAGGTCGATAAAAGACCAAAACCTGGGGCGATACGCTATGTAGGAAATACATTGTTCATTCAATGATATTTCCTACTTTTTATAACTTCCCTGATGATCGAGCAGGGAGGAATTGATAGCTAGGAATTACATAGATGTTGTACAGAGACACTTTGTTTAATTTCGTAGTTAGAATGCCCAAGAAAAACGAGCTCACTGTAATCTTCTAAAAGAGCTTGGGTTACTCACACAAAGTAGTACGATTCCGCTACTAGATGATCATTGGCCAATTTTAATTATTATAGAGATCAAGTGTGCAGTTACAATTACAAGCATTTCGGAATATCCTACTTCGTATAATCTCTTACTCCAATTTGTCATTGACGTATTTATTGTGCATTCGTTCATTATAATCGATGTCAATCATTTTTATCTTATTAATTTTATTTAAAAATAGTCAATAAGTATACAAAATTAAAGATTGTCAAAAAGGCCGCCCCGAATCGCACCCGTTGGGAATGTTCCCTTTACACTGGCAGTATTTCCTCGCTGAATGGCCAGCGAAATGTGCTGTCTTAGATACGATTCGGCGTGGGGGTGCCTTCATTTCATTCATTAATTCATTCATTATAACATACATTTTTTTATTGCAATGGATAGAGACGTCACGTCTAACCACTTATTTGTCTAATAATTTTTCTCTCTGTCTACTTATATTTCTAAAGATTTAATTGAGTCTATTTCGATATTTTCGATTAAATAATTGAATTGTGTATGAGTGCGTGATATACCTCAGTAATCCAAAGTAATGTAGAGATGACCGATCGAAATATGGTTTGAGGTTAGAGCGATTTATTATTTATTTAAAACGGAAACAGAGCGATTTGTGAATTTTGCGAAAAACTTAGGTTTTTGATGACTAATTCTAATAGAATAGTATTCGATAGGTTTTTATTTCACATTAAAACATTATTTATATTAATCATTATTTTACTTCAATACATGCAATATTACCAAAGTTATGACCGCGAGAAGTTCCGAAATTTCCGCGCGCTTTTAGTCCTGCGTGTGACGTCATATGCATACAGTGTAGCAGTGTTTGCGGGCGGCGTAATAGATACGTTTCGTGCATATTACGTCACAGCTACTAATCGTCCGACCCGCGTATTACCATTCGCCTCGTGCGGAAGTAATAACTCAGTCATTTTTAAAAACACAGTGTTTTTTGTAATTTTTTATAGAACATTTTGGCATTTTCAGCTAAAATCGTCGGTCAGATCCATTGTGAGTGAATGCTTCATAAGTGTTTGTTTAAGGTGTATGTGTATTTTGGGCTAGTTCTATAGTGTGATTAGCACGTAAACTTGAGATTTTGTCGAGGTGAGTGCTTTGTTTACCAAATAAGACAGCTAAACTGACACTATGGTAACGGAAGACCTAGAATCTATTCTCACCGTGTACTACCGTTTTTTTTTTTCTCTCGTTTTACTAAATGTTAAGTAACTAATAGAAGGTAATGAGTTTCAATTGTTACAGTAACTACAAAGCAATATTCTCATACACTATAAAAAAAAAACAACAGAAAAAAAAAAACATTTCGACATGGGAACAACCCGGCTTCAATGCATTCTCCCGTACAAGAAAATGTATGATTTCCGTATATTAAGTTTACTTTTTTTCTTTGAGTCAAAGTCAAAGTCAAAATAATTTATTTCCATAGGATGTTATTACATCACTTAGATAGATCCGTCACAGTGGCGAAGGGTCCATACAAGCCGATTCCCGTCGGCTTACCTTTCGAAAATCCGCTCCAACAGCCGATAGCAATTTACACGTAAATTGCTATCGGCTGTTGGAGCGCAAGATACATTGCTTTTTTTAATAGAAGTCGAGGCGGACGGCGCTCTACAAGCACGTCAATGTATATTCGATCACGCACGAGTCGCACGACCGACCGAGTTCGTGAATTGCCGTATACTCTGTCTCTGGCGCTCCAAGGGTTTACTTCCATATTTGCCTTCTCACGCGCATGTTGCCGGCGCTGTCAGTTTGATTTGCAGCACACCCATAAAATGGCGCCATAGAAGCCGAGACAGGTCGGCTTCCCATAATTTATTTCTCTTTCTAACGCATACGCGAGAGAGGAATTGATAAGATAGCAAAATTGAAAAAGAGTTGCAGTAAGAAAATACATCGCGGGGTCGAGATTATGTGATGTTGTGTGATTGGTTAAATTAGGACTTATATGGGCAAGTAAAGTGATACAATACATTGAATTAGTAAGCACGTGTCCGCCAATTTAGTGTGTGCTTGTTTGTAAACAGTGAAATTGTTGTTTTTATTGTGTTTTTCACGATCTGTTCAATACGGTAAGTTGTTGAGTGAGTGTTGTGAGTTCTGTATGATATTATGGCATAAATTCATATGGATTGCTGATCAACTGACTATTTGAATACTTGTGTAGCGATGAATTCCATTTTCTGAACTCACAGTTTTGAAAACAAAAAGCATGTCATTTAGTTAGGTAGGCCGCGCTCTTCCGGCTTACCTTTGTCAAAATTTCACCCTTCGCCACTGATCCGTCATTACATTTTTTTGGGTGAGTTCACTAACACAATGGCGGAATCTGTGGAGAAGAGGTCACCGAAGAAACTCACAAAAGAAGAGAGTATGTTCGTTACTTTGATCTGTAAGACTATGTATTTTAAAACTAGCTGTACGCCCACGGCTATGCTCGCGTTATGCTAACATAAAAATAAATATTAATTTTACCGTGGGAATAAGAAATTTTATGGTTAGGATTAAGATATTGCAGGCTGAATCACCAGATTGACCGAAAAAAGGAGATTTCATTCTTCGGAAAGCACGTTAAATTACTACACGATGTGGACTTTCTTCGGTGAGCTCTTCTCCACAGATTCCGTCATTGTGTTAGTGAACTCACCCAAAATATTTTAATGACGGATCCAAGTGATGTAATAACATCCTATGGAAATAAATAATTTTTGACTTTGACTTTGATGAAGAGGAAGACAGCAAGAAAAAAAAAAAAAAAAAAAAGGTTTTTTAAATAATTTATCATACCCAAAAATATTGATGATGATGATGATGACAATGATGATGAAATATTATTTTATTACTAGCTAACCACCCGCGACTACGCTCGCTTTGTGTAAGATTTTCCCGTGGGAATAAGACTTTTCCCCGTAAAAAGTATCCTATGTGTTATTCCTAACCTACCTTACACCTGCAAACAAACAAACAATCAAATATTTTTCTTTTAATTTATCATACCCAAAAATCATCATTCTCCTGCCCTGTTCCCTTTATTTGGGGTCGGCGCAATATGCTTTCTTCTTCCATTCATCCCTGTCAGACGTCACATCGCTATTCACTCTCTTCTTACACATATCATCTTTCATGCAATCCATCCATACTTTTCTGGGTCTACCCCTACCTGCTTTTCCATTCGCTCTCATATCTAGCATACGTCTGGTGGTATGGGATTCCTCTCTTCGCATCACATGCCCATACCACGACAGCCTGTTACTCCTCAACTTGTCCACTATGGGTGCCACTTTCAAGCTTCCTCTTACATACTCATTTCTTATTCTGTCTTTCCTCGTCACACCACACGTCCATCTTAACATTCGCATCTCAGCTACATGCATTCGTCTTTCATCCATGTCCTTAACGGCCCAACACTCAGATCCATACATGACGACAGGTCTTATAATGGTCTTATAAATTTTTCCCTTTAATCATACCCAAAAATATTGTTTTATAATTAAATTTCAGCATAATATTCGTATTAAACATAAAATCACCGATATAAATTACAGTTTCAGCTTTAATCTATTTAGAAGTTAATTTTAATAGTTAATAACATAAAATATTTGTTGTGAGTTTGTTCGATGCCTGGGGGTGATGAACCATGTTATGTTAAGGGTAGGTCACAATATTGTTCGTGGACTAGCCGTCTATCCGCAACTTGGTTTGCCTCATCTCCAAGATGATTTTTTTTGCACAAATATGGATAATATAATCATCTAAAATCTAGTGGCTAGGGCCGCTACCTCCTGTCCGGGAGACGCGGGTTTGATCCCCACTACGTACCACTAGACCACCGACGCTCTAGCGTACTCCTAGCGAACTCCGCATCTAGCGTATCAAAATGAAACAGAGGGCGTACACTGGTAGTAAACGTGCCATCCATGATAGCTTTGACGTCGAAAAATGATTTGTAAAAATCTTAATTCGAATAAAATAATTTTGATTTGACCTTCATCATTACAACTGAAAACTGCATCCGCCGAGTTTTTGCATGAATGAATGAATGAATGGATATACTTCGCACGATGCGCGTACAAACATACAGACAAAGAAATATTCTAAAAATAATTGTCTTGGCTCATATTCATTTTCTTCCCTCTACAGAAATCAATCAACAACAACTTTTATTTTGGGAATAATACATTCTTCCACGGTAAAGGTATGCCCTCTCTTGGATAACAATCTATTATTTGTATCAAATTTTTGTTTGTATGTTATTGTCACATTTATAATCAAATCAAATCAACAGCCCGTTACAGTCCACTGCTGGACTATGAACCTCCTCCCCTCAAGTGTTTGGTTTTGCCATAATCTCCACGCTTGGCAGGCGGGTTGGAGATCGCAGATTAAAAGGTTACTGTATCAGAGAGCGCTGCTGCCCGTTCCCTGTTCAATGTGTAGTTCCTAAGTCGCCTCTTACGACACCCACGGGAAGAGTAGGGGTTGAAGACAAATGTATTCTACTCTGCCGTCACCACACGGCGCATTTATAATAATAAAAATAAAATACAAGTAATTTTGGTAAAAATAAAGTATTTCTGTTCTAATCCACCCTTAATTAACCCGTCTAATACATGACTATACTTACATGCTTATGTAATGTAGAAACTGCCATGAACATTCGAACTACGACTTTTGCTGACGAAACAACTTTGTGATGGATTAACTAAGTAATTATTCGCTTATTTGCTGTATACTTAGCTATTAGCTTAACTCTTTCGCTGCGTCAGGAGAACCTTTCATGGTCAACTAGCTGTTCGCCCGCGATTATGCCTGCGTTTGATGAAAAAAAAAACATGTTCATCTTTGTGTAGAGATTGTACAAAACTTTACTAGTTGCTCTGTGAGCTGTAGACCTCGCAAGTTTGTATATCTCTTTATATTTATTTTTATGTTTTGTTCACAAACATCCCCGACCACTTGGAATTAATTTAACTTAATTTTTTAATTATTATTTTATTGGTTGAGAAATGTGACCTGTAGGGGAAAACAGCCTCAGCTGTAGACCTTGTATGTTGGCAACCCCCATCACTCCGTCATTTTTTAATATTTCCATTAATCACTCGATAAAAAGTTCGATTAATTTAACAAACCTGCTCGCAAAATTTCACGAGGGTCGGTTGAGAAACGCGACCTGTAGAATGGAACAAACAGACAGACAGAATTTGGCATTAATTGTTATAATATAGGTATAGATGAATACAAGTATGTAAGGTTCATAAACGATCGACTTAAGTGAACGGAAGGTTAGTTAGAGCCCTTAATATAACTTTTTTTTGGAGTCTGTATAATTTATAAAAACAAAAAACAACTCAAACTTTTTTTAGTTTTATCAGTTTTTCTGTGGTCTTGTTAGACTGCCACAAAAGGTCTCAACTTCTTTTTTCATCTTAAAAATGATCGTTTTTTTTTTTATTTTATTCTGTGGGCGTTTAGATGATTGTTTGCATATCAATAGAAAAAAAATACGCAACCGAAATAAGCGTGCGTCATGTGTGTATGCAATACGCAACCATAAAATTTGTATTTTATTGCGTTATTGGTAAAAAATCTAAAGGACGTTTTTTTACATTCGGCTGCTACGAAAGCTTACTCTACTACGGCAGCGTAGGCAGGCCGTTGCTACGGACGTAGACATTTGCTACGATAAAAACAAATATTCGTAGCTATTATAATAAAGTCCTAAGTAAATAGAGGCAGATAAACTAAAGAGGATCACTCAGAAGATAAAGGATTAACTATATTAATATTTTATGTCCCTAATCTCTACTAAAATTAACTAAGTAAATATAGTTAATAATTTGGAGTACAAATAAAATAGTTTCTTGCTAATATGGAGCGTTTTCTTTCGATTAGGAACATAACTTTTCATATAAGAAATTTAAAAATAAGAATTAGAAAACCTAAAGCAGAAGGCAAATTCTTTAGACAAAATAATAATATCAATATATTGTGCTTGTTTGTTAGACTCCATATAAAAACTAATGTACAGACACTATATTTTAACTATATTGCCAAGATAAGAGCCACTTTGAGTCTATACAGACGGACCACATTTTAACCTCAATCATGCAGAATGCCACTGCATAAAAATTGATGTTCAACTACAAAATCGGATAGCAGTTGGCGTAGTATTTTTAGACGGGATTAAAGGTCGGATAAAGGTTACTAATAAAGGTAACCAAAACACTGCGTCGAGACATCATATTACTATATAACTAGATACACTATAGAGTTGTTAAAACCACCAGATTTTGCCAGTGTGTAAGTGAACTCACCCAAAAAAATATAATGACGTATCTAAGTGATAAAAAAACCAACCAGTTGATAATAAAATATTTGACTTTGACTTTGGCCAAATGAATGATCGTTATCTTTACCAATTTTTATGATATCTCGTCAGTAAATTTTAAACAGTGCGTAAGTAATTTATGTCGGTTTTGAAATTTTAATTTAATTTGACAGGTAGAGAAAATGCTATGTTTCTATGTGATACTTCCTGGTTGCGCTGCTTTTTAGTACTCGGACGATATTCATTTATACCGTTAAGATAAACACTTAAAAAAAGGGCATCATTTGGCTATTGTCAGGTAACCACTGACGATTAGCAAAAAGTTTAGCACGTTTACCAATGCAGTTGGATTGCAGTTGATAAGCAGCCCGTCTGCGCAGACCTTTTGTGTGGAAAGGAGCCAAAAGGAATGTGAGTTTAGCACCAAACTGACAACTGGCGGACATCTATTGCCTTTCGTTTGAGCTCCGAGACCAATTCTTTGAGGTCTGACTATTTTTAGTTTCAAATGTAAGTTAAAGTTGAATATGGATAGGTTTTGATTTTATTGAAAAGTTCACTGGCAAGTCAATCAGTGTTCTTTTTTTTAATAAATTAAAGCATAAGGTAGGGGTGACATCACGTTGTTTTTTTTTTCGTATCGAGTAAATCAAAAGTTCCACGTCCATCCTCACCAACCCTGGCGTGTTTAATAGAATTTTATTAAGTATTTGTTACCGTAAACTTTTTTTTGGGAATTAGGGGTGAAATAGTTCTATTAACAGAGCAGATCACCCGCCTGCGCTCCGTCGCAGGCGTCCCCCATTAGACATACATACATACATACATAGCATAAACTTTACAGAATAAAAAAAGCGAAACGATTCGATAAAAAAATTAACTTTAAAATTAAAAATTGTTATGTATGCTTTTTGTCCTTTATCTATGACTAGCTGTTCGCCTACGGCTACGCTCGCGCTATGTAAGGTTTTCCCGTGGGAATAAGACTTTTTCCCGTAAAAAGTATCCTATGTGTTAAGGCGTGAAAGTGGAACAATCATTCAAACATCCAAACATCTAAACATCCAAATATATTTTCACATTTATACCCTTTTTTGTGATTTGTTTGGATAACCATTTATAAAATAAGGTGTGTATGAAACATTAACCTATATTGTAGTATTTTGAAACATGTTCCTTTGTAGTAAGCAAGCGAAATAATAGTCTGGCAGACATCTATTGTCTGCCGCTCGAGTAGAGTACGCTCAATATAAGCTTTGACATTATACCAAATAGATGTCTCGAGGAATATGCAAAATAATTTTATTGAGAGTTTGAAATGGAAGATATTGCGATGTCTGTTCTTTCTTATCTATTTTCGACCTTACATCAAAATAAAATGTTTTTATTTGTTTTTGTTTCATCACAGATTCACTTGATAGAACATTACAATATGGCCGAAGGTAATATAAACTTACTCAGAAGATGTTTATTCACTCTAGCCTTAAAAACACTAAAATTTTATGATTCTGGGAAAACTAACACGTTCCATTTCTTGGTGGTGTACTTGTATATTTAAAACAACGCATCCAACCATTTAGCCCTAACTTCACTTGAGATTATTTTTATTGAAATATTTATTAGACTCTCTTTATTAAACTAGTGAGCAATGGAACTGAATAACTGTAGGTAACATTTATGAGACATTTTACGGGCTTTTTGTTTTTTTAACTGTAGGTATCCGACAATTTATGGTGAAGGTTGCTGGCCGGTGGATGCAAGTAGCGCAGGACCGTTCACGGTGGAATCCTATTGGAGGAGGCCTATGTTCAGCAGTGGACGTCTTCCGGCAGAGATGATGATATCCATTACGCCCTAATATTAATCGTGTTATATTGATCTGGACGGATTGAGACGCTTTTTTGGAATATAGGTGTTGTCTGCTCAAATGCGTCCCCACCAAGGAGCTTGAACTTTCTTTGACATGGAGTAAATACACACCACCTTATTTACATAACTTCACAGCGTCTGCAGATTTCTTCAACACGTTCGAAGAGCCACGAATATGAGTAATCAATTATATCTGAAAAACAGCGCTGTTGTAGTGCCTACTTGGTGCCTAGCATATTGTTTGTTTTAGTTTTTTTTATTTACTGTGTTCTGGGAGTGTTCGCATTAGTTGGCTTGTTCACGCGCCGGCTGGTGTGAACACTCCTTGAGAGCTCAGATCGCCACTGTTGTGGTGGCATCTGATTTATGTTATTTTTTATCATTATTTTTTGTTTGTAATGGTTTGTTTATACGTAGCCGTAAATAAATGTTTTCTTATTCTTATTCAATTTGATATTTGAATTCATGTTGGTACGTGGTGGTGATCAAACACGGCGCCTCCCGGACGGGAGGTAGCGGCCTTACCAACATCACCGACACGTATTTTCTACAAACGCTCAACTCCGGAAAACGTATCACATAACGATAATCACATGCTAAATAAAATTCTTTATGAATAATTCAATTTTATACCTTCACAAGAAATGTCAAGGAAAAAAAAACTTATCTACATACTTGCGGCAAGCGTTACAAATGAGACGGCATCTGAGCCCGCATACTCAAAGGTGTAGTGATGGGAATGTGTCGATATCGATGACATTTCAAGGTTATCTTAATTTTTCAGTGTAGAGTACGGTGATATAAATATTATAATAAAGGTGCACAAGAGTATGAAATGTAATTTTTCTGAACTTTACGAGATATTATAATAAGTAATAATATGCTAATTTAATTGAAGATCTCAGAATTAAAATCTAAAAAGCAACTTAAACAATTTAATGCTTGCTCGATTATACTAGAATTTTTAATGTCAGAAAGAATCTCAAATATCTTATTTTCCTTAATTTTTAAACATAAATCACACACCCCTTTTCCCGTCGGGTAGGTAGTGCTACGCAGCTAAATTTTCTACGTTCTAGACATATTTATTTCTCTTCATCCACATATATTAATGTCTTCATGCATATTTTTTTGATAAAGGTTTTCAGAAAATCTTAAATCAAATATAAATTGTAAGATAAAAATATCAACGAGACATAAAGTTTCTTTTATAATAATGGTAATTATAAATAGGTACCTACTCTGAGTATCAAATGCAGGGAAATCTTAACCTTCTATATATAAAAAAATATCGATAATCGATACCGATTATTCATAAAACTTTCCCCTCTCTAGCATTAACACCTGGCCGCCTTTGTTTCCAAAAAAAGATTAATCTTCCAACACACGATAATAGCAGGTTCTGTTTCAGAATCTCTTCTTTTTCAGGGTTCCTTCTGAAAATAGTTTAAATCGGATTTACTTATTTGCAAAGTAACGGGCTGCGTTGGCGGCTTTTATAGTGAGTCAAAAGAGAAGAAATTCAAAAGTGGCAATAATATTGTAGTGTCGTCTCGTTTTCACCATAGTTAAATAAAGTTAAATTTTAGTCTTTCTGATAGACTCAGTGATAAAATTTAGTCTCAAATTACGAAATTCCAGATTCGAGTCCCGGTGCGGATACTGTCAAATAAAACATCTTTGGAAGAGTTTCTTTGGTTTGGTAAAGAAGCAATCTTTTCACGTGACGCTCACTAACACGTAAACATGCATTATTTCAACGCAACATTTTGGGAAAAGCACATTTTTGGAAACAGACAGAGGGAAATCGCGTTATCTTAAAGAACATAAGTCACGGAATCCCTTACAAAGTTTGACTTGACTCCTCCTATTTTTTAGGCAAAGAAATTGCCTTTTCTGATTATGTCATTCTGATAAACGAGGAAAGTGAGGAAGCACTCCATTTTCATTTCAGTTCTGACAAAATCTTCAGGAATATACTTCCTTATCTACAGATTCTATACATTCTGGTAAATGTAGATAGACATTTTTGCAGATTTAGATGTTACCAACATTATGGTTATATTCGCTACACTATTTTCTCTTTCGACGTATATACCGTACACGCAGTCTATAAGTTATAAGATAGCTGTCCAGTTGGCAGTAAAGCATTTTAGATTATAACTTTTAACTTCTGTGGTAATTCAAGTTTTAAAACAAGTTTCGTTTATTTAATTTGACTTCATGCCCAGCCCTTCATATCATTATCATCTAGACCAGAAACTGAAAACTTGACTGCTGAACATAGGCATCCGGCATAATTTTCTAGTGTGAACGGACCTGCGTTACTTGCATGCATCCACACCGGTGCCCAGCAACTTTCACCAACACTACGCCTCCACTTCCTCACTCAACACTACGCCGTTCGGCCCATGGTCACCGTACGTAAACCAGAAGTTGAGATTAAAGAATATCATTTTATGATGACTTTAATATGTTTTTTTAACTTTATTAAGTACCTATGTCAGCTGATTAAAAAAATCATCATCATCTCAGCCGGAAGACGTCCAACGTGAACCATCCTGCGCTACTTGCATCAACCGGCGTCCAGCAACTTTCACCAAGACATCTGTCCACCTTGTGGGAGGCCGTCCAGCACTACGCTTTCCGGCCCGTGGTCGCCATTCGAGAACCTTCCTTCCCCATCGGTTATCAGTTCGTCGAGCTATATGGCCTGCCCATTGCCACTTCAACTTATTTATCCTGAAAGCTATGTCGATGACATTGGTCTTTCTACGTATCCCCTCATTTCTGATTCGATCACGCAGTGAGACTCCGAGCATAGCTCTCTCCATCGCACGCTGAGCAACCTTGAGCTTATTCATGAGACCAATAGTTAGCGACCACGTCTCAGTGCCATAGGTCAATGCTGGAAATAAACACTGGTTAAAGACCTTAGTCTTCAAACACTGAGGTATTTTAAAAACTAATAATTATAAAGTAAAAAATATTTTTTAACAACACGTTTTAACGCACTAAAAAGTATAAAATAATTTTTATTGAGATTTTTATTGGTGTAGTACTCTTGTAGGACTTAAAACGAAAAACGTGGGGTGCATGGAATAGATATTCTAAGAAGTAGAGAACGAGGTGATGGCTGAAAAACAGCATAGCTGACGCTGCAACCTTTTCATTGTCTTACTTATTTTCATGTCTGTCTGTACTACTTATTGATAGATAACATATTTTTAATGTAATGACAATGAATAAAAAATTAAAAAATCGTTGAATATGAAATTGACCAGTTGTGTGAATTGTCAACGTTATTTTTTAGATATTAGAATAAAATCATTTCCACGAACTGAGCTATCAGAGAGCATTTATTTCGTTTATTTTATTTCGTATTAAGAGGAAACGACATGATTTGGATGACGAAGTAATTTCATACGATAAATTGGATTGTCGCAATGAAATTCAGTCAGTTTCATTTCCGGCAGCTAAAAAACGATAAATTGTCATTACTTACTCACGTATGGGGAAATCAATTTGTGATTCATTTAAAGACGAACAGAGGTGTATTTGGCAAAAGAAAACACAATCAAAACCTGATTTGTAATCCCATGAGTCTTCGGAAAGCACGTTAAGCTACTATTGAACTTTTGATATTATGTACTTTAAGATTTATAAGTTATCATAATTTTATTTCCAATATTTATAAATTCGTGTACCGGAAGGTGAGACATAGTGCGACATAATAATATTGTACCAACCTTTTTACCTATGTTGACGAATAAATTATTTGAATTTGAATTGCAGATTAGTGATCGCTAATGCTAAAGGATATGGTAGCTTGAAATTTTTCTTTTTAATCGTGTGATTGTTAAGGTCGACAACTGACCTCACAAACCTCGGCATCAGTGCTATAGAGCCGCCAAATTCCATTGACATGGCTCATATAACGAAAGACTTCCATAGATGGTAACCAAGACTTATCTATGCCAGGACCGATGGCTTCGTACCCTCAAAACACAGGATCATCTTTCTATTTGGAAATTTTAGTAATTCAGCCTGCAATGTTCTACCCAAACTGGAGATATTCCCAGTTTGAGTAGAGCATTATAACAATAAGAACAAAAAACAAAAAAAAAAACAAAGGGTTTTTGTGTGTCCCCATCTAGATTCGAACCTGGTTCCTCCATAATGGGAATCAAACTCTCGACTGTTGTTGGACCACGAAATCTCTCACAAATTATCTGACAATACTATAAAATTCGTTTTACTAAAAAAAAATGTTGGCCGGTAAAGTTTTGCCGTGTTTTGTCATTTTGAAAAATTGTCCAGCCAGCCTGAGTCACATCCTGAAAGGAATGGATGGATCGGTTCGATTTGTCGGTCGATCATATATTTAAATAAACCATTTTTCGTCCCAAATCTAGGCGTTGACCTTTATATTTTTCTATAATGTTACACTCGACGTGTAGGCACAGTGTACAACAATTTAAAAAATAAAGTCGCTTTTTATCCAAACGTTCTCTCGGCTAGTTATAAATAAACACACCAAAATATTGAGTACAAAGAAAATGTGGAACAAAAGGAAAACACGTGCATGGTACGCGTGCGAAAGAAAGCAAAGAAAAACAGCCAAGTGCGTGTCAGACTATCATTATTATTGTTCTGAATAACGCAATAGATAATAACATCAAGGGAAAATACGTCATAATAATTATAACGTTTCAATAGGGGGGTTTTCTTTTAGGCGCTGGATTGCACTTTTGTCCAACCTGAACAACAGACTTCATAGGGTAAAATCAAACCACATCAAAACTGTTTTACCTATTTGTATAAACATTTTATGTAATTAATAATGTTTAGTAGGCAACGTAATTTTTTTTTATAGTTTTTTTCAAGGAGAAACCAACATCATCATCATCATCATCAACGGCCTGTTACAGTCCACTGCTGGTCAACAGGAATACCAACAGGGTTTACTTTTAAGGGACTTTAAAATTTGTGCCGCGGCAACATTGCCATCATGCTGACTTCAATAGTCTGTACCCAGAGCCGTAAACCTGAATAATAAAGAAACTTGCTGCGATACTCCGTACCCAGAGCCATAAAATTAAATTATAAAAAAACTTCAATTAAAACTATGGCCATATAAAACAGATATTATTATCTAGTGGAAAAGTGAGAACTAAACAAAAAAATGAAAGGAAAAATGCCCATTCTGATCTCGCAAACCTTGTTAAGCCGTCACAGGTGACGTAACTACTTATGTCACTATTTCATTTAATAATAATTAGATTCATCAAAAAGACGGGGCAAAATAAATTTTGATGTTACTAATTTAGTGACTAATTTCAAATTCGAAAGAAATAGTTTGTTCTTGAGAAGAGGGGCTAAAGAATCCTTCAAAAGAATTAAATTCAGAAGTCAAAAATTATTAAACAAGAACGGTCGCCATCGAAATTAAGTTTCGTAACCAGTTGCCAAGGTTAGAGAGACGCGATCCCCACCACCTGCCAGTGTGTTTTTGAATTTTGGATTCATATAAACGTTTATTCGACGCTCTTACGGTGAAGGAAAACATTGTTATGAAACCTGCACACTCCTGCGAAGAAATTCAAAGGTTGTGTGTGAAATCGATCAACTTGCACTAGGCCAGCGTGGTTGACTAATTTAGGGTAGGCTCAAGCCTCTCGGTGGGGATGTATATGAGCTGTTGATTATGAAAAGTAAGCAACCGATCTCACAGCTTTGTTGAGCCGTCAAAGATGACGTTACAATTACTAACAAAAGAAGGTCGCTTCGCTCCCTGACGCGCGTCTAATTTCTTTGCAGTTACTTTTTTGTTTTATATAAAAGTTATTTTTTTTTAATATAATACTGTAGAGTTTATTTTTTCAGCCACTATTTTGAGTCACAATAACATTCGGTGGAGAGCGTACCAATTTTTGATGTAAATATTCATCAACGGCCCGTTACAGTCTGGACTATGAGCCTCCTCCACTGAGTGTTTGGTTTTGCCATAATCTCCACGCTTGGCAGGCGGGTTGGAGATCGCAGATTAAAAGGTTACTGTATCAGAGAGCGCTGCTGCCCGTTCCATGTTCGATGTGTAGTCCCTAAGTCGCCTCTTACGACACCCACGGGAAGAGTAGGGGATGGTGACAAATGTATTCTATTCTAGATGTAAATATTAGTTATCTCGTATTTTAATTTAGCCACTTGAACCTTTAGTAGGACCATTTTATTTCTTCCTATATTCGTCTTTTTGGTGATCACTCAATAATGAGTTTTTTTTACAGGGAACCCTAAACAATTAAATTATATGCATGAGTGTTTCGTTCCGTATGCATATTCCTGTTGATATTTTGTTGATTTATTATATTCTGTAAGTACAATTTTCCTTGTTTTATTTTGTTATGGTGGCTCTGTAGTATTCGTACACCTACACCCTTAAACGCAAAATAGATGCATTGTTGTTACAAAAATAGGAAGTAGGTAAAGTCGACCAATAAATTGGTTTACCACCCTAAGGTTGAATGTCAGTTGCAAATTTATAGAACAACAAAGATTATTTTCGTTTGCAGAACGATCTGTCAGATACCGAGTATAAACCTTACTGAAATTTTCGATGACTAGGAAATTGAATGAAAAATGGTAAACCACTTTTTTGGTTGACCTTACATTCAAATCGGACGGCTCCGTAGCCTAGTTGATAGCCTTCGAAGCACAGGATCGCGGGTTCGAATCCCTCCCAGGGCAATCATTCGTGTAATGAGCACTTAACGTGTTTGCCTTGTGTCTGGATGCTGTTTATCTATATAAGTTTGTATTTATCTATTTATGTAGCTGACTGGTACCCATAGTACAAACTCTGCTTAGTTTGAGATGAGATGGCCATGTGTGAGATGTCCCCACATATTTATCTCCTACCCCCAAAGAAGTGAGTAGAACTTTAGTTGGTCCCAAAACGCGTTTGGGAAACTTTTGAAATCGTTCGTATTGATGTCACGTAGTTTTTTTTTTACCGTAAGAACGTCAAATAAATTAAATGTGGTAAATTAAAAATTCGAAAACATATTGGGTAGGGTTTAAACCAGTGCGTCCAAGACAGAATCCAGTAGTGCTACTACACCCCTGACGTACTTCGAGGTAATCATCTTCATCATAATCATCATCTCAGCCGAAAGACGTCCACTGCTGGACAAAGGCCTCCCCCAAGGATCTCCACAACGACCGGTAATTCGGCTTCCCGCGACCTTCACCAGATCGTCGGTCCACCTTGTGGGAGGCCTACCCAAGCTGCGTCTTCCGGTGCGTGGTCGCCATTCGAGAACTTTTGGGGTAATCAACAGCACATAATATAACTTCCCCACCAAGGGGCTCAAGCCAACCGTGAATTTGGGTGATCAAACCCTCAAACCACGCTGGGCCAACTTCAAAAAGAAGAAGGGTTGGTCAACTTCACACACAACCTTTCACAGGTTTCCTAACAATATTTTCTTTTAGATTAGGTATTATTGTTATATATTACGTTTGTTAATGAAATATCTAATAATTATTATTATAAAGCAGAAAATGAAAAATTGTTACGAAAAATAGTAATTGTATTGTTGGTTGTATAGTAACGCACTCTGAGCATCAAAGTAAAGTGACAAATTTCGTCGACCTTTCACAGAGCTTGGTGGCATTATTGGTAATACGCTTGTTTCTGGCCCGGATAGCCTAGGAGATGCAAGTTCGAGTCCTTTCCAAGATCGACAAAATTTTTCATTTTCTGCTTTATAATTACTATTTAAATATTTTCGAATGAACAAACATACCCTGTTATATAACAAAGACGCCGGAATAAATTATCTCAAAGAAATAAGTCTAACGAAATTTACGACGCCATCTTTGAATGACGCAAATTTTAATGGAAATTATAAATCAAGAAAAACTCCAACTGACAGGCTATTCGCGAAAGCTCTTCTGATTGACAATGAGCCAAGATTTAAAGCAAAGTATATTTTATGCATATAAATATAAAACTCAGTTTTCGGAAACTCGCTAAGCCTCCGCGTGGCAGTCATCTAAATACCTCAATAAGAATTTATTGAATTTCTATAGAGATTTTTTTCAATAGGCCATTTTCGTGAAAACGCTGCTGTTTGGTTATACTGTGTTACTGACAGGTGTAATTTATCAACCTTTATAAATACAATGTCAAATCAAAAATCAACGGCCCGTTACAGTCCACTGCTGGACTATGAGCCTCCTCCACTTAAGTGTTTGGTTTTGCCATAATCTCCACGCTTGGCAGGCGGGTTGGAGATCGCAGATTAAAAGGTTACTGTATCAGAGAGCGGTGCTGCCCGTTCCCTGTTCAATGTGTAGTCCCTAAGTCGCCTCTTACGACACCCACGGGAAGAGTAGGGGTTGGTGACTAATGTATTCTACTCTGCCGTCACCACACGGCAATACAATGTGCTAGTAAAAAAATCCTTTCGGGGTTAAACATCAGCTGCAGTAGCGCCCATCAATTGAAATAAATAATTTACTTATTGTCAGTGACTTCGATCAAAATTATTATGTGTAGGTACTAAAAATACAGTCAGTTGTCCAAGCTAGGTAGACCCTGTGCTATGAAGCTCCTGGTTTCCACCTCGCAGATAAGTAGGTACAAAAAAAACAATGGAGACTTAGACACCAAAGTAGAAGTACTTATAACGAAAAATTAACTTATGAATGTGTGGGATCAGTGTGTGTGTGTGTGTGTACCTATACATAGCTCTAATAATCAGATCTTGAGATCAGTAATACCACTACGTACGGTTAAAATAATAATTATAATTATATAAAATTATTAATTTATAAACACAAACTATCAATCAATTTTTATACCATGTAACTATTAATCCTAGTTCACGAAGCCACCAACCACTTTCTACGACTTTCCAAGGTAATTTTCTAAGGAAAATAAAACGTACCTAACTCCAGATGGAAAATTTCAATTTGCGATTTTGTTTATCTACCGTCAAATTTGACGTTAACTTTTGCCAGCTAAAACAAAAGTGGGGACTTGGCAGTTTGTTTACAGCTTTCTGTTTTTTTTTATTAAATTATAACTTGTAGGTATGTAGAATTATTTAGAGAGCGTCAAATGTGTAGTGGTTAGGGCATGGGCTTCCCGTTTGGAAGGCGTCGTCAGTTCGATTCCCACTACTTATGTTGCTACTCTTATGTTTTTAGGTGAAAGAAAAGATCGTGAAATTGTTGAATTTTCCTTGTGGTAAAAACTTAATCCAAAGCAAAACTTTTAAAATTATAAACATTAGTTTTGAAAAAAAAAAACACAATTTTTTATGAATAGTAATGAACACGTTTTACAGTTTACACGTCAATAAATGTTACAACTTAATTTGTATTTGTATTTGCTATGGTTGCGAAGATATTTAAAATCCTGCTGTGGTAACGTTGTACAAGGATCTCAAAGCACTTTATACATAAAATCTTCTAGATAAGCTCAGTGTTAGCTAAACTCTCGTAAATGCTAATTATTTTCATTAAAACTCATTTAAAACTGAATAATTTCACGTGAATTTCTATTACGGGGGGATTAGCAGCGTTGGTCTGAGAAGGGACTAATTTATACCAAAACTCGACGAATAATATATCAGAGTGGAACCATTAATTAGGGTTTGGCTCGACAAGGAAAATAGCTTGGATATCTTCACTCTTTGCGTTTATGATAATAACTTCTTATCTCATCTCTCTTAACATTATTTTATGTTGTATAATATGTGTTTTATTAAGTACTAGCTGACCCGGCAGACGTTGTCCTGCCATTTTTCCCTACACCTACCCTACGCCTACCCTACACCTACCCTACACCTACCCTACACCTACCCTACACCTACCCTACACCTACCTTATAGCTACCCTACACCTACCCTACACCTACCCTACACCTACCCTACACCTACCCTACACCTACCCTACACCTACCCTACACCTATCATAAACCTACCCTACACCTATCCTACACCTACCTTACACCTACCCTACACCTACCCTACCCATATTTTTTTAAAACCCAAATCGGTTCATCCGTTCTCGAGTTTTAGCGAGACTAACGAACCGCAATTCATTTTTATTATATATAGAGAAGATAGATGTAAGTAAAGTATCAACATCAACATCAACGGCCCGTTACAGTCCACTGCTGGACTATGAGCCTCCTCCACTTATAAGGGTTTTGCCATAATCTCCACGCTTGGCAGGCGGGTTGGAGATCGCAGATTAAAAGGTTACTGTATCAGAGAGACAAATGTATTCTACTCTGCCGTCACCACACAGCGGAAGTAAAGTATTTATGTAGTATTATATAATTTCATAATTATGTATGTATGTATCTATTTATTAGGTATATATAGATACCTACTATGTTGTATTTACGTTTTATTTTAAATTATTTTTTGTAGGCTAATTTATTTAGTGCTGGTGCCCGCTCTGTTTTTCATCTTTTCCACCACCTTGTAGGTTGGCCGGAAGAGATCTTTTATAGAGATAAGCTAGCATTTGTATGTAACTAATTTAAATATTATCTTGTAAATTTAAATGTGCAATAAAAAATTATATGCCTATAAATGTTCTAGGATGTAGGATGTTGTTATTAGCTCCTACAAATCTCTCCTAACTGTTCAGCCTGAAAATGGGTATCAGGGTATGCTAAAACTTGTCCTAGGTGGGAACGTTAATTACAAGAACACATTTTTACCCTGGGATAAATAGAAAAAATGGCATCATGTACTGCCTTTAAGTAGCTATAGACAAATTTTAGTCAGTAATTTCTCCGTTTTGTGTCGGAGAAAAAGAATCTCTGCTCCTAGGGCAAGTAATTTTAATGCCGTACTTTTTGCTTTAAATAGAACTAAATCACTTCATCATCATCATCATCAACAACTCATATACGTCCCCACTGAATTAAAAAAATATATTTTTTCAATCTTTTACTGCCTGGAGTCGAACATGCGCTTACTGTTGTTACTAAACCATATTACTAAATAATCATTGTGTGGGTTGTAAGGTCGACAACCGACCTTTTTTTTTAAATCACCAATTTTATCGTAGTTGTTATTTGACCAATGATTATGCCTCTTCTATTTTTAAACAGAATGTTATTATTTTACGCCTTTTTGGAGGTTCTTCGGGAATTCTACTCCATAAAAGACCGTGTATTATTTTAAGCTTGCCAACTAAATAATGTTCTTATCTGATAATTACCGGCCAGGCACGTGTCAGGCTTAGGTACCTGTTTAAGACTGTTAACATTATAATTTATATTTGCGATTGTCGGCACTTGGTGGAATTCCATAGTATTATTAATGGTGCAAACAATTGTACATGTTCCACATAATTTATATTTGAAATTTTGTTGCGATTGTGTCTAAGTTTGTAATAAATAAAACTACATTACCCCTAAAGATGCCGTAAAGCGAAACCGGTCTGGTTCATTCAAATATAAATTATGTGGAACAATTACACGTGTTTGCATCATTAATAATACTGTTAACATTCATCAAATATTTTTTTTATGATATTTGTAGTAGGTACCAAATTTCTTACTTGTACAAGTACAATTTATCCTGTAAAGCCTACTTGATGTTAATAATTTTCCCATTCATCATACACTACTAGGTACCGTGAATTTTTTCACATTTCCAAAAACAACGGTTTCGCTGGCACTTTAAAACAAAATATTACACTGGCATCAAAAAATGGTTTAGCAAACCCCGATTATTTTTTAAAAACCTATCCAACGATACCTCACACTATAAGGTAGTCGTGAATAAAATAATGTTTGTATGTGTGTTTGTTTTATGGTTAAATAAATAATAAATAAACAAATAATTTAGATGTTTAAACAATTTTATTTCATATAATTTTGTACCATTTCAGAATCCTCCTTTCCTTTTTAATATACCTACTTAACTAAAAACAAAAGTAAAGGAGAGAAAGATAAGAAGGAAAAGAAAGAAAAGAAAGAAAAGAAGGAAAAGAAAGAAAAGAAAGAAAAGAAAGAAAAGAAAGAAAACAAAGAAAAAAAGAAAACAAAGAAAAGAAAACAAAGAAAAGAAAACAAAGAAAAGAAAGAAAGAAAAGTGTCTATCTACCATAATAAAAACTCCGATAAATCAGTTTCATTCATTTTCAGTAAAGTTCCAGTAAGCTTCTATTCAAATAAAAACACTGAAGTACCAAATAAATCCGTGCTACGAGTACTGACGCAATACCAATCTAGCGGCTTACAATTTACCTCACCATCAAATATTATTATTATTCAGAAGTTTTGGTATTGTTTTACTCAGCTGGAACACTTTTTTTTATAATAATTCTTTGTAACGCAACTTATTCGTTAAATTTTAAATTGTTTTTAAAACTTGCTAATTAACATTGTACGATGAATCCCATCAGTAGGGCTACTTTATTAATAATTGTTAGGTATTTTGTTAAATGGTGAAATTGATAAATTTAGGTTTACCAAATGAAGCACTAAAGAAAAAATGGTCGGAACGATACTCACAGATAAGACACAATTATCAACTGCTTATCGACTTAAGCCTACCCTAAATTAGTGTGATTTTTACCATCAAACAGCGACAATTTTTGCCATCACTACTAAATAATTGACTTTTTGTTTACAGTACAAAACATAGACTATAAAGTCAGCTGATTCCGCCATCTGTCTCATCTACCCACATTCGTTAATCCGTCCGGCGGGACGACCTGTCTCGTTAATTCCACTCCACTCTGATTGATTTATTCTGTGACATTTAATTGCCGTATCCCACTTCTGACTTCGATCTGTTTAAGCGGATAAAATCCCTAGTTTGACTGTCAATAGGTTTAATATTTTTTTGCAATGGAATTATTTGTAACGAACTGTTCTCAAAAATAAAAATGGCATAATTATCACATCACACTTCTTGTATCAATATAAAATTAAATCTGCGATCCTATAGTCATTGGATTTTAATTTATTTTTCCCTAACTGGCCTAGCAGGTGCAGACTTGCGGAGAAGCAGAAACTCAGACCCACATTATTCAAAAGCTACCAAGCCAATTAATTTTAAAAGAAAATTAAACGGCAAAGCATTTTTTTTTTAAATATACTATTTATGTCTTGGTATATAAGATGTGAAGAGTAATAAAAAAAAATACCTTCCATTTTTTTATTTTACTTAATTTTTACGGGTCCGAAACCTATTTCGATTGTAACATGTTCGATGTATGCCTGATCGATTGAAAGATTGTCCAAAACAATTCTCTATTGATGGCTTACTCTTGGGAATCTAACATAATTGTGCCAATTTGTTTGTTTGTGTTTATTTGTTGTTTTGCTTACATGCACCTGCATCAACCAAATAACTACTACTAAATAGGTACGAGTAGATATGTGTAATGAATCGTACCAATGACGGAAATCCAAAGCTAACACGTCACTGATTTGTGCGTATCATAGGTGCGATGCAAATCGTGATTTTCAGTTCATCGATCACCGTAAACACCGAAATTACTGCAATTTTCGGTCTAAATCGCAATTTGGATCGACGCTCCAATTAGTTATGTAGTGACGGCTGTCGGAATTTAAGCTACTGTAACGACTGTCCTGCAGAGAGCACGTCCTAAAAGACACTTTTATATATGTAAAAGAAACTTTATAATAAATTGAATAACACAGAACCTTTTATAATATATTGAATAACACAGAACTCGTATGTACTGAAAAATATACAATCGTCCGCACACGACGGCGGACGGCAGGTGAGAACGTCAAATCTCTACGGCCCAGCCCGTATGAAGTTTCTATCGCTCTCTTTCTAAACTGAATAGTTAAAAAGGGAACGAATATATTATAAAAAGAATAGTATCGCCAGTATCAAACTACATAGCACTCAGACCAACGAGGCCCGATGCTACACTACCTATAGTTCTACTTATAATGGTTTTGATGCCTGTTTTTTCATTGAGTTCAGTGCCGTAATGAAGAACTTTCCGGGTGACGTTCCTAAAAAATCTCAAAGATGGCGCTGTGCATGCCCGGTATTTTAATGCACAGTTCAGTTCCTTTACTACCGCTTTAAAGGTCAATGATTATATCGAGTTGATTAAGACCGGGTTCAATCGATACAATTTACTGGATTTGAGTATCGATTTAATAGATACTATCGATTTTATTATCGATACTTAGATTATTTTAGAGTGAACATAACCGATTGGTCGATAATCCGTTATCCGGCAACACTAGAACGAATGACTTTATCGACTTTTTTTTAATATTCTTGTTCATTAATATGGCGCATGCACAGCGCCATCTTTGAGATTTTTCAGGAACGTTGCCTGGAAAGTTCCTCATTACAAAAAAAATATATAGACAAAAAAACTTTAAATATAGACTTCATGCTGTCAGAGGCGACGACGTCAGTGTTGTTGTTGTTAAACTAAAATCTCAGAGTAACAAAAGACGATTTCTTCGCTCCCTAGAGGCGACGACGCGCGTCAGAAATCTATGACTAAAATAATATTTGCGTAGGTACTCAAACCTATTAAGATGGTCTTGTACAATCATTAGTCATGAGAGATTTTGAAGTACCAGGGGTTCCCATAGTACCAGGTACCGCCTAGGCGTCGTGGAAATTATAAAGAGGTGCCTTTTTAAATCTATTACATCAACAGCCCGTGACTATGAGCCTCCTCCACTTAAGTGTTTGGTTTTGCCATAATCTCCACGCTTGGCAGGCGGGTTGGAGATCGCAGATTAAAAGGTTACTGTATCAGAGAGCGCTGCTGCCCCATTCAATGTGTAGTCCCTAGAGTAGAATACATTTGTCACCATCCCCTACTCTTCCCGTGGGTGTCGTAAGAGGCGACTTAGGGACTACGCATATTACAATATGTTCCCACATATTTATACTTATATTTTTCTTTGTGTTTTTTTTTATCTGAATGGACTTGTGATGTTCTTCAAAGCGCTGTTTTAATCAGAATGTTCTTCAAAGCGCTGTTTTAATCATCTATTCTTCTTCTTCTTATCGTTAGTAAGTTGTTGACGAAACAACGAGAGTTTGAGAGTCATTGATTGATTTACCAAATTAGTTATGACAACTGTAACTTTTATTGAAAATCAATAATAAACATCATCATCATTAACATCCCCACGAAGGGGCTCAAGCCTATCCTGAATTATGCTTTCCTGGCACAGTCTACCACATCAAGCCGTACCTAACACTATTTATTCAAAATGTTTCAGTTTGTATTGAGAATCTTTGATACGTACTACAAACGTTAATCAACATCCTACGAATAGGACTCGTTAGATAGCATGATTCCAAGTTCCAAAATTTCCATGCAATTCTACAATTTGATTTGTGCTTCAGCGACTCGGTTTTGCAGCTGCTGCTAGTGTTGCCTTTGTAATAAAATAAATTACACTTATTTTATTTTTTTACTGTTTCAGAGAATTATTTATCTAGTTAATTATACGCATAGTTATTATTTAAATAATTCTGTACACGAAGTTTTTTTCTAGTTGATTGATAGAATATACTTATTGCCTACAACAAGCGAATATTTTTTTAACCAACTTCCATCTTTTTTTTTGTCTAGGAATATATTTTATTGTGATCACGAGCATTCCTTTCTCCGTGGCTGGCAACACTGTTCATAGAAGAGAAACGTGTTGAAACAACATTTCCGTTTAATGCACTTGAGGTGAAACCAATGCGTATTAGATATTCAGAAACTACAACTCTTGCAGCGCTAGAGCGGCAAATGCAACTTTACAACGTGTTCGTTAAATAATGCATAACCTCGAATGGTTGTTTCGTCCATGAAACTGAACTGCTTTTGTTCCGAAACTTAAAAGAAATACACTTTTCATACAACCTGATTGCCAGTATGAAAGGTCGAATAAATGCAGTAAGTTTAGTAAGCTGTTACTTGCATGAGCGTCACAGACCTGATAACACAAATATTATTTCAATCAAACTTAATCTTAAAACACAGCATAGAAGTACAAAAAATAAGAATTTAAACAACATAATATGACTGCGATGCCTAGACTAAGTAAATAAACTTGTATCTACTAAGATACAAGTTTGATGACTACATCAACAGCTATACAATAAAAGTAAAAACAAATTAGATTATTTATTAGACAGCACTATAATTAACACACTATTATTACTTTAATTATTTATCATGGACTGTAGTCTGAAATAATAATATTTTTCAATACACCTTGCTCGAAAATTGAACTTACGAAGGCAGTAAACTGTGCGGTAAATGCGTTTTACCGCACTAGTGCGATTTTATTACAATTATTTTTTTATTTCCTACGGTCTTCAGAATTTATCATTCAGCCAGGATCATTTTGAAAATAAAAAATATTTAAATAGATTAATACAAAGAGAAAAGTATTTTATATTTTTTTAATTCAACAAATTGTATCTAAAATATTATCAGCCAGTAATATTTTAATTATAAAAATAAAATTATCTCAATGAAACAAAAAATATTCGCAGAGGCTGAATGTCCGCCAGAGCCTTTTCTCGGTAAATAAGCTTATAAAAAAGAAACATACTATCGTTATGTAGTTGGCACCAAGTTTGTAAAATTTTCATTTAATTGTTTTACATTAAAATGTTTTTTATGAGTGTTTTAGTGTTGATATTTAATTATAAATGTGAATAGTAAGGATACCCAAACTGGGCGCGATATAATAAAGGTTAGTTTTTACAACTTCTACATAATCCATTTTACCTGTAGTATTATAGCTTTGTAGGGTACTATGTATGTACCTTTCTTAACCATTTCAATTTAATTATTTACTATCAGTTTTCTTACAAGTTTTTGAAAAACGTCGTACAACACACGGATCTTAGGTTTTATAACAAACTCGTGACATTATAAACCCTCGCCTGCGGCTCGGGCTTACAAAAGTCACCTCGTTTGTAATATGCCACCTACGACCCTTGTATCGTAATGTACTATTATTTTATCTTATTTATTTATAGCATTTTCAACATTACAACACACATGATATAAGTAGAATAAGAAGAAATGATGAATTTGAATAATTTTATGGTTATTTGTTTTTGTCTTGAATAGGCTTTAAAAATTAAATCAAAATAGGTGTGCCAGTTTTATCGTTACAAAAAATACGAAATATCTTCTTAATATATAAAACCTAAGAGTTAAGAAAATATTGCAAGTCGTGATATTTATCATAAAAAAATATCCTGAAAGGCTTAAGCTTAAGCCTTACGCAACAATTTCACTTATTTCAAAATACCATGCAAATATTTTTTAATATAATCTGTTCTTCGAGCAAAATATTCTTTACCTTATAATAAAAAAATGTAATATCCGTGTCGGAATATCAACTTTATTACATGTTAATAAAAACTAGCACTGGCACATAGTACAGTGAATTTAATAACCTCTTCTGTGGGAGCTGTCATAGATTAACAACTTTCTCAGAAAACAGACAGGACATACGCAAAGAAACAGGTCGCGCATTGAGTCAGTAATAACGTTGACCTTGAATGTGACAGAAACTTCTTTCTCTTACACCCCAGTATAGTCTCTTCGATACGACCAAGTGCCTTGATTCCAAGCTTGTAAACACAAAGTAGAGTTTAAAAAGTAAGTAATCTAGTTTTAGGTCTATATACAGTTTTTGTCGCGTAAAAATGACGCTATTAATTGTCTCAGCAGCTATTGAGTGCTTTATGAAAATGGTAGGGGCTAGCAGCTGCCTATCTGTGTTGACTAAAACATCTTTGAAGCACGTGAGAGAGAAAAAGAAGCGATGAAGTCTTAGAATCATCTGAAAAAGGAGCTAAGTGTACAAAATTTAGCCGTGTGGTGACGGCAGAGTAGAATACATTTGTCACCAACCCCTACTCTTCCTGTGGGTGTCGTAAGAGGCGACTTAGGGACTACACATTGAACAGGGAACGGGCAGCAGCGCTCTAATCTGCGATCTCCAACCCGCCTGCCAAGCGTGGAGATTATGGCAAAACCAAACATTTAAGTGGAGGAGGCTCATAGTCCAGCAGTGGACTGTAACGGGCCGTTGATGATGATGTACAAAATTAAAAAACAAACAATGCTGTTTGTGCAAAAAAGCAAACAAATCCGAACGGCTTATAATAACGCATACGCTTTGTAAGGTCAGTCACCGACACCAACTCGCACAATAAGATTATTGTAATACGAGTCGAAGTAAAATTGGGTACGAAAGTTTTTCACGCACGTAAATATGGAAATATCAAAGGTGATTTTTTTCACAGCGTGTTTTCCATGGCCTTTCTGTAGGAACATTTCTTAATCTTTGTCACAATACAAGTACAATGAACAAATGCCGGAATTCCCCTCAATAATGAAATTCCTTATTGACCGCCATCACACTAGTGCTGCACAGTGGCGCCCTCTACATAAAGTTACTAGTTTATGGTATAAAAGTTAGTAACATAAAACATGGCGGTTTACATTATAAAAACAAATCATCACATACTCAAAATCGTATGGCGTTGACATTATTGACCCTCTGGCTTATTTTATTGAATACTTCCGTAGATAACCTACGACTGGTTAAACATAGGGTGAAATAGTTCTTATCTACACCGTAAAATTTACATCGTTTTGTTCCCGCCGTGTAGTTATAGTACCCGTCAAACTGAACAACTTTTCAGGAAAAAAAAAATCCAGTGACAAAAAAGTTTTTTAGTCTCTCCATACAAAATGGGTCGCTCGGGAGTCTCACTTTGTATGGAGAGCAAAAATTTTTTTTTTTTCGTGAAAAGTTGTTCAGTTTGACGGGTACTATAACTACACGGCGGGAACAAAACGATGTAAATTTCATGCTGTATAGAGCAGGTCACCCGTCTGCGCTCCTCGCAGACGACGTCTCCCCGGTTAAACATCAACTGCAGTAGCGCCGCCTATAGGGGATCAAACTACTTTTTTTATTTTATATTCTATCCAAACTTCTTAGTTTTTGCTATCGAAAACTAAAATAATTTTTGCTCTATCTTTAAAATTGACCGAGTTTGGTTTGAAATTCAAGATTAGACAGAGAGTCACATACCCACTTGTGACGTCATTTGTTAGTAACGCCATATAATCTCCATACAAAAAATCGTTTTTGTGATATTGCAACATTAAAAAATCACTGTTAATTCGTTTTTCAACCGTTTTTTTTTCTTCGTGAATCATCTGCTACTAATCTATATTTTAAAAATAATTAATAAAATTTGGTAAATTTATAAAATATGATGAACAGTCCGATCCCCTATTTAAATAAATCATTTACTTATTGTCAGTGACTTCTATCGAAATTATTATGTGTTTAACGACAATAAAAGGGTAACAAATATATTTTAGTTATTGTTTTAAGTCCTAAATATAATCAATAAGTTAGGTGATTCAGCCTGCAAAGTCCTAATCAAACTGGGGAAAGTCTCATAAAGAGATTTTTGCTTAACAGTGTCCCCACCGAGAATCAAACTCGGAACGTCCGTAATGAGCGTCAAAATCTCGACCACTCGGCCACGGAAGCTGTCAGTTTCATTGCTGGTAACCTAACAATAATCATTCACAGAACATCTAATATCCTAACCCGCTTATAGCTCTATAACACCAGTTAAGTGCTTTAAGCGTTGAATTAACTGTCCTATAACAGTTTAATCTTAGTTGATATACGACCTTTATACGTTAGTCATTATGTTGTAACTATATTACGACTAGTTCCTAGTTTTGAAGCCAAGTGGGCCTGAGTGACTTGTGTTTCCTTTCTAATGTGATTAAATACATCTGCATAAGCTCTATGGAGCGTCGGTGGTGTAGAGATAGGGCCACTGTCTTCCGTTCGGGAGACATGGGCTCGATCCCCACCACGTACCAATGTTTTTTTGAAATTCGAATTCATATGTACGTTTATTCGACGCTCTTACATTGAAGAAAAACATCGTGAGCTAATGCTCACGCGCAGGATAATTCCTGCTCACACCTACGATGAAATTCAAAGTCGACCAATCCGCACTGGGCCAGCGTGGCCGACTAAAGCCCATCGCTTTAATTCAGGGTAGGCCCGAGGCCCTTGGTGGGGACGCATATGAGCTGTTGATGATAAAGCTCTATACTCCTGTTGCTTCAGACGTTAATCAACATCATTTTTGAGTAGGTAGAAAGGTTCAATACCTCTGACGCAAGGGCTTTTAAAGTCGGTTGAAAGGTTCAATACCTCTGACGCAAATGCTTTTGAAATCGGTTGAAAGGTTCAATACCTCTGACGCAAGAGCTTTTTAAATCGGTTGAAAGGTTCAATACCTCTGACGCAAGAGCTTTTTAAATCGGTTGAAAGGTTCAATACCTCTGACGCAAGGGCTTTTGAAGTCGGTTAATAGGTTCAATACCTCTGATGCAAGGGCTTTTAATGTTAGTTGAAAGGTTCAATACCTCTGACGCAAGGGCTTTTGAAGTCGGTTGAAAGGTTCAATACCTCTGACGCAAGGGCTTTTAAGTCGGTGATCGACCTTACAACCCAAACTTTAATATGAAGGAAGATGAAGTTTGTAGTAAAAATTATGAGTTAGTCCTGGCTAAGAAAATTGTTACTTTGATGGTATTTTGCAACCCAAAAGTTAGTAGTACTTAATAGGACACAGCCTATTTTGAACTTAACCCCCGTCAAACAGGTTGAACTGTGAACCTTTAATATAGTTGACTTAATAATAACTTTGCTAAGTAAATCTTAACATTTGCGTGCGCATATTTAATTAGTTTAGTCTTGGTCCCTTCGGTATACTTATTGCTATAACCAGTAGGTAGAACTGTGTTAACTTCTGAAAAGATGAATTTTGTAGCTTGCATGTTGTGATCTTTAGAAGTGAGGCTATTATTCTGTACATATAAGACTAATACCGTTTATATTACTATATAATAAAAAATATAACAAAAAGAGATCACCCTCTGCATGTACACTCACATTACTCTAGATACATGTAAACACGCGTCACAACGCGTGTGTGCGTGCATGAATGCAAATGTAGTAGTGATCAGCTAGTTGAGGGTGATGTTTTTTATGACTAGATAACCAAGTTGTTTGGCTTAATTACTTGAAAACTAACATGTAAATTGATCTCATTTTTTTATGAAGTGAAGATCAGGACTTCTTCTTTCAGCCCTGAAAATATTTGACACTAATAACGGGGCACCTTATATATACTTCAAAGTTTAATTTTAAATCAACATCATTATTAACAGCTCATATACGTCCCCACCGAGGGGCTCAAGCCTACCCTGAATTAGGGCGATCAAACCTTAGTCGATCACACTGGCCAATTCGCCAATTTTAAATATGATGGAAAAAGAAGAAACCAAAGAATATCCTCGTCATCATCATCGTGAAGAAAGAAGATGATTATCTATAATAAATCGGTCCTGTTTGACCTGCATCATCATCAGATCGTCAGTCCACCTTTGTGGGGGGCTTACTCACGCGGTTTCTTCCAGTTCGTCGAATGTGCGCTCAAAAATCATTCTGCCAAACAAAACAAAACGCCCATCAGTTACCAATTAGAGGACCCTAAAATTCGCTCGGACAATAGGGAATAAGCACATTTTTTTTAAATTCATGAATTGAAATATTTCAAGTACCAGATAAACACATAAAAAATATTTTTTCAAATATCTTGCTCAGAAACAAAGTTATAAGGCTTCAAAGTTGATTGTTAGATAGAGAGGTCCGACAAGACCATTGACGTCATTGGTCAAAATTTTGTTTTCGTTGATGATGAAAAGAGGGACACATAAATTTTTTAATAATGCTGTATCTACTTTGTTTTTCGATCAATTTCGATTCTGTTTTGACTGTCAGTATTCTATTTTTGTAAAAATAGAAATGTATACTTTCAGATGAACTATGAAAAAAACTAATATTTTTTGTATGCATATTCCTAAATTGGTGTTTTGATAGAATTTGACATGTCAAGGACACTTAACAATGTAGATTTTTATCATAGCAGTACCAATTAGTCGCATGAACAGTCGTATCCAGATTGTTGTTTTGTCTATGGCAACAATAGTCTAGACTAAGCTATATTTACCCGACTACGGTGCAGCAAGGGAGGTTATTTTCATCGTGTAAAGTTGAAACTTAATAATGCAAGGCATCATTATCGACTTTTACTGAGCTTATTGAGCTGGGCCCCGTTTCACGAAGCAACAATTTACAAGTAACAAGTTACAATTTGATATTCATTGCGTAGCCAATTCGCCTAAACTATAAGCCCTTATAGTTTTATCTCATTGTCTACGCAATGTACAGCTAATTGTACTTGTAATTTGTAACTTGTAGCTTCATGAAACGGCCCCCTGGTAAAAGCTTATTCTGTAGGTTTGTAATACTTACAAACCAGCAGCTATTCTGGGCTACTTGAACAATAGGCAAATCGAAATCTTAACAGAGTACTCACAGAAACACTTTTCACTATTTCACTCTCTATCCACCTTTATTCACAATCCACCTTTACTAGCGTGCGTAAAGAGATTTATTAATAAGCTTAATTAAAAAATCTTTTTAAACAAGCTTATAAAGCCGTGGAGTAGAGTATCCTTGTTAAGACAAATCCAACGAGCCCAAACACGACTAGGTTGTGGTGTGTATTTAAGGAGTTCCTATGGCCACCTTCCGGCTCCATCATGAGACCCTGGACACCACGTATGACTAAATATCTTGTTAATACAAATCCAACGAGCCCAAACACGACTATGTTGTGTTGTGTATTAGAGGAGTTCCTATGGCCACCTTCCGTCTCCATCATCAGACCAGCTCCATGGTACGATAATATTGCATTTTCATCGCGGTTACATAAGTGTACCAAATTTCATCAAATTCCAATGGCAGCAAGTGCTTCAAATTTTAGTTGCAAGATTTCGCCCGAACATACACACACTGACCCACCCACATACAGTGCAAGCTAATAAAAAGCTTGTAAAATAGTGAATACCGAACCTTTTTATAATTGTTAGGTTTTAATTGGAGTTGCAATGCGTTTTAAATAATAATGTACTCGTAATATTTAACTTTTTTATTTTCTTCTCACATTTGTTTTATTCCGAGAGGTGGAGACCAGGAGTCCTAAGATATAGGGTCTACCTAGTTTAGGCTCCTGTCTCCCCACTTTCACTTCACTGTAACATATTGTTATTAAAAAATAAAATTTGTATTTTGTATTTTTTGTAGTTATTGTCTGATTCTATGGAAACTCTGTTTCCAAAGGTCTAATCAACGTCCGAAACACGAATTTACTTTTCGAGGAACCAGCATGTAATATCCTGACCAAAGGAAACAGTGAAACAATTCACTTTGTGTGATTTTGACCACAGAGAATCTGTGTTTCCAACGGCATGGCTGTAACCGGATTTCTGGATCGAGGGCCAGACGCTTTGACCACTAGACTATAGATGCAATATCATTAGACTCATCTGTACCATCAGCAAATTGGCGAGTAAACAAGTTAACTATCAAATCAATGTAACACCTATTCTATGATTAAACCTTCCTTTCTTCATCGTATGGTCGATTTCCCACCAGGTTCTTACCGACACGACTGTATGGGAATGTATGAACCCGCGTCTTCCTACTGCGCCGTTTTCTTACCAACAACAATTTGTATTTACACTGAGTGTTATAGAGCCGCCAGAAGCCACTGATATGTAGTAGCCGGGATCAACGGCGCAACGTGTTTCCCGAGGCACGGAATTATCTTTCCTTTCGGACAATCAGATAATTTAGCCTGCATTGTTCTGCAAACTGGAGAAAGTCTCAATTTTTTGTTAAAATGTTTTGCTTGACATTGTTCCTACTGGGATAAAAGCCCGGAACCTACGTAATGAGTGGCGCAATCTCGACCACTCGGCCATGGAGGCTATTCTGTGATACAAACACCATATTTTCAAACATAAACAAAACTCTCCTGCGCCACACCGTCACATTTTAGTACCTACAAATATCTACTAGAGTAGAGGCTCTGTGAGCTGTAGACCTCTGGAGTATTTTCTTAAAACGGATAATTTTTATTTTATTATGTTTTCAAACCCGTCATTTTCCAAAATTTCCAAAAACTGACTCGACAAAAAAATCTATTAATTTATCAAATCTGCTCAAAAAATTCACATTCAGAATCAGTTGAGAAACGCGACCTGTGGAGGAGAACAAACAGACAGATGAACATACAAAAGCAATTTTGGCCAAGTTGAAACGGAGACGCTTCGTTCGCGCTTCGCGCTTGCGCAGTCAATTATAAACGACGTCACAGAACGCATTCACTTTGCGTGCGAATCGGGGGTCAAACAGAAAGGCCGGTCACTGATTGATTCGCCAATTTGTTTGCACACAAAGTGAATGGCGACGAGAGAGCTGTCTGCCTCGTGCTATAATATCGTATCTTAACCATCTGTGACGCTCTTAAAGCTATTGCAAAGCTATTAAATACACCAAGATATAACTTTACCTGATGTAGATTGTAACTGACCATAATAGTGAAAAGTGACATCTAGGAGTTCCGTATGTCTTTTTATTTGTTTTTTCGGTCTAACTGACGTAATAAAAACCCTTGTGGGTGTCAACTGATACCGAACAATAAATACTGCGGGTAGGGTTATAAAGATATAGAAGAGATTAGCCGAACAAAGAGGAAAGCATGTCAGTGACAAAATGTCGTTTTGGCATCCATTTGATTACATAATATTAACGTATTAGTACTGACCCTAAATGGAAAGGCGACCTTCTTTTTTTTTGAACTTAAATGCGCATGTTTTTTCTCTCTCACTCACGTCATAAATGAGCGAGGCAGGTATCCCCCTACCTCCACCAAATCCACAAAACATTCGTACACCGTTAAAACTACAGACAATCTGATGGTGAAGAAGCAAAGTTGAGTCAGTTCTAACACAAAAAAGAAATACATGGTTAAATAAATTAATAGAACGTCACAAAATGCTATGATCATAGGTATAATTTAAATATTTTGTTTAATTTGTAACTATTTATTATAAGGTACCACGTAATAATAAATCCTTACTTGTTTTAGTAAATAGACCATTCGAAATTATTTTTATTTATTACTATAGAAATTTTAGTTTAAAAACTAACTGAACTAATATATCTCATACTACCAAGAAAAAGTAAAATATGTCCACCAACGATTAAAGCGACAATCGTGACATCATCATAAGTCGCTATTTGTTTGGATTTTCCACATTAAAAATAAAAAGAATGTTTATTTGATCAGTCAGTCAACAACTAGATTAGGATCCTAATTAGATTAGTGTATGTTTATTGTTGGATACAGGATCCAGGCTACCCAATTCTATACATTCATAACTCTACGGCAGTCCTTCAGCGGAACAGTTTAGCGTGCGAATCACGTGCGAGCGGCGTCCTTTGAACACATTTAGGCGGGAAACGGCCGGCGCATAGCAAACAGCGCAACGAGGCGCCTCTAGATTTACAAAGCGCTATGTTTAAAATCTAGCTCTATTTTACGCTGGCAAACTTGGAGCTAAGTTTGCAAGATTTGCTAACAAAGTGAGGATTTAGTACAAGATACCTAAATGTTGAGCATTTTAAACAGTTTCAGCAGATTTGTAACGTAAATAAAAGCATGTTAGGGCAAAGAATACCTATAAAGATTTTGTTTGAGAACTCATCACAGTACCGTCAGTGTCCTCAATGACTACCATTTGCTTTCTCTCTGTCAAATAAGAGGCAAACGAATTAAGGGAATCTTTAGAAATACCGTAATATTTGAGCTTTCATACTACGTGTTACAAAAAATACAAAAAAAATATATTTTTATCAAAGGCATTTAATTGAAATTTTTCCATCTCTAGTGTCATTTGACACCTAAAATATAGACTATCGATTCTCAGAACGGAAAAGTATTTGTACACCATTTGTGTCTATATTTTTAAAAGAGATGTATTTAAATTGATCTTTAAAGTCATCTATTTTACTCTTTTTGGGAATAGGCTTTACTCTAGCGATTTTCCAGTTGTCTGGAAAAACTTTAGAATTTATAGATCTATTTATTATAAAGTTAATGAAAGGGAGCGTAACGTGAAGCGTTAAACGAACCATGTCTACAGATATTTTGTCGTGGCTGATTGCTTTGGTCTTTATGAATTTTATCATTTTTGCTACTTCATCTTCGGAGCATGTTTTAAGTTCGAAATGTGCAGATGTTCCTTTATTGTGTTTAAAGAACTCTATCGTCTCCTGGTCAGTTGTAGAATCACAAGGTACATACATTCAAAAAGTTATCATTTTATCATATTTGGATCCTTCAATTTTGCAAGATTTTTGATAAATAAAACCTAACGCAGCATGGTTCGAGGCTGAACTGAAATGCGTTAGCCTTTGTAAAGTTGCTCCCCGATCACCATAAACCATTCAATTTACCAGACGAAAAACTGAACAGTTCAGTAAACTTGTATTCATAATATTTTTCCCCAATCTCACAAACCTTTCGGATTGCCATACCATTAATAAATGATGACGAAATTTTGGTATTTTTCCACATGACATCCGGAGCCGGCCGGACGTTTTGCGGCTTAAGTAATTGGAAAACCACCTTAGATTGATAGAAAGAAGATATGTTATAGGTATAACATACAGGTCGGAAAACATTTTAAAAATTTATGATGAAAATAGCATACAAGCGCGCTATAAAACCAAAACTTTCATACGTGGGGTTAGCCAACATAGCTGCATGTTCCTTTTGGATCCAAAGGCAAAGTGTATTACGGTCGTAAAAAACGCCCCACCCACCTTGCCTGATAAAAGTTGTTTCGTTTTTTACATCATAATGGTTAAATATCCGTAATGACACATCTATAATTTCCAACAACCCAACCAGGTAAGGAGTTTCGGAGTCTTTCGGCCAAACGTTTGATTACACCCATTTGTGGACAAAAAAACATCCATGAAGAATATGAGGTCGAATCTTTTCGTTCAGTGGAAAAACACAACAGTTTTCCGCAAAAGAAAATTTTTGTTGAAAGGTTGAGAGGAAAATAAAGCCACTCGAATAATTCCTTCTGTAAAACAAGGAAAAGCTTTTGAATTTATATTTCTGGGATACTTTTTTCCTGAATTCAACAGTGATACGACGTATAATCCCATAGAACAAGGTGAGGACCTTTCCTCTTGATTTGATCAGTGAATTCAGATAACAATCAAATTACGCTAAAAGGTTGGATTTTTTTATTCCACGAATAGTGCCATATCCATGGCAGTGCATGGTACTACTATTTCAGTCACAGAATTAAAAATCAAAAAAATTAATGACGTCACGCCTTTATCCCTAAAACCATGTTTAGCAAATTGGTAAGTTTACGCCGATTTTTGTTTTAGTGCACATATTAAGTATAATCCTTATCTTTACAAATATTATAAACGCGAAAGTTTGTAAGTATGGATGGATGTTTGTTACTCTTTCACGCAAAAACTACTGAACGAATTGGAATGAAAGGGGTTTGAAGATTTTGGCTTAGTCATGTTGTTGTTATTGTTGTTATTTTATGAAAATGGCGGCGCACGTTAAATCCTACATATATCGATTAGGGATACTTATACAAACAAAAAAACATTAAGGTCAATATATCCTAAAGTGTCACGTTACAGAGTTATTTTCAAAAAAAGATCGATGATGATAATATTTCAGCAAGCGGACTTTTAACATTTATTTTATTTATTTATTGTATAAAGTGTAACTATGTTTAAAAAGTTTGTATGTAATTCATTATAAAATCCGTTAAGTCTTTCCAATTTTTACAATCAAGATGAAAATACGAATCAATAAAACAAGCATTTTACAGCCATCTATTAATTGATCCAAGAAAGATGATTTAGGAAGTAAAAGAATACACATACCTACATCAGTATTTTTATCTTTATGCTTGATCTCTCTTAACATACTAAACGATTGTATGTAGACAATATTATAATTGAAGATATATCAATTTATAATAATTATAAAAAGTTAAATAAAAAATAAATAAATAATACAAAATAATAATATTATATTTTAAATCAGTATTGTATTATAATCATATTTACATGCTTTAATCCTTTAAAGATTGATGATTTCTCCTGAAGACAAATGATGAAATCTACCACTCTACTAAAAATGTAGCTTATTTTTACATAAAAAAATATATTATACAGCCTGACTATTGAATAACAAAAATTAATTTCAGCAGTATTTACAAAATGTAATCGAACACAGTTGTCGCAGACTCCTTGCTGTTTTTGATAGATTGTGTAGTTTTTTACTCTTTGTGATTTACGTCGCTGTCTTTTGTAGTTTTGCTTGAGTTAGTTGTGGTCGAATACAAAATCATATAAATTCATTATTTCTTTAAATTCTTATAGGATTAGCCTCATTTCCATTGCATTAATAGTTTTGTGCGTAATCAATCTTTACAGTTGTCATACATATATTTGTTTTTTATTAACAAAATATTAGCGTCATGTTAATACAGTAGAAGTAATATTTACGATTTTTGAACAATTCTCTTAAGTCAGTTTTGTACCAACACTAAGTACATAATTTTATGCGAAAATGTTCATGAAATGTTACGAATTTTATTAACCTAACATATCTGAAATATATATAAAATAACAAACAATGGGTAAAATGTAGTCCTTTATAAAAACTATAACAATTCACAAAATCATTTTCACATACTTTTATACATAATATTGAAAGACCATCCGAACCAAAAACCTAGAATATGTGATACTGCATTCAGTTTTGATCTTCATCGGATAAAATACCTTCATCCAAGAAGGCTGCTGGTTGTTGAAAGGGTGTTTCTTGGTGCCGGGCCCACGCCATGTACCAAATAATACACATCACGTGAGCACAGCACCCGAGTGTTCTCTTTCCCATTAAACAGTTGCAACGAACTTTTTTTGCAAATAACTCTGTAACATGACACTTTAGGATATATTGACCCTTATAATTTTTTGTTTATATAAGTATCCCCAATCGATATATATAGGATTTACCGTGCGCCGCCATTTTGAAAAAATAACAACACGAAAACGAGCACTAAGCCAGGCTCCATACAAAAATCTTCAAACCCCTTTGGAATAGAGATAGTTTGTACCTTGAAATAACACATAGGATACTTTTTACAGAAAAAAGTCTTATTCACACGGGAAATCCTTACACAACGCGAGAGTAGCCTCGGGCTGACCGCTAGTGTAGATTGCAGTACGCTCTCACCTATGTTAAACTAAACTAAACTAGTAACTTAAGCCTTTTTAATAGATATCCACGTAGAACCCAAACCTTCCCGTACAGGTTCTTTTAAACCAGGGCTTTCACTCGGCTGAAGAATGAAATAGAACCTAAAAGAATAATCCCAATTCACGAACATGTCATAAATTCGCCACAGAGTCTAAAAAAGGAAGTCACACACCCGCATTGTCGGTGTAAATCAACGTAACCGAGGCCGATACAAACACACGTGGGAATTGCTCCAAATGTAGGACAGGGAATAATGCAGGGGTGACAAACTTTTTTATCTGTTTTTAGCAGAAATAGTTTGAACAACCTCCGTGTCTTGTCGAGATTTTGACTCTCATTATGAGTTTCCGGAGGCAAATCCCAGTGGACATTGTCATGCAAAAATCTCACTTTGATATTTTTCTAAGTTTGGGGCATTGTAGGCTGGGTCTGATTGCCCGAAAATAAATATGATTAAATTTCGTATTTCAGAATACGATAAAGCAGAAAGAAAGTTCAGAAAATACGAGTCCTGTGGATATTTTTCTGATTGTCCACCACAATTAGCGTAATCTAAACTTAGAGTATACATATAAGATTCTATAGAGCAAGCATATTATTATAAAATTTCGAATTCTTTTTTAGAACAACATATAATATTTTGTCTAATCATTGAAATACAAACTTGTCTAAGTTGCTTACGCCGTTGGTACTCGATAATAACTACTAGTGGCTTGCTGACGGAACGATTCAATGTTCCCACCCGTGCCTACTGTTCCCACTTTAAAGCGCTCGCTCTATACCTTCATATAAACTCTTTGCAACTAAAAATAAACTTCTTTTGTCCTTGGTATTATAAACTAGCTTTGACATCAAAAAAATATTTTGTTACATCAAATCTAACTACAAATAAAATCCTTTCTAACTTTATTTTTAAATCTCACAAAACGACATGTAATAAAAAATACTTTTTTTTTTGTTATGGCAATAGTTGAGCATTGTGCCAGTGTTAAGTAGTAAAAAAAATAATACTTTCTACTCAAATAAATGCCATCACGTCATATCATAAATTCACTAAAGTAAAGAACGTCTCAGACTTTCAAAACGTCGCATAATATAGTCAGTATTAATCTATGTAACAGAGGCCTATACCTTTGAGAAATACACGTGGGAATAGCTCCATATTTGGGACAGGGAATAATGTAGAAGTGGTAAAATATTATTTTTTGATAGTAAAAAAGAGTTAATCTACTGTATGGGAAGCTTCATTTATCTTGTAATATATTTTATATGCCTAGTTATTATTAAATATAGCAATTATACCCGGTATTAGCCTTTCTAATTATTTTACTACGCTTTATTTTTAAAATCAATTTGAAACCTCGTTTAAATTACTTATACCTACTTACGCTAAGTATGTATGAACAAAAAAAATTGTCGATCATGGACAGGACTCAAACCGGCATCATTTTTAATATTTCACTTTATAATAAGTATTAGATATTTCGTAAACAGACGTAATCTGTAATACATAATTTACAATTCTGCCTAAAATTACTGTCTTAACAAAAATGTTATCTACCCCTGGAAAAAAAAGAATAAATATATGTGACTCGCTGTGACTCGACAAGAAAAGGGACCACTTTGTCGCTTGTCAATAAAACCAACAGAATTTATCTGCACACCTAAAACGTATCTGTCTAAAACACTCTAAAGTTGTATATTATAATAAGTATAACACCTTTACAGTCTTGCTACAGATTTTTTTTAAATGGGTCCGCTCTGCTAAGTTCTATGACGTCTTTGAACAGTGCCAACACTGTGACGAAAATAAATAAATAAAATGGAATAGAAAACTTTAAATTTAAAATTTCATAGCCAAATACACTCATCAAAAGTGTATAACCCAATTTTTATAACTGTGCATCTGTCAACGTCATAAAATTTGCATGTTGGTAGGTTTGTGAGGAAGTAAGCGGGCGGGTGAATTCAATGCCACCAACATGACGATTTTGACAGCTCGAAGTGCACAGTTAAAATAATTGAGTTATATACTCTATTTCATATAACATTGGAAAAAAGCAGCAGTGCGTCCATGTCCCTTTGGGACAAGTTTTGATGAGACGAGCTGCCGCCTGACCCTCATAATACCACAGTTTCAAAATATTAAGAGTAAATAGGCTCAGGTAGGTCTTATTATTAATTAATTATTAGATGAATTTGTTTTCTGTAATGGTTGCTTTTTGATATAATTTGATGACTGGCATTATAACAACTTTAATACGAAATAACACGAGTAAGTAGATCACAGCAGAACAGCCTCCAGCAACGCAAAGCAAAACCACAAAAGCCAGAGGGAAATGAAGTGACGAAATTTATCAATCACTGACAGTGACAGTTCAATTCATGACATGCACCCCGCGTTCGAAATATGTTTAAAATTCTGCGTTATGTTTGTGACCGCTGACTTCTAAGGTCTTTTTAGGAAACACTGCGTGAATATTAAAAATAAGTACTGTAAGGAGCGGCCTCCTTTGAGCGGACTGGCTGTTCGTATAGTTCGATAGAGTTTAAAGATTTTGAAATACGAATGGTTCTTTTTTGCAGTTTTGACTCGGGACGTCACGTTGTTACCGAGTAGACGTTTTTCTGTGTGATAGTGCTAAAAGACATAATAAATTCATCTGCGATATTTATTTGAGTTTAAATTAAAATTAGCTAGCGCCCATCTGGCTACCGCCCCCCCGTTTTACTTGGTGGGGGCGCGGCATGTAAGGAGCGGCCTCCTTTGAGCGGACTGGCTGTTCGTATAGTTCGATAGAGTTTAAAGATTTTGAAATACGAATGGTTCTTTTTTGCAGTTTTGACTCGGGACGTCACGTTGTTACCGAGTAGACGTTTTTCTGTGTGATAGTGCTAAAAGACATAATAAATTCATCTGCGATATTTATTTGAGTTTAAATTAAAATTAGCTAGCGCCCATCTGGCTACCGCCCCCCGTTTTACTGTACCAACTACTCGTACGCGGAGTATATTCATACCTATGAAATAACCTTTTTTACTTCTTTCCAATCCTATCTGGGACAGAGTAGGTATAGGGATTAACTTATTTACTTCGCTGCGCGCTCGTTCTGTCAATTATAGGTAAATGGGACACAGAAACATTAGGTACTTTGAGTGACGCGAGCTATACCTACCAGCCTTTCCAAGTCCAACGTCCAACTTTACTTTATTACTTAGCTAACAGCGGGCTAAAACCCCTACAAAGGATCTATTTTGATTTTATCAATAGAAAAATGAACAAAGCATTTTTCTTTTATAAGAATCTGCTGAAAATACTGACTTTTTTGAACCTGTAATGTAACAAAAGAGGAAGCTCTGTGTAGATAATTATTTTCAGCTTCTTGGGTAAGTATTTTATTCTATTCTATGTACCTACCTACTGCAATTTTATGTTCGTAGCAGGGTTTATTACGTGTCGTTGTTAGTGTTCTACTCAAGTACCTACTCATCATCATCATCATCTCAGCCGGAAGACGTCCACTGCTGAACGTAGCTGAACTCCCCATAGGTTGTGAAGTCCAGCAACCTTCACCAAGTCATCTGTCCACCTTGTGGGAGACCGTTCAAAACTACTCTTTCCAGCGCGTAAGTCGCGATAAATTACTCAATAACGCAAAAATTTTTAGTAATTCTGTTCGTGAAAATTTATAACTTCCATAACTTTAGGTACCATCAATAAATGTAGGTAGTGGTCTTATTTTGTAATCCCTAGCAAAATTTAAATATGATGTTCAGGTAACAATTTTTCCCAAGGAACGTGGGTTGATATCCCCCAAAAAAAATTCGACTTCCCATATAAATTAGTAAAGTTGATTGTGTATTTTGTATGAAATGTCGATTTTTTTTGGGATTTCAACCCATGTTCCTTAGGAAAAGTTGTTGCTTATGATGCATCATGATGGTCTGAACATCATAATGTTGCTATGGATTACAAAATCATGCTGTATACTCATAGCAAGTACAATTCGACTTACATTGCGTAGACGAAGATAAAACGATAAGGGCTTAAGCAAATTGGCTACGCAATGAATATCAAATTTTAACTTTTTACAAGTAATATTATTGCTTTGTGAAACGGGGCCCTATCGTCTTTTGTTTCTCTGAGTCCTTGCCTTCTTGAGCGTGGTTGTATGTTTTATGATACTTTACTTTCCTGGTGTTAAAAAATGCCTTCGTCCTTTTGTTTCTTACGGGTAGATAAAAAATAAATTATAAATATCAAAATAACTGTTGTGTAACACTTTGATGTAACAAAATAAACACATTTGCGCCGTTTCGTGAAAAAAAAACGCGACTCTTGTGTCATGGCCCAGTGGTGCCAGATATAAGATTTTACACCGTATTTTAGTATAGGCGCGACGAAACATCGGAAAACGATGGCTTATCTGAGAAATATTATTAAGTAATGAAATTAACGAAAAACAAACCGACAGACACCGATAGACTGGCCGCCCCGTCCCGTCCGTTGTTGTTAACAGACGTAATCTATAACGATAACAATCTAAATATTGTTTAAACAAAATTGTAGTTAAAAGTAATAATTTTTAGTCAAAACGTATCATTTCTCTTTATAATTAATTTATTTGATTTGTTCTGTTTGTTTTATTTTTTTTAATTTGTTTTCATTTTAGTGTGAATTACGATAAATTTGTTCACACTGTCTGGCAGCACCATACTTGATTTGACATTTCGTTTCGATAAACAGTTTTGGTTTGTGTATTTCTAGCTGAATTATTACAAAAAATATTGATTTACGCCATGGAAGATCCCGAAAAATTCTTCCAAACGATTTGCCGAGTGTGTTTATCTTACGGGAACAGTGAAAATATGGTTTCTTTGACTGACAATTCGACAGAAGACGGACTTAGTGTTTACGGAAAATCTGTGTATATTTTTACGAATATCTCAGTGAAAAACGACTCTTTACCCGATAAAATGTGTCCTAAATGCTTGTATTTACTTAAACAAGCGATAATATTTAGAAAAACATGCGAAAGTAGTAATGAAAAGCTTACCAAGTTTTCTCGTAAGATTGACAAATCTGATTCTGAATTCAAGCAAAAGTTGAGTGAGTATGTAATGTTTGTTGACCATTTTCCTCGGGAACATAAAAAGAAGACGCATAAAATCCATAAAATACAGCCAGTACTAAAATTTAAAGGAAAAATAGTGACTAAGACTGAGAAAATTAACAATGAAGCCTTTGAAGCTTTGCCATTTGCAAATGATGATATGGATATTGAAGATCTCTTTGAATATAACAATACTGATGAAAAGACAACATCAGCAAATGAAATATCTGCAGGAGATGAAGACATAGATACTATATTAACTAATATGGAACTACTGGCTGAATTTAAACCACACGACCTAGAAAACTACAGAAAAAGATATCCTACAAAAAAGATACGAGGATCATGCTCAAAACCTATTGAAATAAAGAAAAGAAAAAGAAAAATCCACATTGGAACTACAATAAACACTGAAATGAGCTCAACGGAACAAAAATCATGTAAATCCCAAAAAGATTTACAATGTACGGTCTGTTCGAAAATTCTAGCAAATCACAATTCCTTATTGGCACACATGCAACGGCATTCCGGTGGGCAGTACATTTGTGAACATTGTGGACGCATATTTGCCACTAAAGCTGAACTAAAGTATCACTTAGCATATAGCCATGATATTGGACGCCAATATGTTTGCAAAGAATGTGGATACAAAGCACCTAAAATGTATGAATTAATGGAACACGAACGCATCCACACTGGTGAACGACCATATACTTGTGACAAATGTGGGTTGACATTCCGTCGAAGATACATTTGGAAAAAGCATGCTCTCTATCACATGGAAAAGACGGTTCCATGTCAATTATGTCCGAGAAAGTTTCACCATAATGGGGAGCTTGTAGCCCATATAAATAGTGTACATGAAAGACTGTATATATACACTTGCAACCATTGTGACATTACTTATGCTAAGACCAGCACAGTACGGAGGCATATGACTGAAAAACATGGAGTCCCTAGAGAAATGCAAGGGAAAATAAAACGGATTAAACTGGGTAAGGTTTTATTTGTTATTCTGGCCGTCATTTATAAACTCTAAAGTACAATAGCCTGAAAAGAAGATTGCAGGTTTATATCTCCAGAGATTAATATTGTGTTAAATTACTGGACTCAAAAAAAAAAAAAATTGGGAGTAAAAACCTTTGTTTGTACCTAAGTTAGGTAGCAAACAAAATAAAAATATAGGTACAAGTTTATAAAATTATTATATAAAAAATATTTTATGAACTACCCTATTTTACCCTACTAGACTAGAAATATTTAAATTATTTAATTATTAAAAATTTTAATGCATTTTAGCTTGTAGAATATCTTGTAATGTAGCACAATTTTCTTTCTTTCTTGGCTTTTAGAAATAACGAAGTAAATATTTTTTTCTTTAGGGAATACATCCATTCGTACGGAGAAAGCAAAACAAATTGTGGAGCAGCCAACATGACAGCAAAAATTACTCAAATTATTCTTCAAAAGTAGAATTTAAAGCATAATAAAATTTTTTAGATGTAAAAAAGTACAATATAAATCCTGGTAAGTAATTTGTATGATTTTTATTCTATGTTTAGAAAAATATATCACAATTTATTAATTTTACGAGATTAAAAAGCTTATTACTTTGAAATCAAACTGAAAAAATATACCACTTCATCAATATTGATCAAGCTTCATCATAACTTCTTAGTTTCTGCTGTCGAACAATAAAAAAATTTTTGCTCTATTTTTAAAATTGACCGAGTTATAAAGATTTGAAATTCAAGATTAGACAGAGAGGCACATACCCACTTGTAACGCCATAATCTCCATACAAAAAATCGTTTTTGAAAGAGACGGACATATTGAAACTTTAAAAAATCACTGTAAATTCGTTTTTCAACCGATTCTGTTTTTTTCTTCGCGAATCGTCTGCTACTAATCTATATTTTAAAAATAATTCATAATATATGGTGAACAGCCCGATCCCCTATTGGTGAATGAATGAATTAATGAATGATAGGTGGTTACGTAGACGTACCTACCTACTTACGATCTTCTTCCTAACTTTTAATCTTTATGAGTTACTTAAGAAGTTATGCCGAAGCGATAAATAGAAACTGATGGGTCATGTTGTAGTCGAAGTCTGAAATCAGTCTGAATAATTTTATTGCAACTATCTCTGAACTAACGGCCTTGATTCGGGATATCATGATCTAATTCTAATTTTAAAATCCAGCTATGCTTTTCTTAATGACGCAATGAAAGAGAGGTGATGAACGGACGATATTCATTTGAACGAATAATAACCTAAAATAAAGAGATAAAGAGGCATAAAGAGATTTTTAAGTCGCATGTTTTAAGTGCCCTCTAAAATTGTGCAATCGACACGGCTATAAGGTTCAAATTCGATGTTTGACAGCTCTAATATTGGATGGCCATCTCCTGTCCCTTATCAATCTTTAAAAGGTAAAAAGGACAGACTAACTTAGATTAAGGATCAAAGCGTGACATCCCGAATCGAGACCAATGTCTCATCATTCGCTTGCCCTTATCCCATCATTTGGGGTCGGCGCAGTATGTTTTCTTCCTCCATACATCCCTATCAGCCGTCATTTCAACACTCACATCCTTCCTGAACATATCATCTTTTACACAATCCATCCATCTTTTCTTTGGTCGTCCTCTCCCAACATATCCATCCACATTCAAATTCAATACCTTTTTCCCTACGTAACATTCATTTCTCCGCATTACGTGCCCATACCAGGTAGACCGAGACCAATGTCTATTCAATGAAAATCTTTGAGGAACACTCAAGTCAACCCTAATTTACAGTAAATAAAATAAATATGTGGGGACATCTCACACACGGCCATCTGATCCCAAACTAAGCAGAGCTTGTACTATGGGTACCAGACAGCTGATATACATTACATAAATAGATAAATACGTATACTTATATAGAATAAATAACAACCAGACACAAGGCAAACACAAGTGCTCATCACACGAATGTTTGCCCTGGGCGGGATTCGAACCCGCGACCCTGTGCTTTGAAGGCAGTCGTGCTACAAACTAGGCTACGGAGCCGTCAACAGTGGCGCCTTTTTGTTCCAGATTTAATCCCTAGGTATTAATGACAGGCTTTTATTCTAGTCGGCCCCTATCTGCAAACGAATTGTAGACAAGGAGAGATCAGGCTGTTCAAAGATGTCATGTATACATCATTCGCAACAGCTCATATTATACGTCCCCACCGAGGGGCTCGAGCCTACCCTGAATTAGGGCGATTAGGCCTTAATCGACCACGGTGGCCCAGTACGGGTTGTTCGACTTCACACACAACCTTTAAATTTCTTTGCAGGAGTGTACAGGTTTCATCACGATGTTTTCCTTCACAGAGCGTCGAATAAACGTACATTTATATGTACGTTATAATAATATAAATTAGATCGAAAACACATTGGTACGTGGTGGGGATCGAACCCGCGTCTCCCGGACGGGACCTGTACTTATGTTATTATAATTCATTTTTTTTTTTTAAATAAATGGCACTCCCAATTGATTTCTCAGCATCAAGTGTTATTGTGTTTATTTAATTTCACAAACGGGCTTCATGAGAGCAGAAAAAATAATTGACAGATGAATCAAAAATTTTGAATGTTGAGTTACCCGCTTTACCAGTCAAAGTCAAAATTATTTATTTCCTTAGGATGTTATTACATCACTTAGATCCGTCATTACATTTTTTAGTGTTATTAAGGTAGGTATATGAAGCCGTCAGTGACGACCTTAACTAACAACGCAACCTGTAACCGTGCCATGAAAATTTCAGAAGTTAGTTCTTACGCGTTCCAAGTGAATTTACACTTCCACTGCAACAAAATGGCGGATCCCTAGAGATTTCCAGACTAGGTAGTTACCGTCCGAACAGTCTTGATGAGTATTGGAAAGGTTTCTTAAGCAATATGAAAGTTTCAGATTGCTTGCTTGTGTAGGCTACGACTAAGTGCCAAATAATAAAAAAAGTCTTTAATTCATTACAAAAAAAGTACGAAAATATATAATTCGATGTTTGCCGTGTGGTGACGGCAGAGTAGAATACATTTGTCACCAACCCCTACTCTTCCCGTGGGTGTCGTAAGAGGCGTCTTAGGGACTACACATTGAACAGGGAAGCAGCGCTCTCTGATACAGTAACCTTTTAATCTGCGATCTCCAACCCGCCTGCCAAGCGTGGAGATTATGGCAAAACCAAACACTTAAGTGGAGGAGGCTCATAGTCCAGCAGTGGACTGTAACGGGCCGTTGATTTGTTTGACAGCTCTTATATTAGGATGGCATGACCTGTCCCTTTTCAATCATTAAAATGTGAAAAGGACGTACGAACTTAATTAAGGATTAGAGCGTGACAGTGAGAATTAGCCTCAATGTTTCCACCGGGATTCGTACCCGGAACCGCCGTAATGAGAGTCGAACAATCGACCACTCAGCCACGATAACTGTCTAAGTTAGTAAAACCCAACAAGATGAATTTATTGCACATACAGAAATAATAACAGAGTAGAAGTAAGAACAGGAAGACGTGTACAGTTAGGCGGCCTTATTGCTTCATAGCAATTTCTTCCATGAATGAATTTTAGATACCTAACAATATAAACTTATTTCTTCTGCTCGGGGACCCAAGACTAGACCTTTAGTCCCTTAGAAGGACCCGCACCATATCAAACATACAAATCATCAGAACACGAGACAAAAAATGTTCAATCCAAGTCAAATCAAAGTTAGTATCTACCGGGACAGAGGTCACTAACTTCAAAAAATTGGGAAAGGCTGTTCTCGCACGCTCCAATTTAAATTATACCATAGTACTGTACTATAGTATAGGTCTATACACGGTCTATAGACCTGTTATAGTTTTTATCTCTGACCCACGAGTCTCTGACATTGGAGACAATTCTTATGCAATTCTCGATGCTGCATATTAATCCTAATTAAAATGAATGAATGAATGAATGAATTAGAGTGCGACAGTGAGAATTTGCCCCGTTATCTTAAAGTTACAGCCTGTAACAAGTACGCAACAAAATATGATCGCTGTATCTACTGACTGAATAGATATAATTTTATCTATGGTTTTTTATTTTTTTAGTAGCTACATCATTTTAAACACCAGTACGATAAAAAATTAAGCATTTGCTCAATTCTGGATTTAATAAAATAGCGTCCCCACAGAAATTACTTTGTTCTCTTATCATCTGCTATTGAATGACACAATCAGAGTGAAGGAAATGTTTTTATTTTACTGTTTACAGAGCGAGTTATAAACGTTAAATAACATTTTACTAGTATCACTCTATTTCTTTCTTACTCCGTAAAAGTTGTACACAAGCTGGCCCTGGTGCGCGATGAATATCCTCCACCGTTTGTGTGGAGTGCTTGTGAACCGTTACAGAGACTATTGTACGAATTAATCTTTTTGGCGGTTGAGTGAAGTTAGAATATCTACAACAAAAAAAAACAAAAGTTTTTTATTTCCATAGGATGTTATTACATCACTTAGATCCGTCATTACATTTTTTTGGGTGGCTTCACTAACACAACGTCATGGCGTAACGCGTCAGTCAGAGCGTATTCCTTTGAACACCTACGTTAGCAGAGTTGGATGGAGGTGAAGGCTGTAGCAGAGCTAACGTACGGTCTAACATAATATGGTCTAACATCATGCATCATGGTCGGTCATTGCAGTTCCAATTTCACTCAACCACTAAAAATACTAAGCCACAATCTTTCGTATGTTCAAAGTGAAAGATTTTCAACCCTTAACCTCATCCCAGAACAAAACTGAGGTCAAACGTTATCCCATTTACATATTAATTATCTATTTTATACTTGGGTAGGTACTTGGTTGTACAGCAAATATTTTTAAAGAGCATTCGGGCGTCACCTGGATTTCTTTCAACAAATCACTGCATTGAAATTGGTCAGAATTATAATAAGAACAAATGGAGTAAGTGGGATCAACCCACGAAACTGAAAGCATCCTACAGGGACCTTCTTGGGTAGGCAATCTGGGACCTTTGACGTCCAACTTATCGCATCCACCGCTTCCAGGATACGAGAAAAACGTGCGCCAGAGAAGAGGTCCTAAATAATTTTACCTTGAGTAGGAATATGTGTAGCATTTTGGTAGTTTCAAGTAAGAGCATTAGCGGTTCTGAGTGTTAGTTTAAATACCTCTTCTGTACGGATTGTAGGCGAGGTTGCTGTCTTCAAATTATTTTTAGGGTTCTGTAGTCAACAAGGAACCCTTATAGTTTCGCCGCATATGTCCGTCTGTCTGTCTGTATCAGTTTAGCTCAGAGACTCATAGTACTAGAAGGCTGTAATTTGGCATGGATATACATATTCATCATCCGACAAAGCTGTAGAAACAGAATTTCTCTGACACTTTCTGGTGAAGTGGGGGTTATTGGATCAATCAACGGCCCGTTACAGTCCACTGCTAAACTATGAGCCTCCTCCACTTAAGTGGAGGGTTTTGCCATAATCTCCACGCTTGGCAGGCGGGTTGGAGATCGCAGATTAAAAGGTTACTGTATCAGAGAGCGCTGCAGCCCGTTCCCTGTTCAATGTGTAGTCCCTAAGTCGCCTCTTACGACACCCACAGGAAGAGTAGGGGTTGGTGACAAATGTATTCTACTCTGCCGTCACCACACGGCAAACATCGAATTATATATTTTCGTACTTTTTAAAAATAATGGGTTTTGACATTAAACAAAAATTATAAATCTGAGGAACTCGCTTGCGCTTACAACGTATTCCCTTAACCAGCATGATTGGTAGCGGGTTGAGTCCCATGAGACTCGTGTCGCTTACCTGGCCCGAATCCCCTGTCGTTTGGCCCGTCTGACGCAGGGTTGACTGGCCTGTGATCTACAGATTATGGACTTGAATTTTTAAGTAAGTAGGTACCTACCTACTACACTTTTTAAAATTACTGACGGCTCCGTAGCCCAGGTGGTAGTGTATCTGCCTCCGACGCACAGGGTCGCGGGTTCGAATTCGTGTGATGAGCACTTGTGTTTGCATTGTGTCTGGTTGTTTTTTATTCTATATAAGTATCTATTTGTGTAATGTATATCAGCTGTCTGGTACCCATAGTACAAGCTCTGCTTAGTTAGGGATCAGATGGCCGTGTGTGAAGATGTCCCCACATATTTATTTATTTATTATTACTTACCTACTCTACGGGAGATGGCTGTCGGATTCATACAATGTAGGTATCGCTACCAGTGGGGAACCTATAATACTACTTATAAGCAACGAATTATCTATAGTCTAGAAGAGTAACCGTCTAACAAAGCCCGCTAAAACATGGCACCTAATAATTCTGACAGACGACGACGACAGACAGGCCGATGATGTCACTGCTGTACATTGAAGCTTTCTTTCGACGTTCTTACAAACCGAGTCATATAAAACATCATTGTACCGCGTATTCGAATGTCGTATGGTATAGTTTTGATTTCTTTGGTATTTGGTAGAGTCAAGTTTGAAGCGTAGTTACGTAGTTACTCAACAATTCGTTGATCGCTACCAGTGGGGAACCTATAATTCTTCAGGTAGCAACCGCCCCCGCCGGCGGGGACGCGGAACTGATAGTAGAAGTAATTCAGTAAGACCCGGTAGGGGTCATTCTTCTCAGACGCGCTTCTCGCCCTGGCAACGTTCTGGGCCTAGGTTCGAGCCCGTCTGAGGGCGCCCCCAGATACGTTGTCATAAATTTCCTAAGGGGTACGAGCCTTCTGCTCCCCCGCAAGTCCGCGCCCGCTATATTACCAATCTGGTAGAAATAGCGATTAGGTCCGTCAAAAAAAAAAGGGGAACTTATAATACTTAGAGGAAATAAGTTTAATTAAAAATCCTTTTTAAACAAGCTTTTAAAGCCGTGGAGTGGCGTATCCTTGTTAAGACAAATCCAACGAGCCCATACACGACTAGGTTGTGGTGTGTATTTAAGGAGTTCCTATGGCCACCTTCCGGCTCCATCATGAGACCCTGGACATCACGTATGACTAAAGATATTGGTAAGACAAATCCAACGAGCCCAAACACGACTAGGTTGTGGTGTGTATTTAAGGAGTTCCTATGAACACCTTCCGGCTTCATCATGAGACCCTGGACATCACGTATGACTAAATATATTGTTAAGACAAATCCAACGAGCCCAAACACGACTAGGTTGTGGTGTGTATTTAAGGAGTTCCTATGGACACCTTTCGGCTCCATCATGAGACCCTGGACATCACGTATGACTAAAGATATTGTTAAGACAAATCCAACAAGCCCAAACACGACTAGGTTGTGGTGTGTATTTAAGGAGTTCCTATGGCCACCTTCCGGCTCCATCATGAGACCCTGGACATCACGTATGACTAAAGATCTTGTTAATACAAATTCAACGAACCCAAAGACGACTAGGTTGTGTTGTGTATTAAAGGAGTTCCTATGGCCACCTTCCGTCTCCATCATCAGACCAGCTGCATGGTACCATAATATTGCATTGTCATCGCGGTTACATAAGTGTACCAAATTTCAGCAAATTCCAATGGCAGCAAGTGCTTCAAATTTGAGTTGCAAGATTTCGCCCGAACATACAAACCCACACTCCCACCCACGGAGACAATTTGTCTCCATGCTCCCACCCACATACAGTGCAAGCTAATAAAAAGCTTGTAAAAAAGACGATCGCTTCGAGCACGAGGCGACGCGCGTCAGAAATCTTTGCTATAATACCTACTGTAAGGCATTCAGAGACGAAAACTAAGCTAAGATCCACAGGTGAAAAAGATTTTTTTTGCGATTTTGTTGAAAGAACTTCTGCAACAAAAGTTGTTTGTTTAACACGTTGAATGGTTTGTAATTATACGATATTATATCCGATTTTCGGTTTAAACTATATCATCAACAACTCATATACGTCCCCACCGAGGAGCTCGAGCCTACCCTGAATTAGGGCGATTAGGCCTTAGTCAGTGCGGGTTGGTCGACCTTTGAATTTCTTCGCAGGAGTGTACAGGTTGCATCGCGATGTTTTCTTTCACCGCAATCAAGAGCGTCGAATAAACGTATACTACATACGAATTCGAAATTCGAAAACACATTGGTACGTGGTGGGGATCGAACCCGCGTCTCCCGGACGGGAGGCAGCGGCCCTAGCCACTAGACCACCGACGCTTATAAACTTAAACCAAGTATATCAAACCATTTTATTAAAAAAAGGACAAATTATGTCTGTTTCTCAGCTAAACTTTTATAAAATATTCAAATGAAGAATGTTTCCTTGCGAGTGGCCGGAATTGAATCTGGTTCGTTACGGAGTGATTCAGTTAAATTGGCTTGTTCCGTCGAAGCCTCCTTGGGCTATTTTCTACTGAATTTTTAGATAAAATATAGAAAAACTCGTTCGCAATGTAAAGAAAAAATACACAAATTTATGGGTAAAATCATAGTGTTAGTATAGTACTTGATTGACTAGCAGCTGCTGCAGTTACCTACAGGGGTTTGGGTTTTCTATATAAGTACTTAAACGTTTTAATAAACAGCTCACATACCTACGCTACGTTTCTTTCCACCAAGGGGTTCGACCCTACCCTGAATTAGGGCGATCAGACGTTAGTAGACTACGCTGGCCCAGTGCGGGTTGGTCGACTTCACACACAACCTTTGTTTTTTCCTCGCAGGACTGTGCAGGTTTCCTAACGACGTTTTCCTTCACCGTAAGAGCGTCGTAAATTGGCTAATGTGAATTCGTAGCCAATACACCACCGACCAACGAATTATCTATAGTCTAGAAGAGGAACTACGCTTCAAACTTGACCCCACCAAATGAATACCAAAGAAGCAAAACTATACCATACGACGACATTCGAACACGCGGTACAATGATGTTTTATATGACTCGGTTTGTAAGAACGTCGAAAGTAAGTTTTTTTACGGCAGGTAGAATTTGCCGCCTAAACGAAGTCGGTAATCAAATTCCAAAAAAAATAAAAAAAAATCTTTACAATTGTCCTATTGATACCAAATAAACAGTAAGTATTAAGTATTATTATTCATCATCATCATCTTCTTCTTCTTCTTCATCATCATCATCATTTCAGCCTGTTAAAATCCACTGCTGAACATAGGCCTCTCCAATCGCACTCCAGCGCGACCGGTCCATAGCCACCTGCATCCAACGAGACCCAGCGATCCTCACCAGGTCGTCGGTCCATCTCGTAGGTGGCCGTCCCACACTGCGCTTGCCAGTACGTGGTCTCCATTCAAGGACTTTCTTGCCCAACGGCCATCCGATCTTCGCGCTATGGTGGCCTGCCCATTGCCACTTCAGCTTGCTTATCCTACGAGCTATGTCAGCAACTTTGGTTCTTCTACGGATCTCCTCATTTCTGACTCGATCTCGTAGAGAAATACCAAGCATAGCTCTCTCCATAGCTCGCTGCGTGACACTGACGTATTATTATTATTATTTATTTATATATTTTATTTAATAGGCGAGCAGCCACTGCTGATGTGCCTATGTCCAGGCTGGTGTGTGTATAAGTTATTAAGTAAAAGAAAAATAAAAGAAAAGCTGAAATAAATATAGTTATTTGTTGGGTAAGAGAGGAATGTTGATTTTTCCTCGGAGAACTGATATTGAATCTAGAGCATGCGAAAGATTTAGAAGCACGAGCGAAGCGAATGTTTCTAAAAATAGACTCCTGAAGCTCGCGAGGGATTCTAAGGTTCGAGGTGAGAATAAGATTCCTCTCAAACCCAACACATTATTTTTCACCTGTTCCGGCAAGGAAACCATTAACTATTTACTTACGTACATATTACTATGAATTTTACAAGAGTTCCCTTATTTTCGATAATATGTATTTTATCATAATACTTTCTAATTTTTAGTTAATAAGATAAAAATAAACAACCAAGACAATTAACAAACTTTTAGGTTATGTTTTTTTAAGGTGCGTGTTCCAAAATTTTATTCAAAATAAAAAACTATAAAAGAAATGTGGCAGATGTCAATTAATTTACGCGCGGATATCGAAAACTTTTTTCCTATGTAAGATAATGTTCGAAATTCAAACGAATTTTCCTCTCTAGACATGAGAATGGTTTGCATGTCTAGAAATGAATTAGCGATTTTCGGCCCTATTTCGATTTCCATACTTTGCCCGTAAATAAATATAATAAATAAAAAAGCGTGTTACATGTGATAGCTTAATTATACCATCAAAATGTAACACGCTTTTATTATTTATAAAATTGAGACTGTAATAAAAACGGGAAGATTTAATAATTAAGGTGTAAAGTTTTGGTGTTAAAAATATATGATTACGATATGGAATTATTTTGTCGTAGACGAAGAAGCTTAATTACCGTTAAAGGTTACAATGAACTTATAAAGTGTTATACTTCTAATTAGAGTTAATTTTATTTATTTTTAACTTTTTAGTTCATTTTCTTAACAAATAATAAAAGTTTGTTTTTAAAAAAGGTTTTTTTTCTTTTATTTTCTTTTTAACTTTTTAGTATGTTTAATTCGAGATTTACTACGACGTAGTTAGTAGCGCGTAGCAGCGTTTTTCCGTTATGTAGCCCCTTGGCATTGGGTCATCCATCTAATCAATCAGACATAATATAATAATCCACATTCATAACAAACGGAACGAACTTTTTCCCAAATCTGTTGGAGTTGCATATTCACGCCAACTAAGATGCTCGTCAAAACGAATCAAATGAGCGCAAACTCGATCGGGTTGCGTCGTTTAATTACGGAGTTCCTATGACCACCTTCCACGCGTGTAGTCTCTAGCACGACAGCATCGAGACTTGCAAACAAAAAAAAAGCGATTCGTAATTCAAAATTTACAAAACTTTAGAACGAAATATGAAAACCGACCAACAGCCAGTAACATCAAAGGAATCCAAGCCTTACAATACTCTCCTGAAATAAATAAGGCATAATATTTTTCTTCATAATAAAATTGTTTGCTATACTGACATTATATTACAACCATATTCGTACTAATTAACTAAATTAGGTACAAAATCTACTAGAAACTTGTTAGAAAAATTACTGTTCATAGCTTTGATGCTTTGGTTCAGTAAAAAGATAAGAACTATGTTCAAATTGGTGTTATATTATTTTAATGCAATTAGATCGAGTGCATTACAATCGTTATCAACAGCTCATAATACACGCCCACCAAGCGGATCGAGCCTACCCTGAACTAGGGCGATTAGGTCTTAGGCGACCACGCAGGCCCAATGCGGATTGGTCGACTTCACACACAACCTTTGATTTTTTCCGCAGGAATGTGCAGGTTTCATCACGATGTTTTTCGTCACCGTAAAAGCGTCGAACTAACATATAAATTCGAAATTCGAAAATACATTGGTACGTAGTGGGAATCGAACCCGCGTCTCCCGGACGAAAGACAGTAGCTCTAGCCACTGTAGCTACGGAACCACGGACGCTCTGAGTGCATCATAATAGTAAAACCAAAAATGAATGTTCGAGTCCTGTCCAAGATCGACAACATTTTTAATGTTCTGCTTTCCAATTATTAAAAATGAATGTCACCTAGACAACCGACCTTATGATACTAATAGTAGATTGTAGCATCGAGCGCAAAGTGTGTTATTAATGCACGAGTGTTATGTTGGTGCCTGACCTGAGCGCAAACGAGGGCACTAAATTAGCACGAGTGCATAATTAACTCACTTTAGTGAGGTGCGTAATCTACTTTTCATTCAACTACCAATATCTACCTACCGTGATAAAATATTCCTACTCAAAATAAAAACTCATCAACAAAAATAAAAAATAAAAAACAGTGCAGTAAAGTAAAACAGTGCAATAATGAGATTTCATATAACTTTTCTGCACTGTTTTGGTTCTAAGCAGATAATGGTCCTTTGTGATCGGTTTTGTAGTGATTAATGATAAAATTACTGCGTAGTTGGAAGAAAAATATACTTACCGTAAATACCCATAGAAGTAACATAGTTAGCCCACAATGTATTTGCAAATTTTTGGAAAAATAACAAAGCTAGGAAACAAAACTATCGTCGTGTTTGATAAATCTGTTGTAGAAGCTGTTTGCCTCTACATATATTTTTTATTAACTGTGCTTGTAGTTAACTGTACTTGTTTATCTACAGGGCGGAATGTTAAAGGAAACAACCTTATTATGTGACCGTCACCGTAGAGAGTCTTTATTCAACTAACTAAATTAGGTAACAATTATGTGCAATGTACAAAGTGCAATGTACGGCAAAACGCGACATCGGCTAAAATAAATGTAAAAAGTAAATAATGTCGAGTAAACTCGTACATGCTGCCGAATTAAAAGAAAACAAGAAAAAAAATGTAAAAGAGACATAGAGAAATAAGTATGTATGTATGTAAATGTAAAAAACAAATAATGTCTAGTAAACTCTTACATTAAAGTATGTATGTATATAAAAAATGTAAATTAAACTTAAAAACTATTCAAAGACGTAACGCTACAGGTGAAGTTGCTCTGTCCACCTTGTTGGTAGCTTGTCTAGAAGGTCCTGCTGCTTGGTTATTAGCTCTGGAACAGTTATTGCCTGTTAGAATCGTCAGCTCTAGTGGGGGTTGATTGTGTTCAGTTTCAGCCTCAGTTCCAGTCTGTCTCCAGTATCTTTGCTTCAATCTGTAACCACTCCAAATACAGACTGCAATAGCGCAAATCCCCATGAAACTATACATAGCGTAATGATGAATGTCACTGTTACTTTGTAGATTTAACGTTTCTTGTTGATCTTTCACCTCCTCTATCTTTTCCTTTAGGTTTCTCAATTGCTCGTCATGTGTTTCTGGATAGAAAGTAATGTTGGAGTTAATTTTGATAAAATGATTGATTCCAGAGTCAGGTATGTATATCTCATCTTGGTCAATTTTCACTTCGCTGTGGAATTTATTGTGTGAGTGAATAAGATGATGGTCTCCACGGAGAATGCACCCGTCTGAGAGGATGACAGTCCCTGTGTTACGTAGTGTCTGTGACGTAACTCCAGCTGGGCAGAAAATGCGCGTAGTGCATTCCTCACAACACGTAAACAGCCAAGCGCCGCGACTGTTTAGTTTAGTCCATTCATCTTTGCAATCTGATACCGCTGTTCGGCAACTTGATTCCGCCACTCCATTGTTTATAATTTGTGCCTCACATATTGTATGTGACGTTTTAATGTCGTATATAGGTAAATCCAAGTTGCATAGTAATGTATGTGCGTTCATATGGACACACGATGAGATGTCTTCTCGTCTTAATAATATTAGGAGGTCCTTTTGAAGGTTGACTGCCCAATATTCCGAAGTGGAAACGATTGTCACCATTTGTTGTCCTTTGATGTTGTGTAGAGGTATGACGTGAGTGAGTTCATACTGTTCGTTTGTTATCAATGGTATTTTGACTTCAAAAATTAAAATCTCGTCTGTGAGTCGTACGTGTACTCGTGAAAGTTTGTACATCTGCCGAGTACATTCGTAGCTGTTAGTGCAGGGCAGTGAAAATCCTTTTGGAATTTGACCGGATATTATGTTTAATTGTCGTTCGAATTCATCAGGCTTGAGCAAGTGTGTGTCGACTCGACCGTTACGTACGTCAGTAACGAGGTCAAGTAACATTTGTTGTACATTGCGTAAATTCGATACGACCATGTTTGCTGCGAGCGCTGTAGCAGTAATGTATATCGCATTTTCGCTTTCTGTTTTCATCCTTGCTGCCATTTCATTAAGATGTTGGTTTATGATAGTAAATTGAGTGTTCATGACTTTCTCATTTCGTTTTAGGAGATTATATTCGCCTTCAATAATTGATGTATGTCGCTTGTAGAGATTTAATACATGTTTCTCATCGCTTTGAATCCGTTTTATGTCTCTGTTGTACTTCTCAGCGAACCTTTCATCCAAAGTCCCAAATAATGCGTTTGCGACGTAGCCAACTCCATTTATGAGGCCTCGTTTAAATCTTTTTCCATGTTCTGATCTTAGTATGTCATTGTAATGTCTTAGTTCATTCATCTCGTGGCGAAGTTGGGCAGCAATGGTGAGGTAGGATACTTCCGTCTTACAGAGGCTGTCGAGGTGGTTGATGTAATTTTCTATGTTGGTCAAACTTTTCCAATAACTTGACATATTGTAATAAATTACCATATTCCACTCATCTTGTATTATCTGCATGTCAGATACCTTGTCGAAGTAAAGAAGTTTTGTCGGGTCCAGTTCCGTCACATTGATAAGATTACTTTCGGATGGTGTTATGCAAGTAATTACCAGAAAAAATAATGCGCAAATATAACTGTTAGGCATATTTTTTGGTTTTCTTGGTCGTAATCGTCGTGTAGGCTCAGGAGTTGCTGTTTCCTCAGTATCACCCGTGTTTTTAGTGTTTTCCTGTTCAATAGGTAAGCGAGACAGTTTTGTAACCGGCCTTTTCATGGTATCACTTGTTTTTGTTTTTAATGTGACCACTCGAACAAGGTTGTCTGCTCCTGGGTGTGTCTCAGTTACTCTTCCCATGAGCCATCTTGCAGGGGGAACGTGATCCTCTTTTACCAACACAATGTCATCTACCTTAATGTTTTCTGTTGGCTGGCGCCATTTGCTGCGCGTCTGCAGTGTTTGAAGATAATCAAGTGACCACTTTTTCCAAAAGTCTTTGATCATCTTCGCTGTTAGCTGCCATCTTGTAGTAAGGCTCATGTTGTCAGTGTCAGATGATATTGGTGGTACTAATACTGGCCCGCCGACTAGAAAATGCCCTGGCGTTAGACATTCCAAGTCTTCAATGTCGTTTGTTAAGGCGACAAGTGGTCGCGAGTTGAGACAGGCCTCTATCTGTGCTAGCAGTGTGGTGAACTCCTCGAAAGTCAACTTTTGCTCTCCAAGGACGCGTTTGAGGTGGTGTTTCATACTCTTCACTGCAGCTTCCCAGAGGCCACCAGCAGTAGGCCAAGCTGGAGCGTTGAAATGCCACTCTATGCCTTGATCCAACATTGCCTTTAAAAACTCGTCATTGATGTAGTATTTTATGGCTTCTTTACGCTCCGTGATCAAACTTCTAGCGGCACCGACAAAGTTGGTGCCGTTGTCACTGTACATGTGTAGTGGAGTACCTCTGCGAGCACATAGCCGTTTTAAAGCCGCCAGAAAAGCGGCCGTACTTAAATCGGACACTAATTCCAAATGAATGGCCTTGGTGCATAAACAGATGAAAATCGCGACGTAGGCCTTGCATGTCTTGATCCCTCTGCCTTTGTTGGCCTTCACTTCCACTTGTCCAGTAAAGTCAACGCCCGTGTGTGTAAACGGCCGTGATGGTGTCACACGCGGTGTAGGTAAATCGGCCATCAGCTGATTGTTGTTTTGCGTTTTGTAGCGATGACATCTGATGCACTTTCGTATCCAACTCTTCACTGTGTTCATCCCGCCAAGTATCCAGTATTTGTTGCGAAGATGAACTAGGGTTAATCGTGCTCCTCCGTGAAGAGTAGTTTTGTGAGCTTGGTCAATCAATAACTCCGTTAATTTGTTCTTGTTTGGCAAAATAATTGGATGTTTTTGAGATTGATCTAGACTTGATTTATTTAGTCTTCCGCCCACTCGTAAGGTGCCTTGTTCGTCAATAAATGGATATAAATTTAAAATATTGCTCGACGATTTCACTGTGTTGTATTTTTGTAATTGCGAAATATCGTCTGCAAAGTTATTATGCTGTACAGTTCTGATGATTGTATAATGTGCATTCTCTATGTCTGTCTTTGTTAGGTACGAAATTCGCTTGGCATTTTTGTTGTTACGTGCATTGCCAATGAATCGCAAAATCCACCCGAGTATTCGGGTTACACGTGTCATAGAGCTATTTCGCTGTAGAAGTGTCTCGACAAGTGGCATTGTTGTTTGTGTTACACACACTTGTTTTGGCTTCCTTTCTTCCTCATTGGTAGCGAATGTTTTGGTGTTAGGTTTGTTGCTGTTCTTCAGCCAAGAGGGCCCTTCCCACCACAAAGAATGTGTAAGTAATTGCAACGGGGTGAGGCCTCTGCTAGCGCAGTCCGCTGCATTTTCCTCCGACTTGACATGTCTCCAGCACTTGGGTGGCATGTTTTCTGTTATCTGTACTACTCGATTGGATACAAAAGTTTTCCAACGAGAGGGATCCCCCTGTAGCCATCCGAGTACCACCATGGAGTCTGTCCAGCCATAGATATGGACTGTCTGCGACTTTACTGACTCTATGACCTTTTTCATAAGTCGAGACAATAATAATGCGCCACAGAGCTCTAGGCGTGGCAGGGATGTAGGTTTTTTCAAAGGTGCAAGTTTTGTTTTTCCAGCCACTAACTTAATGACTAGTTGACCCTTTTCATCTGTAGACTTGCAGTAAATTACACAGCCGTAGGCTTTTTCAGAGGCGTCGCTAAAGCCATGTAATTCAATCGCATTTTTTGTGTCGCCCATCCAGCGTGGTATTGTTATTGACTGAATGTAGGTCAGTTCTTCGTGAAATTTATCCCATTCCTGTTGCACGCTTTCGGGTAAAAAATCATCCCAGGTGGTAGTTGCTGTCCAAGCTTCTTGAAAAATAAGCTTAGCCTTCATTGTCACAGGAGCCAGCCATCCGAGTGGATCGTACAATTTTGATAATTCGGATAGTAATGTTCGCTTTGTTGTGACGTCACGCTTGTTGCTAAGTGCCGCCACTGTATGACTGAATGTAAACTGATCCGTGCAGGGATTCCAACGAATACCTAATGTTTTGTTGTTTTCTGCGTGCTTGAAGTCTAGCATGTTTTGATTTACTAAATCTTCTGACAAATTTTGTAGTAATGTTGGATTGTTGCTGGCCCATTTGCGTAGATTGAAACCGCCGCCTCTCAGGATGTCAATCAGTTGTTGTTGTGTTTCTAGAGCGGTTGTAAGGTCGTTGCTACCGCCTAAAAGATCATCAACGTAAATTTGGCTGTTTAAGATTTCTACAGCAAGCGGATATTTGTCACCGTCATCCAAAACCAGCTGTTTGATAGTGCGCATTGCCAAAAATGGCGCTGATTTTGTCCCATAGGTAACGGTGCATAACTGATACTCTTTAATGGGTTCTGTGATTGCGTCACGCCACACAATTTTTTGTAAATGTTGATCTTTTTCTTGTATGACTATTTGTCTATAAAATTTTTCTATATCAGCTGTGTATACGTATTGAAACGCTCTCCATCGCAAAATCATGGCTTGAATGTCTTGTTGTAAATTCGGACCACATTCCATCAGCTGATTTAGACTTTGGCCTGAAGTCGTTTTGGCCGACGCATTGAACACCACCCGTAATTTTGTGGTGGTAGAATCAGGTCGGATGACGCCATGATGTGGCAGGAAGCAACTGGGCTCACGGGGCGTTGTACACTGTTTCATGTGCCCGAGAGTCATGTACTCATGAATAAATGTTTTGTAGCTGTCGGCGAAGTCCTTATTGTTAGCTAGACGTTTTTCAAGCTGCTTGAATTGCGCTACTGCCTGTGACTTAGAAGAGCCGATGTTTTGTTGAAAGTTCGGTTTCATCGGGATTCTGACTTCATATCGCCCATCTTCTTGTCTCTTTGTTGTGCTAGCGTAAAGTTTCTCGCAGTACTCTTGTTCTGACGTCATAGAGTCAGCGGTCTCTGTTATCTCCTCAATCTCCCAAAATTGCGAGATTTCGTCCAAGTTGTTGATCAACACGTGACAGTTGAATGTTTTTACGTTTCCTAAGAGCACCCATCCCACCTTTGTTTGTTGTGCCATTGGTGCGTGCTCCGGGCCCCTCAGTATGCCGCTCATAGCAATGTCTGCATACACTCCTGCGTCTAGTAAAACGTCGACAGGTCTCGAGACGTTGTAATCGGGGTCAGCTAGTTGAATGTTATGTAAGTGGGACCAACTCTGTTTTTCGAATGAATAATTCGGCAAATTGTTTAGTACTTTGGTCATTACTAAGGCATCTGTAGTAAACTGGTAGTCGCTGTAAATAGACTCACAGTTTAATTGTACTGTACCATTACTGTGACTGGCAGAAATCCCAATACCACGTACGGTGGCGTTTTGGTTTCGTCTTTGTAGGCCTAATCGTTGAGCAGCAGATTCTGTTATTAAATTAATCTGTGAGCCTTGATCTAAAAGGCATCTTAACGTCACATAAGAGCCATCAACTGCTCTTACCTTCAACTGTACAGTCGCAAGCAGCACCTCGTTGTAGTCGCCAGCCACGTGATTTACTTTTCGGTTCGAAGTCGAAGGCTTGTTGTTAGGCATAAAGTTGTGCATTGGAGGTTGTTGCCCCGACGACGTCACAGCTTGGGTGTCACGTAGCATGTCATGCAGTGTAGTGTGGTGCGCTTCATTGCATACTCTGCATCTCTTTCTTGAGTCGCATTGTTTACCGTTGTGTGAATAAAGGCAATTTTTACAGATATTGTACTGCGTGATTGACCTCATTTTCAGTTCCGGCGACATGTCTTGGAATGTTTTGCAATAAATTAAAATGTGGTTTGTTTTACATATCGGGCAATCTCTTTCGACCTTTGTGTGATATGTTCTAGCCGAAAAACGCCTAAATTTATTGTTGTTGTTTTGGAAGCCGTTCTGTATGGCCGGAGTGTCTCTCACAGCAATGTTGTTAGGCCGAGTGGAGCTGGAGTGTGTAGCCTGCTTCTTTTTGTTAAGAGGTTCTAGAGCTGTAAATTTGTTCTCTAGAAAATCTAGCAGTTCGTCGAAGGCAGGCAACTCTCGCGGCGCTTTTCTTGCTTCCATGTAGGCTGTGTAGGTTTCCGAATCCAATTTTCCTGTAATGATGTGTACGAGAATCGGATCCCAAGTAGAAGTATTCACACCTAAGTTATGGATGGCGTGAATGGTCTCCGTACTAGTGTCATGTAACCGCTTCAGATCAAAAGCGTTTTGTTGTTGTATGGCCGGCTGATTCATAAATGTTTGTATTTGCTTGGTAAAAAGCAACTGTATATTGTTATACCTATGGGTGAGAATTTCCCAGCAGGTATCGTAGTTTTCAGCCGAAACATTAAGATGTTGGACGATGCGCTCAGCCTCACCTCTTAGTTTTCCTTTCAAATGTTGCATCTTTTGCGCTTTCGTCAACATGGTGTTATTATGGATAGCCTCACAGTAAAGATCCATGAATGTTGGCCATTGAGCGTAGTCTCCTGAGAACGACGGCAGCTCCATCTTTGGAACAGACTGGTGTTGATGAGCGGTAGAGTTTAACTTGCGGTAGAGTTCTCTCTTTGTCTTCTCGAATATAGCTTCGTGTTTGTTGTAGTCTTGTTCGTAGTCTATATCGGAGGCGATGAGCAGGTTGTCGATTTCCCAGTGCGTGTCGTCAATTACCTTCCAACGGGCTTGAAGTGTCTGTAGTTTGTCTTCAAGTTCCCATTTTTCAGTAAGCGCTGGAATGTCGATGTTGCGCACTACTCTTGAGAAAGCTCTAAAATTAGTACCTTGTTGCAAGATGAGTTCATCCGTTTTTGACGGTACACCGCGCTCCTCCCCTTTCTTAACAGGCTCGAAGCTTTCTAGTCGCTGGCGGATGCGATCGTACTGAACCTTGAGTGAAGCGTAAGCATCGGTAGTAAAGTAATCACCAGACTTGTCTTTCATCTCAGAGAGGGATCGATGGTTGGTCTCAAACTCGATCCATAAGTTTTGAAGTGCTTCCAACCGCTTCTTAAGATAGTCTGCGGTCTTACGATCCTTGCTGTCCTTGTTGAAGTTGGATTCAATCTTGAGGATTGCTTCAACGATAATTTGTTGTCGCTGAAGTAAGGCTTCCATCTTAAAAGTTGTTCGAATACCTAATGTAGTTGTGTAGGTATTTTGTAGGCTGTCTTGCCTGTATGTTGATTAGTTAAGTGTGATTGTAGTCACCACGATATGTGCGTCTTCTCAATTAAGTCGGTGAGACCCGCTGGTGGGAGGCCGACCAACCGATTCGCTATCGTGGTTCAAATCACAAATCACACTTCACTATTAGTTTCACCGAACTGAATCACCGTATAGGATTGGCGCTTCAATCCGGCTCGAAGGACCAAAATGTAGCAGCTGTTTGCCTCTACATATATTTTTTATTAACTGTGCTTGTAGTTAACTGTACTTGTTTATCTACAGGGCGGAATGTTAAAGGAAACAACCTTATTATGTGACCGTCACCGTAGAGAGTCTTTATTCAACTAACTAAATTAGGTAACAATTATGTGCAATGTACAAAGTGCAATGTACGGCAAAACGCGACATCGGCTAAAATAAATGTAAAAAGTAAATAATGTCGAGTAAACTCGTACATCTGTCGATGTTGTGTTTTTGTTATTTTCGGTTAACCGACGAGTATGGTAAGTGTCATTCATTACTTTATCTTACTTATTTTATCAATGCACTTGAAATAATTCTCTCGATTTTACTCTGTAAGAATTTAACGTTTTATTTTTCTACCAAAAAATTTCTTGTAATATAATTCCATGTTGTAAAACCACAAAAGTGCCGCAAGGTAGAACTTCAATGTTGTCATCGACCAAACCTTTATTTCCTTTGAACGCGCCGAGAAAACCCCTAGAGATTCCTCCCCAAGTCTAATGACGTCATCTTTCATTGTTCCACGTTCTATTTTTGTTTGTTCTTTGTTCAAAAAACACCCGATGTGACTGTGTAGGTACTTTGAAACATGAACAAGTCAAATTGAATTTGTTCTTTTTTTAAAACTGCGCTTTTTGCAAGTAGGGAAGTTGTAAAGTGTCGTCCGGCAGCCGATAAAATATTCAGTTGGGTGGACTTTGTGAATGCAATGTAGGTAAAAAAAAGATTTTTTACTTGGTTATTTACAGGCCGGGGGTAACTAGCAGCTTAAAAACTGACAATACATCTGAAAGGCTGTAAGCTTTGCGTAATGCAATAAGACAATTAAGTAATGAGTATATTATTAATTTAATTTAGTAGGTGAGTTTATTCTACGTTTTTACGGTGAAGAAAAACGTGCTGAGGAAATCTACTCAGATTTTAAACGGAAGAAAAAAAGATTTACTTACTGCAAAGAAATAATTCTATTCTATTCTATTTTATATTCTATCCAATGGCAGAATATCAATTTTACTTAATATCAATTCGACTTATGTGGTCGACCAAGGCCTGATTGTCTTAGTTCAGGGTAGACTCTAGCTTCCCTTTGGGGACATAATATATAAATAAGCTGTTGAAATTCACTTATCTTTCTCAAATCCCGAGATTCAAACCTGGAACTTCCGTGAATAAAATTGATTATGCCATAATCGATGCACATTGAACGCTAATTCATCAACGGCCCGTTACAGTCCACTGCTGGACTATGAGCCTCCTCCACTTAAGTGTTTGGTTTTGCCATAATCTCCACGCTTGGCTGGCGGGTTGGAGATCGCAGATTAAAAGGTTACTGTATCAGAGAGCGCTGCTGCCCGCTATTATCATGATACAAAAACTACAACTCATAAAAAAAACAACAAACTCATAAAACTCTTACTTATAAGTATTAAAACTATGAAAGATCAATATATAGATAGTTCTACCTATTTTAAATGAGAGTTTACAGGATTTTCTCTTTGACAAAGTGCTGCGTAAGATTCAGAATATACAGCAAACAACTATTTTTTAACTTAAAGCCTGATATTATCAGCCCAGTTTTGTAAGAACATTCAAAATTAATTGCATAAATTATACTAACATTCTCACAATTCACGTTGATTGTTCGAACCACTACTATTGTCACTCACTTGTAAATACACACAATAGTAGTGGTTCGAACAATCAACGTGAGGGTAGTCGCCGCGTCCGAAGGAGGGTAGACAGACATGTCTGTCCTTAGATGCAGTCCACTCACCACCAGTCTACTCGTGACCATGGAGCGTGTAACCGTTCCGAAATATCGAGGTAACAATATTAAATATTACCGTGGTAACAAACCCGCGAATTGTGAGAATGTTAGTGTAGTGAACAACCACGAAAATCTTAAAACATATATTGCATAAATTATGTAATTGACAATATTTCATTTAAAAAAGGAAAAGGAATCCGGAAACACATTATTGGTATATGGGGTGCATTCCGAATCAGACTTTCAGCGCTGTCAGCGATCAGAAAAGCTAAAAACGTATGAGTTTTAGCTGCTGGCTGAGTAATTCGGTACGCGATTACGGGTGCTTTAATTGATTTCAGCGCGTCTCGGAACGCAAGGATGGTAGGGTTTGAATTTGAACCAGCAGCGCCACGTAGTGATTGCTTGCTCAGTGGCAGTGCTTCCCGGTCTGACGTTTCACGTCATACGATAAAATAAGTCTCTGAGTGTTCTCCGTAAAATTATTGCCGTAATCTAAAAAACCTCGGCACAACTGAGCTGTGTTATAAATAAAATGTCAAGTCGGAAACTGCGGAGCGAAATCTGTTAGGAGTATAAACATACGTGGGTAGAAATGTGTAAAGGAGTAGATAAGTAGTAAGTAGTAGTAGATGTGTAAAGAAGTAGTTTCAAGTCATTACACTCTATTAGTGCGTAAAATAGCGCCGTTGGATGGTGTAGTGGCGGGCCGCTGCCTCCCATCCGGGAGACGCAAATTCAATCCTACTCGATCAACACGACCGACAACGGACCGATTTTATCAGTGAAAGCTGTCAAATAATAATGATTTGTCGTACGACTAGCCGACCCACCAGTAAAATCCGTCGAGTTACACGCATGGGCAGTAGAGATTCGAGTCGTTAGTAGAGTGTTATCAACAGCTAATATACATCTCTACCGAAAGGTTCAAGCCAACCTGGAATTAGAACAATCAGGCCTGAGTCCACCATACTGGCCCAGGGTTAGTCGATTTCACACATAACATTAGAATTTCTTCGCAGGAAGCATCGAATAAACATTATCATCAACAGCTCATATACGTTCCCACCGAGGGGCTCGAGCCTACCTTGAATTAGGGCGATTATGCCTTAGTCGACCACGCTGGCCCAGTGCGGGTTGGTCGACTTCACACACTACCTTTGAATTTCTTCGCGTGAATGTGCAGGTTAGGTTTCATTACGATGTTTTCCTTCACCGTAAGAGCATCTTATAAACGTACCTACATACGAATTTGAAATTCGAAAGCAAATTGGTACGAGGTGGGGATCGAACCCGCGTCTCCTGGACGGGTGGCAGCGGCCCTAGCCACTGGACCACCGACGCTCATCGAATAAACATACATAATAATGAATTCGAAAATACATTGTTACGTGATGGGGATGGAGCCCGCGTCTCCCGGAAGAAAGACAGAGGCCTTACAGATCACCACAGCTCTTTTTTCTTTTTGTCACGACGTGCCCGTACAAAATTTCCTCCCCTGAACTCTCACTATCCACCTCTGGGCATTAATTTGAACAGCAATTAAAACTTTTACACCACCCGCGCCCATCGGACGGACGGTTAGCCGAAAAATGAACCGTGGCGTGAGAAAATTGGCTAAATTAGCTACATTTTGGAGTCTGAAAACTGTGAAAACCTTTGTGCTGTGCGCTGTTTTAGTATTTAGTTCTACAGCTTTGAGTGAAATCGGCTTATGTGGAGTTAAAGCACTGTATTGTTCATTTAGATTAACTTTAGTTTTATTCTGCACTAGCTGTCCGCCCGCGGCTACGCTCGCGTTATTTAAGATTTTCCCCCGTAAAAAGTATTTTATATGTTAATCCAGGATACAAACTATCTCCATTCCAAATTTCATCCAAATCCGTATAGTAGTTAGGGCGTGAAAGCGGAACAAACATCCAAATATATTTTCACATTTATACTCGTATTAGTACTAGTGTGTGTGATGGATGAATGATATACTGCGGTTAAAGGCGCCACTGTAGATTACGGTTGACTTGAGTGTTTCTTAAAGATTTTCATTGAATAGCCATTAGCTAAGAGAAAATAGCCGCGTGGTGACGGCAGAGTAGAATACATTTGTCACCAACCCCTACTCTTCCCGTGGGTGTCGTAAGAGGCGATTTAGGGACTACACATTGAACAGGGAACGGGCAGCAGCGCTCTCTGATACAGTAACCTTTTAATCTGCGATCTCCAACTCGCCTGCCAAGCGTGGAGATTATGGCAAAACGGAGGCTCATGGTCCAGCATCATCGGGCCGTTGATTTGATTTTGACTAGTGTGATGCATGAATGATATACTGCGGTTAACCATGTTTTAGTGATAAAGGTCCTAAATGTTAAAACAGTCCTTCCCCTCGTTTGTACACAGCTTGCAGTTTGAAACCAAAATGTCTGGACTTTTACTGAAAAGTCCTGCTTTTTGTCAGGACTTTTCAAATCCAAACTCTTCTGTTATTTATTTCGGACTTTTACTGGAGCTCGCTCAGTAAATCTTAGGATTTACCTAAAGAGACGCCCGGCGCTCTTACAGTGAAGAAAAATATGGTGAGGAAACCTGCATACTCTTGCGGAGGTATTCAGAGGTTGTGTTTGAAGTCGACCAACCAGCACTGGGCCAGCGTGTTCCACTAACTGAATCAGGGTAGCCTTGAGCCCCTCGGTTGGAACGTATATAGGAGCCTGTTGATGTGACCTAATAGGCTAGGGAAATTTATGACTTGACTTTACATAAGATAATTCATAACCACATTTCTCATTCCAAATTACACTTAGACATATATATTATAACTTATATATATAAGTTGTATATATTTTTGGAAACCAAACATAAACCCCTTTATTTTGATACCCCACTCGATAGGTTTTGGAGAGATAAAATTTTTGAATTCTATAATATGTTTCGGCGCCAAAAATCGGCCATCTTGGTTTTTTTATAATTTTGATGTACCCAGTGTCACTCTCACAAGTAAGACGAATCTAATGACACCTCTTTAGCTAAAATCCATCAAACCGTTTAGGCTGTACAGCGTGCCAAAGAAATATACATACATACATACATACATACACTCGAAAAACATAAACCTCCTTCTAAAGCAGTTGGGTAATAAAAAGAAAAGGTTCGGTTTAAAGCGGTTTTTGTGAACTTTATAATTTAAAGTTAAACATTTTTGTCTAATAAGAGACCCTGTATGGGCATAGACAAGTCAATATTGGTAAGAAACAAAGAAGATGGTCCATACATATTTTTTATGTTTTCTTTATTAGTGGTAAAGGGTCGTGTTAAAAACTCTAAATAAAAACCTCTTATCTCTGGAATTCTTTCCAAAGAACACAAAACCCTGTACAAAAGAAAACCAACCTAATAGCACATCTAAATCCCTTTTAAATAGTAGCATTCCTTAACGTGGAATTTAGCCTAACGACATTTTTCTTGCCAAAAATGTTGTCAGAGGTCCTAATTAGGGTTGTGAAGAGAAAACCGGTATTTTTATTATTCTACTAGCTGTCCGACAACTTTCGCGATTTTCCCGTAGGAAAAAAACTTTCCCTTAGTTTATTCTATGTGTTAATCCAGGTTACAAACTATTTCCTTTTTAAATTTCATCCAAATCCGTTGAGAACTTTAAGCGTGAAAGCGATACAAACATACAAACATCTAAATAATATATTATTTTCAAATTATGGTCACAATGGTCGCTTGGTATTTATAGAGGTAGACTAATTAGTGAGAGCGTCGGTGGTTAGGGCCGCTGCCTCCCTTTTGGGAGACGCGGGTTCGATCGCCACCATGTATCAATGTGTTTTCGAATTTCGAATTCATAATTATGTACTTTTATTCAACGCTCTTACGGTGAAGTAAAACATCGTGAGGAAACCTGCACACTCCTGCAAAGAAATTCAATGGTTGTGTGTGACGTGGACCAATCCGCGCTGGTCCAGTCGCTGGTCGACAAAATAACCAAAATTCATTTTAATCGAAACATACAAAAGTCCGTGCGTTTGCCGTGTGGTGACGGCAGAGTAGAATACATTTGTCAACAACCCCTACTCTTCCCGTGGGTGTCGTAAGAGGTGACTTAGGGACTACACATTAAACAGGGAACGGGCAGCAGCGCTCTCTGATACAGTAACCTTTTAATCTGCGATCTCCAACCCGCCTGCCTAGCATGGAGATCATGGCAAAACCCTCCACTTATTAAGTGGAGGAAGCTCATAGTCCAGCAGTGGACTGTAACGGGCCGTTGATTGATTGATACAAAAGTCACTATCCTTGAGTAAGTAACAATTTATATCTATCCAAACACGATCAGCCAACCTTGAAAGTCAAAGTCAAAGTCAAAATAATTTATTTCCATAGGATGTTATTACATCACTTAGATCCGTCATTACATTTTTTTGGGTGAGTTCACTAACACAATTGCGGAATCTGTGGAGAAGAGTCAATCACACCGATTTCCACCGGCCACTTATACCCCCGAATTTTACCGTTACCAAAAAACCGGTACTTTCCAACCCGGCACTGTTTTCACCGAAATTATATTCAGGGACCTTAATGGCGTCGCAAACGCAGTTAAAATCACCGGAGATTGGCGACGCTTAATTTTTGGCGACATTTAATGACATTTTCCAAGCAATTTCGCAATGGCTCCCACTTTCGGGAAAAATCTAAGCAATCTTTATTTTTGCGATGGGGTTTCTGAACTCAGGGAAAACCCTAATTTGGTTTGAATTTCCCATGTGTCACAGAGGAACGAGCGCGTTATAAACTTCTCCGGATAAACTTGGGATGCTAAAAAAGGCAGGTTCGCAGGTTTATATTGAGTCAGTCGCTGGCTCAGTCGGCCATCAAGACAGTGCCAGTGCCAACCCTCTACTGCCAAAGTGGAAATAATTAATTTCAATATGTTTGTATAGCGCTATCAGGGTGTCCGTCCATTCCCGCAGCGAAACTAAATTTAAATTTTATCTTAGTCTTGTCACTTTCCCACGACGATGAAAAAGGACAGGAGATTGTCTACCATTGTGAGCGCCAAATTTTATAGCGCAAATGTCAAGTTTTGACGTGTGCGATGTAATTTTGAACGGCATTTTTCAGGATCCTGCTTAAAATTGACGTTTGTGACATAAAATTTTACGTTCAAACCAGCCAACAATCTCCCGTCCTTTTCATGGTCGTGGGTCAGAATGTGACAAGACTGACACCAATGCTGACTTGAAATCTGTTATTTGACGACTCCGTAGCCCAGGCGGTAGTGTATCTGCCTCCGAAGCACAGGGTCGCGGGTTCGAAACCTTTTATACCTGCACTCTTGTGTTGTTGTACAAGACTATTATGAACGTGTAGGGTGAAGTGAAAATAACTGTTTTTGAAGTAATTTGATGCACAACAGAGAGAGATGCAGCTATGCGAAGGAAAAAGAAAGAATAGTTCGGCACAAAAGAGGTAAACAAAAATGAGGGTGATGTACGAAGTATGACATGTAAAAATCAAAAATTTTTGAATGAAATGAATAAATCAAATCAGTGAATGCCCGCCCAGGGCAAACATTTGTGTGATGAGCACTTGTGTTTACCTTGTGTCTGGTTGTTGTTTATCTAATATATAAGTATGTATTTATCTATTTAAGTAATGTATATCAGCTGTCTGGTAACCATAGTACAAGCTCTGCTTAGTTTGGTATCAGATGGCCGTGTGTGAAGATGTCCCCACTTATTTATTTATTTATTTATTTATTTATTTATTTATTTAAAAGATGGCAGTTCCGAGTCAGCGCTCACTGGACGGCTGATTGACGCCAGTGACTAATAGCTTCCATAGCCGAGTGGTAAAACGTTCATTTATTGACTTCTCTGATTTCATTAGTGAGCCAGTTACAAGTGAAGACATACCGCACATGTTTCTTGATTTTTGTTATCTGATCACACGATTCAGGTGCTTCAATATCTACCATAACAAAATCCTTATTCCTCGTAAGACGCTGGGAGTGCCTCATAGCTGTAGGGTATTTTATTACAGGGCCGGGTTTTCTGTAAATTGGCCGAGATGGGAGGACCGAACCATAAATCATCACGCTACTCGGATAAGGGGCGGGCAGAAGCTATGAGTGACGAGCGGAAATTATTTGTATCTATTAGGTAGATAAAGCTACATTATGTTGGCACTAGCTTTTCGCCCGCGGTTTCACCCGCGTTAAATAAGTTTTCCCGTGGAAATAATGTTTTTTACCGCAGTAGAAAGTAACTTATGTCCTATTCCAGGACCTAACCTATATGTGTGCTAAATTTCATCCCGATCCGTCCAGTGGTTCAAGCGTGATTTGGCAACAAACATCCACACTTTCGCATTTATAATATTAGTAGGATTATATGGCGAAATTCAAAATCTAATTCGATTATGATGCTATGTTTGGGTCTAGTCGCACTTGAGACGGTAAATTTGTGACCTAGGCCCCGTTTCACTAAGCAACAAGTTACTAGTAACAAGCTACAATTTAATATACATTGCGTAGCTAATTCGCCTAAACTGTAAGCTGTTATCGTTTTCTCTAATTGTCTACGCAATGTACGTCGAATTGTACTTATAATTTGTAACTTGTAGCTTCGTGAAACGGCCCCCTGTAGGTAGAATCCGATAGTGTAAAGCGCGTAACTTAGTTATTAAGCGTGTAAAATATTTAACAGAGTACCTACCTATAAGAAATATTTTAAATTTTATGATCAATAACACTGACATCTGCAGAATCGTACAACGTTGTATTTCAAGGCTAAAGTGAAAAGTCTTCTGGATAAGCTAGGTAGGTAAGTAGGACAACTTTTGACAACTTTTCATCAGGTGAGAATTTGGATAAACGCAAACCACAGTCACAGAATTAATATACTCGTACTACTTACGTATAGAACGCCCACTCACCCTTTCGCCAAACCATGCTTTTTCACCCGCCCGGAAGTTGAGGGGCAAGTTGGGAGTATCGAAGTAAAAAGGATACGCCGCGCGCGCAATAATATAATTAAGTGTGGCAATAACCAGGGCACAGTCCGAAGAAAAGGTATTTATATATTATATAACTAACATGGAAAAATAGTAACATTGATAAGCTTAAGGAGTTTACTGTTGGAGATCAGGACATGAAGTGCAGAATTTAGCAGAAAAAAGACATAATTGAAACGTAAGAAATCTAAATTTGAAAATGAATTTAAAATGAAAGATAAAACTGCCAGCAAGAAAGGTTGCCAGTCATAAAACAGGAAAGAGGACGAATGCTTCGTTACATCTCTATGCTCACAGCCCAACTCCCCGAAAAAGAGTCGAGCTCGTCCCTCCATCTCCCACAAAGCTGTCCTCGTCTCCAGGTAGTCGTTTGTTTTGCTCATAAGCAGACGTGTCCGGCCGGCCCAGTCCCACTTTAACTTGGTGAGTTTTGGAACGCAAATTTATTTATTTTATTTTTATTTATTTATTTACGGAAAACATACAGCTTACATGACACATAAGACAATAACATTTGAAACATTACATTAGCCAATTAAGTTTTCACTAATTATTGATACAAGACATTGGGTAAAAAACAATGGAGGTTACAAGATGAAATTATAAAAATTTAGAAGAATTTTACGCCTGATAATTTTAAAATTTTAAAATAAAGATGCTACCTATCTGTAATCGAAATACTACTTGATTTGTTTTGTTCAAAATACTCCTAAGACTTGCACCACACAACTCGTAGGCTGTATCCAGGGACTAGCGTCAGGCGATACTCCGCCGAGCGGCTTAGATTTCGCGACAGCACCAGATAATTTCCGAAATTACTCTTTTTGCCTTATCGCCACGCTACGCTGTAGGTACTTGTACTGCGTAAAACTAAGGCACTTGAAACAAATTAGGGTCAAATTATTTATTACTGGACGTTTGGAGGATATTAAAAAGCTAATTTAGAGTAATTTTTTGCTCTTGGCAGAATTGATTTTAATTAAGTTTATCATAAATTCATTATAATGTTATCAAACCACTAAGTCTGTCAACTAATAAAGTACCTATCAACCACTTTATACAAGAGTGACACGTATCTCGTACATTGAAACGTTTTACTTGTATCATAGTATAGCCGTGGAGTTCTCAATGTGAGAATGGTAATAAATTCCACCTTTTTTGGTCTAGTTATTTTGTATCAGGTATGCAAACTCATGTTTTTACTCTCAAACGAACTCGTTTTTTTCTCATTGATATCGATACTGTAATTTGTCGTCGAACAATCGCTGTGTAATAAGCCCGTAAACTGGCTCTGTGAACTATAGCTCGCGTTTTTTTTAGAAATGGCTAATTTGCGGTTATTTTTAGGTTTTCAACCCCCATTAGAATATCTGCCATTTTTTATATTTTCGAAAAATAAATGGGGAAAAAAATCTATAAAAAAACTACCTGTAGAGGAGAACAGCCAGACATCCTCCGGACATAATATGGCAGCATTTTTGTCCAAGCTGAAACGGAGACGCTTCGCGGCTCGCGCTAGCTTGCTCTATTAACCGATGTAATTGCCTCTCTTGTTGCCTGGAAGAAAATGCTACCTTTAGCAAAAAGGCCGCCATTTGTACATAATTCTACTTAAATATTGTTATCTGTTTGTGTTTGTATGCAATGAAGTATATTTCCTTCATTCATTCATTTAAAGAACAAAGTAATCTGACTAGTCTCAATTCAATAAATTGGTACAGAATTACAGATACATTCACTCAAATCTCAGTGGAACAAAATTAATTTGTTTATAAAATGATTCAGATTGGTAGAATTAGATCCCTAGATTAAAACATAGATCTTAGACAGAAATTAGGACTTAGGCGAAGGATTTGAACTGGATTACAACTAGAGCTTTATAGGTTTCTAGATCAAAGTTTTAGGTAATTATGTATTTATTTATTTATAAGAGCGTCGGTGATGCAGCGGATGAGTTGGCTCGTAGAGGTTCTAGCTTAACAGCATATGGACCCGAGCCCATCATCCCTCTTTCCTTCAAGATGGTACGTACATTACTTAGAGAATCAACTAGGAACGAACATGCCATTCTTTGGACAAACCATGAAGAGTGTAGACAGGCGAAGCTGGCCTTGCCAACCCCCAGTGCCAGGCTCGCTAAGACCCTGATTCGGCTAAATAAACCACCTTGCGTTTGGTGACCGCAGCATTAACTGGTCATGGTTCTTTTAACAAACATCTATATGTCCTAGGTGTTACTGACAGCCCCCTTTCCAGAGCCTGCTTGGAGGCAGAAGAAACGGCTGCTCACGTCCTCATGGAGTGCACGGAAGTGCCGGACTACAGGGCTAAATACCTCGGTCAAGCGAGGGACCTTCCAGGGATAACCGGTAATGTAAAGGGCTTACTGGGTTTCCTGGAAGAGTTGGGTTGGCTCGAATGACACCGCATTCCCACCCACACGCAAAATAGGCACATTAGACGTCGAGTTGCGGAAACTAGCCCGATATGACAATGACAATGACAATGAGCGTCGGTGGTCTAGTGGCTAGGGCCGCTGCCTCCCATTCGGGAGACGCGGGTTCAATCCCCACCACGTACCAATATGTTTTCGAATTTCGAATTCATACTCGTATGTACTTTTATTCGACGCTCTTACGGTGAAGGAAAACATCGTGATGAAACCTGCACACTCCTGCGAAGAAATTCAAAAGTTGTGTGTGAAGTCGACCAACCCGCACCTTGCCAGCGTGGTCGACTTAAGCCTAATCGCCCTAATTCAGGGTACGAAGCCCCTCGGTGGGGACGTATATGAGCTGTTGACGATATCAGTTCATATGAAGCTGTACCACCTACGCCACTTCTAAATAATCTTGTTTCTCTGAAATAGCTCTCAAATATTAGCCAATAAACTTTGAGGGCCAAAACCCTTCACATTAAAAAGATTAACGTCACACCATGCATAAGAATGTAACTACATAAATACAATTCATTTTAAATTTATTAAAACAAAATAGTCCCGCATAATATTTTCATCTAGACTATTTCAGACATGTTTCAAATTACTTTCATAAAGGCTTTTCAAACCACTCCAGTGTGATAACATTATGAAAATCTTATTTTCAACATAAATGTGGCCGGGAATTGAACTCCTGACCTTAAACTTTCAAAGGTTGCGTAATACCGTCTATTATTTGTAAGTTATGACTAAAACACTGTTGAATGTTAAGTAGCGAATCGTTGTAATATTTTCTTCTATACAGCTAGGACAAAACGGTGTAAATTTTGCGATCCAGTTATAAAAAATATAAGTACCTAATATAAGGTGTAAATAAATTAGCTGACACTGTTTTAAAGGATCAACCTACCCATGAAACTGAACAACTTTCCCCAAGAAACACGGGCTGTCGGACGACAAAAAAGTTGTCCCTTTCATACAATACCGCGCGGCCAGCTAATCGATTTTCTATAGAAGATGCATATTTTTTGACAGCCCATGTTTCTTGGGGAAAGTTACAGGTATATCTTGCTGTCTTCTGCCCGCGACATCGTTCGCGTGGTTTGCCCTATAACAAAACGATTAGAAAAATGCAGGCTTAATCACCTGATTGTCAAAAATATGCCCGGGCTGTTCTTTATAAGATACCGTCATTACTCTGATAGGGTTTGCACGAGTAAGGTCGGTTATAGACCTAAGACGATAAGAATGAAGAAAAAAACACCAACTTACGACAAAGAAAAATGGTTCTTTAGTTTATTAAAACGAGTCAACAAAAACTTGTTCAAAGAAAGCTTTATTTTCCGGTATAGTTCCACTTTCATTAATCAATGTGACAAAAAACCAACGCATTGATACGTGAAAACTGAGGTTTTGTCCACTACAAATTGTTTACATAGTATACTCACTGCCAGGAACAATGAAAAACAAAATATACTTGTATATACAACTTAAGGCCGGGTTATTGCAAAAATTAGCAACTCAACGCGGTTTAGTTGAAAGTTCAACCGATGCATTACTGAAATAACGTTCATATTAGCGTGTGATGCTTCACGGTGGTTACGTCCGACACTGCGCAGGAATCGTGCGAAAAACTCGTTTTTCTTGAACTCTTTTGCTTATTAACAGAAAACGGCAGAGTTTATGAAAAATGTGATCGATTTAAAATCTAAGTCAGTAATTAGGACGTTATATTTACGAAAAAAAAACTATGGTTATCGCTTTAAGTTACAAGATCTAGGACGTCAAAAAAATTTTTTGCTGCTTTTTTTTATAAACTTGTGCTTTTTATTTCTAAATAATTATAATGTATTTAAAAATTCTACTCGATTTAAAATTTAATTAAGGATATATTCTGTTAGCATATATTTTTTTACATTTATAGAATCAATAGAAGTGCTAGTATTTGATCGTCAAAGTAGCGACTATGGGCGCTATTTCCACATAACCCCGCCTTAACAAAACAAGGGTACCAACCCCAAAAACAGCGACAATACTCATTAAACTGAACAACTTTTCCATACTTTAATGTTCCATAGGTTGAAATAATATGATTTTTCTTTTCATATTCTGTCTTCTAGCGGCCTTCACCAGATATTCTGTCACCTGATTGTCCGGAAAGAAAGATGATTCCGTACTTTCTAATCTGGCCACTCTCTAATCTACAGGAGAAGATACACGAGCCATGTCAGTGGTTTTTGGTGATGCAAAAAGCTTTATCTATAGAATCATCATCATCATCATCATCAACAGCTCATATACGTCCCCACCGAGAGGCTCGAGCCTACCCTGAATTAGGACAATTAGGCCTTAGTTGACCACGCTGGCCCAGTGCAGGTGCAGGCAGGTACACACAACCTTTGAATTTCTTCGAGGAGTGTGCAGGTTTCCTCATGATGTTTTCCTTCACCGTAAGAGCGTCGAATAAACTTACATATGAATTCAAAATTTGAAAACACATTGGTACGTGGTGGCGGTCGAACCCGCGTCTCCTGGACGGGAGGCAGCGGTTCTAGCCACTAGACCACCGACGCTCTTAGTCCCAGCTAGGTATAAAATGACTACAGGAGCTTCCATCTGCAAGATAATCTACGGCATTTTTTCACTTCAAATTGTAAAATAACACTGATTTTTTTTGTAATTTGTGTAGTTCGTTAACTGTTTCACCCATACGTCCCGCTTCCACAAATTTCAGTGTAATAAATCACCAGAAATTAATCTTTCTTTATAAACAGAGAAAGCTTCGCGGCTATGGCGAAAAGTTCGTAAAGTACAATCGGCAGCAATGTAGGTTGTCCATTACCAGTGTGAATTGACACGCGACGCCTTTAGTAATGTTCTTACAGTGAGGTGTGGTTAGGTTAGTTTCGGTATTGGCAGTAACTGGAAGTTCTTGATATTAATTTAGAAGTATTACATGGTAGGTATTTACTATAAAATTTTAATTATTCTTCACAGAAAATAATACGTTCCTGAAATTGCCATATAGGTATAGGGGATCGGACTGTTCCTAAATTTACCATATTTTATGATATTTTATGAATTATTTTTAAAATATAGATTACTTAGTAGCAGACGATTCGCGAAGAAGAAAACAGAATCGGTTAAAAACGAATTAACAGTGATTTTTTAAAGTTTCAATATGTCTGTCTCTTTCAAAAACTATATTTTTGTATGGAGTTACTAACAAATGACGTCACAAGTGGGTATGTGCCTCTCTGTCTAATCTTGAATTTCAAACCTTTATAACTCGGTCAATTTAAAAGACAGAGCAAAAATTATTTTAGTGTTCGATAGCAGAAACTATGAAATTTGGATTTATAAAATAAAAAAAAAGTAGTCCGATCCGATATTCAAAGATTCAAATATTTATTGTGTTCATTATTGTCTTAAATGTAACAAAAGTCCCAAATGGTCAATGATGGTATTTTCTTCAGTTTATAAAAAGGCAGTTGCCTTCTATTTTTATCGTGTGGGGTGTAAGCTTGGACGAATAAGGGTGTAAGGTCGATTTACCGACCTCACAAACCTATGTGTCAGAGTTATTGAGATGCCAAAGGCCTACAATATGACTGATTCTTTTCTCATTCTATCATTCCTCACTTATTGACAGGTTACTTCCGTAGGCAGTAGCCGGGACCCACGGCTTAACCCATCTTCCGAAGCACGGACTCATCTTGCGTTTCGGTCAATCAGGTGATTCATCAGTCTTATGAGAGCGTCGTCGGTGGGTTCGATCCTCACCACGTACCTTTGACGTCGAAAAATGATTTGTAAAAATCTTAATTCGAATAAAAAAATTTGACTTTGACTTACCAATGTGTTTTCGAATTTCGAATTCATATGTACGTTTATTCTACATACTCTTACGGTGAAGGAAAACATCATCGTGATGAAATGCACACTCCTGCGAAGAAATTCAAAGGTTGTGTCTGAAGTCGACCAACCCGCACTGGGCCAGCGTGGTCGACTAAGGCCTAATCGCCCTAATTCAGGGTGGGCTCGAACCCCTTGGTGGGGACGTATATGAGCTGTTGATGATGATGAATCATGCTGGTTAAAGTAGACAGTGTCCCCATTATAGAATTTAAACCAGAAACCTTCGTAATGTGAGATGAATGCTCGACAGAGGGTATTATCAAATTGCTGGTATAATTATTATCAGAGGAGAGTAATATCGAGCACAACCATAAACTATGTTTTGTGCTAAGCCGAGCAAAATGCTGAGCAAAACCGGAATACGACACTAGTATGGTAATACAACATTTATACGCTAAGGCCGTTATTAGACGCTCTAGTTCTTCTTTCAGGGCCGTATTAATAGACATAGTGGAGTGTTTTACTGCGATAATTACAAATGTTTTTGGTCGTGATTTGGGATTTCGTTCGTTTGACTTACAGTGATTTGGGTAAAGATGTTTATGGTTAAGCGTGATTCAGGATTTCGTTCATTTTATTTATTTTTATTTATTTATTTAAACTTGAACAGTTACAATTATAACATAAAATTATGAGCCAAACTGTAAAAACAGTTTGTTGGCGCTTTGCGCTCTTACGCTTAACTGTTACAATGTTTAAGATTGCATGCATTACACTAAAATTACAAGAATAATTATATTAAGTTAGGTATTTTTGTAGTTTAACATAATATATTTGTGTTTTAGCAGGTGTACAAATCTAGCTAGACATTAGGAGTTTGTGGTACATTTCTAATAACTTTTCTCTGACTTGACTTACAGTGATTTGGGTATTTGAATTTTAAGATCCCTTATCGCACTCACTTACACGTTATAAATTTTATCACACGAAGACAAGCGAATGTTAGTCTTCAAAAAGGTATAATGAGCGATCAGTTAAAAACACACTTAAGTGGTATAAATTGTCTATTCCCACGCACATGTACTACTTAGCTTAGAATTTTCAATTTATCAAGTTTGAATACAGGGGCGTACCGTACCTTATTGTCAAAAAATGGTATATAAAATGTATTATAGTTGTAGAAACAGTTTTTACGGTGAATATAAATAAATATATAATAAAAGAGTTTTATTAATATTTTGTGAAAGAAAGATACTGTCATATTCAAGGTCAGTGCTTATAACTTGTTGTGAAACTAGTAAGTCTGCAAGTACGTCTTTGAAACATAACGTGAAGTACGTTATTAGATTTTCTTTTTATAAAAGGAAAGTGTCATAAATTTACTTTAAGTACCTAAGTAGATACATTTAATATTTTAAATGTATCTACTTAGGTAATTACCTGCACGTCAAATTACTATAGTAGCATTAAAAACCAGTCACATTAATAAAATCTAAACAAAATATTCACAATTTTTCGTTTTGACCAACTTGAACGCACAACTATTAATAATTATATATACTCACCGGCACATCTAACCGCCCACCCTTCTACGTTTATTGTTATACATAAGAATTGATTTATTGATAATTTTACGATAAATTAAACACACTTAAATAAACGTTAAATTAACTACTTTTTAACTAACATCAGCTGTAACTAATAGAATTATAAAGAATCACGAGTATTCCCTGAAATGAAGGGTGGGCGGTTAGTTGTGCCTTGTGCCGGTGAGCTCCATCGAGCCGAGTCTATGAATACGGCCCTCTTAGCCACGCAAGGAATCTGCGAATGAGGACAGCCAGACCAACGCCAAATTAAATTTCCCTCGCCAGTACAGTACATTTATTGCTACCCCCATTATATTGTAATATATTAATATATCTAGTTCATCTAATTCAATAACCTTCATTCTGATCTTAAAAAATAAGGATTTAACTCTTTTCAGGTGAATATTTGCGAAACAAGCGATTTATAGTAATGAGGTAGTTGTAAATCGTGCAACCTGAAAAAACAACCTGAATTGTGAACCACTTTCTCTTAAGAGGGAAGAATAGCTTTGCGATCCTAACGAAATAGGTATTTAGGAAAACATTTGCTATCGCTTGTGCGCTCATGCGACCCCCGATCGTGCGATAGAGAGCGTTGCAGCTCGCGACTGACAAAATAGGTACTTTTCATGATGAAATTCCCATTTCGGGAGAAAACGGTTTCCGCTAACTAAATTTCAACAAATCACTTTGATTTTGATGTCTATCATTTCAGCACAATGTATCATAGGTTTATAGGTTCCGTTTAAAAAAAAAATACATAGTTTTTGTTCAACAAACGGCTTAATTCGACACAGTTTTAATCACAAAAATTACGTTACTTGAGGTGCCTATTAGTTTGAATCTATAGCAAATTTTGAAACAAGGAATGTTATAAACCTTGTCATTTATTGTGTCAATGGCCTCGATTCGGGTTGTCACGCTCTAATCCTTAATTTAAGTTAGTCCGTCCTTTTTACCTTTTAAAGATTGAAAAGGGACAGGAGATGGCCATCCTAATATTAGAGCTGTCAAACATCGAATTTGAACCTTATGGCCGTGTCGATTGCACAATTTTAGAGAACACTTAAAACATGCGACTTAAAAATCTCTTTTAAAGTTATCATTCGTTCAAATTAATATTATTCGTTCATCACCTCTCTGTCATTGGTCATAAAAACGAAAAGGATAGCTGGATTTTAAAATTAGAATTAGAGCATGACATCCCGAATTGAGGCCAATAACATAGTAAAAAATTATGTAGATTGGAAAATATTTAGAAGTGGAAAAACATTTTCTCTTTTTGTACTTATTTCGACTTTTAAATTTTGCATGCTTGTTCGGTTCTGATGAAACGGTCACAATAATTTTATTTGTCTCCTCATAAAGAAATTTCTTTGTATAAACGATAAATTTTGATGGCTAAGCATAATCTCCATTACGATCTGATTCACAGGCACGATTAAATTTTCTGTGTTTATTCGTCCTCTTGCGTGGTAAGAGGGGACATACTGAAAAACAGCACTGCTCCAGTCTTGGTTTTAAGAAAATTGCAATTATTTATTCAAGAATAGCTTAGTGTCATTACATTTAGTTTCCATCAAACTATACAAACTAGTGATGAAAGAGACTCAGTCTTTTAAGGCTTTTAATAAAGACTCGCCTTAGTTTTGACGCCTCACGACTGACTCAGTCTTTTAGTCCCCAGCCTTAGTCGTATAACTAGCCTTCTTAGTCGAAGTCTTATAACGTAAACGAGTGAGCAGTTACTTAAACAGCTTAAATGACTTAAAAGACTGGCGACTCATCGCCTGGGGAGTCGCGAGTCTTATAAGTCCTTTAAAGCCGGGTTATTGCAAAAATTAGCAACTCAACGCGGTTTAGTTGAAAGTTCAACCGACGCATTACTGAAATAACGTTCATATTAGCGTGCGATGCTTCACGGTGGTTACGTCCGACACTGCGCAGGAATCGTGCGAAAAACTAGTTTTTTTTTAACTATTTTGCTTATTAACAGAAAATGGCAGAGTTTATGAAAAATGTGATCGATTTAAAATCTAAGTCAGTAATTGGCAAGTTATATTTACGAAAAAAAACTATGGTTATTGCTTTAAATTACGAGAACTAGGACGGCAAAAAATTTTTTTGCTGCTTTTTTTTAAAAACTTGTGCTTTTTATTTCTAAATAATTATAATGTATTTAAAAATTCTACTAGATTTAAAATTTAATTAAGGATATATTCTGTTAGCGTATTTTTTTTACATTTATAGAATCAATAGAAGTGCTGGTATTTGATCGTCAAAGTAGCGACTATGGGCGCTATTTCCACATAACCCCGCCTTAAGCTGTTTGTGTGTTGATGCAACTATTGCGTATGGTACCGTCTGGAGAATAAGTATTCTCCCAGCAACAAACGTATAATAGTACCTTCAGTTTTCAATCACTGTATCAAAAAACTACAGGTTAGAGCGTGGCGGGCGTACGTCAAAGTGGGCTCACTTCTCCTGACCTTTTCAACCTATATTTAAATGTTCTTATTGAGGAGTTGGGAGGTACCGGCATTGGCTGCCACATTGGTAACTTGTGTGTTAACTATTTGAGCTATGCTGCCGATATGGTGCTTCTCAGCCCCTCAATAAATGAATTACGGAAACTACTTAAGATATGTGAGAATTTTCAAAAAGACACGGCCTTAGATATAATGTTGCCGAAAACAGAAATGTTAGTTTCGAAAGGTCTGGACTGGAGAGGGTCTCTTGTGTTTCTGAATAGGTCGCCAGTTCGGGTTGTTAGGAGGTTCAAGCAGGCAGCAAGCTACTAACCTTTTATTATACTTAGATCTAAGAAGTTAAAATTAACTTAGTAGTTTTATTTACTTCATACTTTTAGATATTTTTTTGCGTAAGAATTAATCACCTCATAAATCATTCAGTGTAAGTAGACCTCCCAGTACTAGATATTGCTTACTAATGCAAGAGCTCAGCATATACCGGTCACTTTTCAATGACTTCAAATATCGTTTAATGTATGTAGACCTCCCAGTACTAGGGGTTGCTAACTAATGCAAGCTCAGCATATACCGGTCATTTGTCAATCACTTCAAACATCGTTCAGTGTAAGTAGACCTCCCATCCCAGTACTGGGAGTTGCCTACTAATGCAAGCTCAGCATAGACCGGTCACTTGTCAATCACTTCAAACATCGTTCAGTGTAAGTAGACCTCCCAGTACTAGGGGTTGCCTACTAATGCAAGCTCAGCATAGACCGGTCTACTGTAAAACATCCATGACTTGGTCATTTACAGAAATGGATTGAAAATTTTATTAAAATGGTGGTTTTCGTGTTGTAAGTGTGAGGTAGAAAAAGTAATAACACACAATAGTTGAATATCTTATCTATCTTATTAAAAGGTAAGATCTATATTTTTCACTTATTTAAATCTTGCAAATACCTAGCTATTAAATGGCAAAATATTTAAATCGTTTTTTGTACCTATATGTAACTTTTTCTTTCCGAGTAACGAGATTTTAAAAGCGATTGACGATAACCTCTGTGTTAAAAGCTATCACTTTACTCAAACGCGAGTCCTTTTGTAAGCTTTTAAGTCATTTAAGCCTTTTAGTCGTTTTATTCTTTTGAGTCCACTAGTCTTATACGTTAAACGACTGAGTCGTATTAATTAAGACTAACAGCTGCAGTCTTAATTTTAGAGTCAAGTCGTGTAAAAAGAGGCGAGTCGTATTATAAACGACTAAAGGACTCGAGTCTCACAAACTATTTGGAACAGTACTCGTACGTCATTGTGCCACAATACCTTTAGTAAATTTTTATTTTTTTTCATTCGTAAGTTATTGTGGCAATAAAGTATTAATATAAACAAAAAAGAATACAAAACAATTTATTTGCAAAACAAATAATAGATAATTAATAAGAAAAGAAATTATGTTTTTGTTTTTTTCTTTATTTATTTTTTAAACCGTCGCAGTGATAACTTTTGTAAGGCTACGCTAGACAACACCAATAATTGTAATATAAGTCACAAAAATAATCACATAGTCTAAATAGATTAATTAATTTCCTTTTACCAATCAAAGCATCTCCCAAGATCCCTTGCCAGGGCCGGACTAGACACGTAACATGAATAGCATATATTATCATGGGCCTCGCAGTTATGGGGCCATAATTATCATTTGTATGACACAAGAAATAAGCACGATCTTGTGTGAAAAATAACGGACTACATACTGCATATTTAACAAGCATGTTTGCAACATAATCTAAGACTAGATAATCAGTGTTACCGTCATACACAAGCACAAATAAAAATATTATCTTAAAGTTTTATATAATAACTTAATTTGCGATTTGATTCCGTACTTTGGAAGGTACGGGAGGCTACTATCTAGACGTTAAACGAGCCATGTCAGTGGCCTTTGGTGGCTCTATAACACTGACACCTGGATTTCGTGTGTGAGGTCGGTTGTCGACTTTACACACACGATAAAGAAGAAGGTCGTGGGTTCAAGTCCCGCCGGAAGGTTTTTGGTTGTTTTCTGTTGTTTAATTACATTAATATTATAAATGTGAAAATATATTTGGATGTTTAGATGTTTGGATGTTTGTTTCGCTTTCACGCCTAAACTACTAGACGGATTTGGACGAAATTTGGAATGAAGATAGTTTGTAACCTGGATTAACACATAAGATACTTTTTACCGGAAAAAGTCTTATTCCCATGGGAAAATCTTACATAGCGCGAGAGTAGCCGCGGGCGGACCGTTTGTCTAAAATATTTAATCTTTGATTTTGATTTAAGAAGATCTATACTTAATCCCGCACTGTCCCTCACAGGGGGAGTCGGGGGATGGATGATCCAATATTAGGCCACACTTCATTATTATATCTGGCATTAGATGGAGATATCTTTGCTATTGCGGCTTAAGAGGCAGAGTGCTTATTGCGAGAAACGATTTCTCCCACCAAAACAGGACTAATTTGTAGCGACAAAAAATTACTGTTTGAAGAAATGGTTTTAGATTCAGTCTGTATTACGTAAGAATGTTTTTTAAGTGAGGTAGCGTTACTTATTTTGTATGTAACATACTCTTTCAAATGCTTTCAAAATACAAAATATGTTTTATTGACACCAAAAACATACAGAACTCTTGTTCTAGGTATGTTTTAGACAGTTGAAACTATGTCAATATACTCGTAGGCGACCCTATTGCTAGGGTATAGTTGGGTTATTATAGGATGAGTTCTGACAGCTTCAAAATTCTTCATACGACGAACAATGATTCAAAATATCGGAACCGCAAACAGTGAAAATGAATAGCACAAATTGCGAACATTTCCATCGGCCACACATGCACAATATAATGGAATCATTAGTGGTATTTGCTATGGTGTTTAACATTAAAGACCATTATCCAAATACAAGAGATTAGGATTTCCATTATTTATAATTAAACTACTATTCCAATGTCACAGTTTCTATGTTTGTGGCTCAATTATGCTAAAATAACTGAAAGGATTTTGATGTTTGGTACATACTTAAATATAATGTTAAGTTCTAAATTATTAACACTTAGACCACTATAAACATTTAATTTCTTAGTGAAAAATCTACATTATTAACAGCAGCACATATACGGTCACACAGGAAGGGCTCAAGCCTACACCATGCTGGCCCAGTGCGGGTCGGTTAACTTCATTCACAACCTTCGCAGATGTGTGCAAGTTTCCTCACAACATTTTCCTTCACTGTAGGAGCGTCAAATAAATTCAAAATTAGAAAACACATTGGTATTCGTAATCAAACCATCTCCGCCTCATGACGACGGGTGAAAGGCCCTAGCCACGCTCTCTTGAATTAGTATTTGATAAATTGACTCACTGAAAAATCAATGCAAAACTAAATCTATACTTGGTCTAGAAACTTGAAAGGTCAAGCACTAAGAAAGGATTTTTGGTTCTCTAAAGAAGGAAAATGTATGACACTTTGTCATCTTAAGCGCAAGTAAGCTGCTAAAGAAAACTTGTAATATGTAATGAATAAAAATATCGTTCTTCTTCAAACGTAATACTAAAAGAAAACAGAATACCCGAGAAGGGGCGGACGTGATAAAACTAAGATCGAAAGAGTGCGGTTATGATTCCGTTACCAACCTAGCTAAGCCCTAGAGCTTTTAGGTTGCTCTTTGAGTCTTCATTATGTAAGAGACATCATATAATGATATATCTTTTTACTTTAAGTGAACCGTACTTGATCACGTTTGGTGTTATTTCTGTGAAAACTCGTTTTCTCGTGTTTTTTTCTTATATACGCCCAGAGTTTCTGACAAAATTTATCTAATCACAAGTTGACATCAAAGATTTTCTTTAGTTGACTTTCTATACCTTTCGTAAGATTGATAAGTTTCCGAAACGACAAAGAAAAACTTTAAAAATCTATTTAAAATAAATTTATTTCTCAACGTAGTTTCCTTCTACCTCGATGCATTTAGTCCAGCGCTTCTCCAATGCCGTTACACCAGTTTGATAAAATGTTTTCTCCAACCCCTCAAAATACTCGTCCACGGCAACAATGACTTCTTCATTTGATGAAAATCTCTGGCCACCTAACCATTTCTTCAGGTTTGGGAATAAGTGGAAGTCACACGGGGCCAGATCCGGGGAATAGGGTGGATGCGGTAGCAATTCGAACCGCAATTCATGGAGTTTGGCGACTGCAACCATTGACGTGTGTGCAGGTGCGTTGTCATGGTGGAACAAAACTTTTTTCTTGGCCAAATGTGGTCGTTTTTTCTGGATTTCTTCACTTAATTTTTGCAGCAAGCTTGCGTAGTACTCTCCATTTATTGTTTTTCCTTTTTGCAGATAATCCACTAAAATAATCCCTCGAGCATCCCAAAAAACAGTCGCCATCACTTTGCCGGCCGACAAAACCGTTTTTGCTTTCTTCGGCGCAGGTCTTCCGCTCTCAGTCCACTGCTTAGATTGTTCTTTTGTCTCGGGAGTATAATGATGTATCCAGGTTTCATCGACTGTTACATAACGCCGCGAAAACTCGTTAGGATCTCGGTTAAACAGCGCCAAACACTCCGATGAATCGTCCACTCGACGTTGCTTTTGGTCAACAGTGAGCAAACGCGGCACCCATCGCGCGCAAAGCTTTTTCATTCCCAAATGTTGGTGCAAAATATTAAAAACGCGTTCAGATGAAATGCTCACCATCTCTGCTATCTCTCGCAACTTCAAGCGCCGATCATTCAATACAATTTTGTGAATTTTTTTGATCATGTCCGGATTCGTGACTTCATTTGGACGGCCAGACCTGTGGGCGTCTTCGCAGCTCTGTCTTCCACGTTTAAAATCAGTTACCCAGGTGTGAATTGTACTCAATGCAGGAGCAGAATTACCTAAAACACTGTCTAGCTTGGTTTTAATCTGGGTTGCTGTTTTCTGTTTTAAAACGTAAAACTTTATCACCGCACGAATTTCGTTTCTTTCCATTGTTAAGAAAATTTACGACAGAGAAAGTTCTACGTCCTATCAAACAAATTCCACCAGTTCGATTAAATTCAAATTTGGCGTTCTATTTTCAAAAAGATGCCAAAATATAATGTAATATTTTTTTTTGCGTATCATTTTTTTAAGTTCGTCGTTTCGGCCAGTTATCAATCAGCCCAGGTATTGTAAATGTTTTTTTTTCTTGATTCATTCATCACGCACGACAAAGGTCTGGGCCGCGGGACCAAGTTTCTACCTTGTCATTGGCTACATTGATTCTACTATTCTAAATGTTTATGCTATTTGGCATTCAAATTTTTAACTTGGTCCTGACGTTCACCTCCTAACACAGGCCAAGAACATTTTTAAAACTGTCTTAGCGGGTCTAATCATGATATTAAGAAGACCGAGGAGGCCAAGAAATGTCCAAATTGTGGTTATTGTGGGAGGCGTAGCCTGATGGGCTTCTAAACTCTAATAAAGAACACGCGTAAAGATTCTAGATATTGTATTTATTTAGAGATTGTCATAAAAAACATGAAACGCGTGTAGTCTCTAGCACGACAGCATCGAGACTTGCAAACAAAAGAAGAACAATTCGCAATTCAAAATTTACAAAACTTTAGAACTAAATATGAAAACCGACCAAAAACCAGTAACAACAAAGGAGGCCGATCCTTACATTACCTACCTATATCTAATCATACATAATCGTTTTGAACTCTATTTTCTCCTTTTAGAAGCCGTGATCTAAACACATAGCTCTTCGGAATGATCAAATTCAAAAACTTAAATTATCTTATCACAAAAACCAATAATATTAACATGAGTTTCAAAAGAAACACGATTGGTTGAATCTTCTATGATCAAATTTATTCATTCGTGATCCTTTAGAAAAGTGATCAATTTAGTGAGTAGATTTGCGGTTAAGGTACAATTTTTTTATTATTGATTGCCTATGGACTTTGCAGGCTGAATCACGCGATTGTCAGAAAAGAAAGATGTTTAACTTCATTTAATTTATTATTCAACAATACAATCATCTTCAAAACTACATATCAAATTAAAAATACATTAAATAGAATTTAATTAAAAGTCACATTCCAAAAAATCAATAAAACATACTCCTAAAAAACAATCATACCTAAATTCATTACCACAAAAGATACAAGATAAAATATTACGCTCCTATCTCCGAAATGCATTAAAATAATAATTGAATCATAAATTTTATTAATTACGCCTGTTGATGAATTATCTAATAATTATAAATCCAATAATGATAAAGTGAAAAATTCAAAATTTAAAACAGTCAAATTCAATTCAGGGTTTCCTTCGCCCCACAATCAGTTAAATAATATTTTTTTAAAATAAATGTCTCTCAGACGTTTCCATGCTTCGGAAGACACTATGGACGACCGTGGACCTCGGCTCCTATCTACGGAAGATGGTCGTTACATAAGTCACGTCAGTGATTCTAGGGTGTGCGAGGTTGGTTGTAAACCTTCCAAGCCACACTGTAATAAAAAAGAAAGCAGTTAAAACAACTTTCTTTTGTGATATTGCTAGAATTACAACTATCAGTCAACATTTCAATTCAAATAATACTTAATAAATAAATGGCTTGTTCCCAGAGGTCCACCATTCTATGTGGGGACATCTCACACACTGCTATTTGATACCAAAATTAGCACAGCTTGTACTGATGGTTATCAGACAGCTGATATACATAACATAGACAAATAGTAAAACAAAATCCAGACAAAAGGCAAAGACAAGTGCTCTGCTGAGCGGGATTTAACCCGCGACCCTGTGCTTCGAAGGCAAGCGTACTACCGTGGTACTACCAACTAAGCTACGGAGCCGTAAAATAATTTTCACATGAACATTTTTGCAAACCAAATAGTAAAATGATCTAAAAGGTTATTGAAATAGCATTAGAAATAACTGAATCAAAGGATTCCAGTAGGATAGTTCTCTAAAAGCGTCCGATTCCTTTTATTATAATGTGTTGAGCTCGGGACTAACGCTCGTTTACACTATGGCAGTAAACTAAACTCAAACCACTTTGTAATAAGACTAGCATAATAGGTCATCAACAGCTCATATACGTCCCCACCGAGGGGCTCGAGCCTACCCTGAATTAGGGCGATTAGGCCTCAGTCGACCACGCTGGCCCAGTGCGGGTTAGTTGACTTCACACACAACCTTTTAATTTCTTCGCAGGAGTGTGCAGGTTTCATCACGATGTTTTCCTTCACCGTAAGAGCTTCGAATATGAAAGAAAGATATGAAAGATATGAATTAGAAATTCGAAAACAAATTGGTACGTGGTGGGGATCGAACCCGCGTCCCCCGGACGGGAGGCAGCGGCCCTAGCCACTAGACCACAGACGCTCTCATACGCATAAAAAGTTAAAAAAATAATAGCTGTTTATGATTTCGTAATATTAAAACGTTATTTAAGTTTTGTTTTATTTATATACATTTGACTTTTTGTGGTGATGGTATAACACAACTCAGCTAAACTTGGCACGAAAACTTTACTTATATGAGTATGCTATATCAAGAATGAGGACTTCTTTATTTTGTTTTAAACTGGCAACACGGTTTAATTGGTGTTATACGAATATCATTCCATAACCATTCAATTTCTAATTATAATAGCTTTTCTCTATACGTATGTAACCGGTTACTTCACTGAATAAGTCTAATCAGGCAGTATATAATATCGTGGTCACAGAAAGAATCCACATTATTTAATATTTCTCATATTCTTACAGAGTTAATTTTCCGGTTGCGAATTATATTTTTTTCTTTGAACAGATGTCAAATGTGCATTATCTCAGAGGCCGCAATATATTTAATTTATTTCATTTAAGAAGTTCAAGTGGTCAATGTCAAAATTACTGCAATTTTAGTTTACTGGCTTGGTGTAGACATACATTATGCTCAAAGCATTTTAGCTGGTGGCAAAGTGGACCGGAATATATACTTGGTTAAAAATAAATATTCTGCTGGTACTCAAAACTGAATTCTAAAATATATTTCCAAGCTCTTTGCTGCGTTTCGCAATAGCAAACGTAGCGAACTCATTAGGTGTTCCTCAAAGTTATTAAAATATGAAAAATATATTTAGACTTTTTATGACAATAATTAAAACTGTAATTATGTTCTCTGAAATATTTTTTTTATTTAAATATATGCAAGTTTATCACTCCTATCTCCATCATCAACAGCTGGGAGGGGAGGGGCTCGAGCCTACCCTGAATTAGAGCGATTAGGCCTTAGTCGACCACGCTGGCCCAGTGCGGGTTTGTCGACTTCACACACAATCTTTGATTTGGTTCGCAGGAGTGTGCAGGTTTCATCACGATGTTTACTTACGATGTTTACTTTCACCGTAAGAGCGTCGAACAAACGTGAATTCGAAATTCAAAAACATATTGGTACGTGGTGGGGATCGAACCCGTACCTCCCGGACTAGACCACCGACGCTCTTCATACTCAACTTTAAAAATCAATATTTAATTCATTTGGTCTTAAGGTATCTCTTTTCCTTTCCACCCTTTCCATAGCTGAAAGGTAGGAAGGAACGTAGGAACGTTATTAATCAATCAATCATCAGCAGTGGACTGCAACACTGCTGGAAGGTTTTGAAAAAAAAAAATATTCTTCAACCTGTAATCTAGGACTCTAGGTTAATCGCCTATTGGAGACGAAAAAAAGTGAACTCCCGAGGTCTAAACGAAGAAAGCACGAAACCATCTTACTTTTCAGACAATAAGGTGATCTCGCCTGCAATATCAAATAGCAATCTTGTTATAGCCAAACAATAATAAAAAAAATAGAATAAAAATATCCAACATCATTTTTAATTTTGTAGCGTAGATAGCTCTATTGGGAAATAGGCAAAGGTTTTAAAAATAAAATGAATTTCATCCGTGTCTACAAATTGAAGTAACAGCGAATACACTCTCGTTCCGCTGACAACTGTGTGAAAGGCCTTTTATTAGAATTTCCATGTGGAGAGAGGCTGTGGTGCACGTTGCAAATTCTAGACGTACCAAAACTTTACAGAATAGGGGATCGGACTACTTTTTTTAAATTTTATAAATCCAAACTTCTTAGTTTCTGCTATCAAACACTAAAAGAATTTTTGCTCTATCTTTAAAATGGATCGAGTTATAAAGTTTTGAAATTCAAGATTAGACAGAGAGGCACATACCCACTTGTGACGTCATTTGTTAGTAACGCCATATAATATCCATACAAAAAATTGTTTTTGAAAGAGAGACATATTGAAACTTTAAAAAATCACTGTAAATTAGTTTTTCAACCGATTCTGTTTTTTTCTCCGCGAATCGTCTGCAACTAATCTATATTTTAAAAATAAATACATGAAAATAAATGGTAAATTTAGGAACAGTCCGATCCCCTATTGAAAATATAGAAGAAGTGATTGGTTGATATAGCCTGAGAGTGATTTTTTTATGATAAGGATCATGTAGTTATATTATTGTAACTATATTTAGTATTATTAAATTGAAATGAATTATAGACTGCAATGTATTGTGATTCAAAAGAAAAAAAACCCAGATTGCATTAGCGAGCGCTTTACATTAGAATATTAGATGATCAATGACAAGACACAACAACGGTTTAAAAGCAAAATTTTTTGTAATACAAAATGCTTATCTATCGTAAATTAAATATTTTTGATTCGTGTTTGACCACCTATCGTCTGATGGAAACTCACAACGAGGCCGAAGGTGGAACAAGCTCTCTCAGATCATATATATTCAACCCAGCCTTCTGAAGAAGGTCGCTGGTGGTGGCTGGATGAGGAAAGCGGGTGATCATGCGCTTTGGCGTACCCTTGGGGAGGCCTACGTCCAGCAGTGGACTGCAAAAGGCTGATTGATTGATTGATTGATTGAACCCAGCCTTGAAAACACCAAGATTGTACGATTTTGGGAATATTGACACAGGAAGACCTTTCTATTGCTTGGCGGTGCGTATTAGAAATTATATTATATATCAAACCGATTAGTACGAACTCTATAGGTAAAGATTACAACCACGCAGCGCATTCATCAACCAGCTCAAATAAGTCCCCTTGATTTTTTTTGCAGGAGTGTGGAGGTTTCTTCATGACATATCTTAACGTACGCTCATATCTTGTCTTAGCCATCTTCGGGTGCACCAGCGCCCGACCGACTATGGCCAGGTTTCCACCAAAGCGGAGTGGAGAGGAGATGTGTATGAATAACCAATTAGATTTTGTTATTTCCACATCTCTCCGCTTAGCTTCAATAACGAAATCTGATTGGTTATTCAAACACATCTCCTCTCCTCTCCGCTTTGGTGGAAACCTATGAGTTAAAGTGGTCGTCATTATCATGTTTGAAAACGTTTAGAGAGATCATTATTATTCTACATTTCATTCAAACAGTAGTAACAGTAGTAAAATGATCTTGTCTGCTGATATCGCGTCGTTGTAGTCCAATGTAAAAACACCTATTGACTCCACAAATGCATTGCGAAGTAAGCTGGTGCAATCAACTCCACTGCACCCGATTCAGAGCCCATATCATGCATGTGTGCAATTTTCAGCAGCTGCACGAACGGCGCGGCGTGCTATTTCAACACCATTTGCACAAATGGTGCTGATGTGTTGAACAGGATTTAGGTGGATATCATTGGTTTATTTGGTGATGGTTGCTTTAAATTTGCTGAGTAATTCGATAGATTGTTAACTGCGGTAAGGACTGTGTTTGAATAACATTATAAACTATCGTCATTTGTTCCGAGCCGGGTGCCCGATGTGGAATACGTCCTTTAATATTGCTATTAAGCTTGCTAAAACCCTAAAGGACTGTGAAATTTTAAACGTTGATCTAGCCACTTATTTATCCTTATTAGTACTTATACAGAGTTATATTTCAACTGATTTTCTAGTAATAAAAATAAAAAACAAACTGATAGACATTTAAAAAAGAACCTCGTAAAAGCAAATCAAAATACAATTTTGATAAAAGCCAGGCAAAACCACTCCGAAATAACATTTCAAGCAGAAAATGAGCAAAACTAAAAACTAACGGCTTTATACAAGGTCTTGCAGCCTTTTATTTTTAAAATAAAGTTATTCTTTCCAACAAAAGGTAAAGAAGAAACTTGCATACTTTAGCGGAAACTGTTTTCGAACTATAACCACTTTTCACGGAAGCAGCGATACTATCTTTCTCATTATAAATTCAAAGGTTATTCGAGTTTTGCCACAATTTTTCGCCACGACAATTTCTCCCTTGATCCTTCCACGCCCGAATGAATGGAAGGTGGGAGGTTGCCGCGTCGGAGTTTGAAAATGGAATTTGGAATTATTTCGTGTTGCTGCTGTGTTTTATAATGCAAAGTCAGGTACTGATCAACAAAAAAATATTTGTTGGGTACTTATACAAAAGCGTTGGTGGTGAAGATTTTATGAATTTTGAATCATATTATAATGTGTGACTATTTTTAACGTGAAGGAAAATATCTTGAGGAATACACACGCTTACGAAAAATATGTGTGAAGATGAGTGATTGCCCGACCGATTGTCCTACTTCAGGGTAAATTTAATGTCCTACGATGGACGTGGTGGGTGCGTGTAACCTATTATAACAACAGGTACTGAGAGGTAATCTTTCAGCAGAAATAGTAAGATTTACAACATGAATTTGCCTTTGTGACTTTTACAGACCTTATGAGTTATGGATGCAATTGGAATTTTGTTTGTAAATTGATGGGTAGCTATGTTTTTAACGAGTTAAATGTTTCGAATTAAATGCGAAGTTGAAGATATTTCAGAAAATGCGCGATAAGCAGAACCTATAGAAATTCTTTGTGTGGTAACGGCAGAGTAGAATACATTTGTCACTAACCCCTACTCTTCCCGTGGGTGTCGTAAGAGGCGACTTAGGGACTACACATTGAACAGGGAACGGGCAGCAGCGCTCTCTGATACAGTGACCTTTTAATCTGCGATCTCCAACCCGCTTGCCAAGCGTGGAGATTATGGCAAAACCCTCCACTTAAGTGGAGGAGTCTCATAGTCCAGCAGTGGACTGTAACGGGCCGTTGAGTTGATTTGATATAAATTCTTTGTGTAATGATTTCTGCCAAGTCTAGGATAAGATTTCAGAAACCCATAGAGCGCAGCAAGAAAACGTCAGTCGTCGAAATTACAGTTCTGAATTTCAACCAAAAAATTCGTAATCCTTTGACGGTGGCAGAATTCTAGCACTAAGAACTAAAATAAAATAAACTTTCCATACAATAATCCACTCTGAACATTTCAAATAAAGCCTCAAATAGCCGGATGACGGATGCAAACATTCAACTTTTTGTTTTGGTTTAGATTTAATCTATCAAAACTGAATATTCCGTTAAGGTAACAACCCCAGACAGACTGGCTCCGATCATATGCTCAAGTGAACAGTTATGCACGGAATATGGTTCATAGGGATGTGCTGAAGCAATTTAGCAATTCGGTATCGATAGTTCGGGGTACCAACCAGTAGCAAAATGTCCATTCAAAAACATACAATAAAATACTTAAATACACACATAAGTCATGACTGAGCTATTTGCAGTTATTTACAGGTAGTTTTGAACTAATTTTACAAATTTAAATTTTTGTTTTTTGTTTGCCATGTGGTGACAGCAGAGTAGAATACTTTTGTCACCAACCCCTACTCTTCCCGTGGGTGTCGTAAGAGGCGACTTAGGGACTACACATTGAACAGGGAACGGGCAGCAGCCAGCAGCGCTCTCTGACACAGTAACCTTTTAATCTGCGATCTCCAACCCGCCTGCCAAGCGTGAAGATTAAGGCAAAACCCTTCACGGCTCATAGTCCAGCAGTGGACTGTAACGGGCCGTTGATTTTTTTGAAATCTTTGTTTTGTCGTTAGTGTTTTCTGTGAGTTTCAAGGCTGGTATTTACAAATGCTGTTATCTGAAGCAGTAATAAAACTCTGGAATGAGACTTTCTTGGAAACTGGAATGCAAAAATATTCTGCTTTGCAGTGCGCCATTTCGCTTTCACCATCGCCTTTGTTGTAGAAAAACGTTAGCAGCAAGTTACCGTGAATTTCATTTCATCGCGCAAGTGTAGTACAACTGATTAAATTGGGTGAAAAAAAAAGTTATTTATGAGATAAAATACACCCCTCTTCATATCCAGAACACGTCATTCTATTTATTTTTCTTTTTTTCTGCTGTTTGTTACGCTTGATTGAATGACATCACAAAATTTTACCATCATCATCGTCACAAATAATTTAAATCTGAATGTTTTTAGAATGTATTGGAGCAATCCAAGTTTCTCTTCAAATCCAATTTATTATGTTCTCGACTGGCAGAGGAGAAGAAACCTTTTCTTAGGTGAAACATTAAGGACTTGAAGTTTCTCTTCAAATGTCAAAAATGTTACGCAGATTAACTTTTAAGTATCGATATTTAAAATTTTATCGACATCACTAGCCAAACCGCATGGTCTCACGGTGCTCTCTAGATAAAGTATGCTGCACCGAGGATTAGGACCAATCAGGTCTTATAAATTGACTTTTAGCCAACCGGAAGGTCGCTTTAGCTTGAATGGTTCACTTAATAAAACGCTTTTTAGGTGAAATTAAAATGCAAACGAATCCTCATATAAGACCATTCAAAGTAAGGAAATGAGGTTATTAAGAATTATACGATTCTGAGATGGAATTAAAAGGAGGTGCCACTATTGGGTGATCTTGATGCGAATTGTACAGCAAAACGTCCAGAAACCTTCAGGTGTTTTGTCCAATAAACATAATTTAACCTATGTTAGTAACACTCAACAGTTGCGCTATTTAGTTCTTATCATCTTTAAAAAACTTCCTAATGAGGTAAAATTAGATTCGGCTTAAAACAATTACGTCAATTGACATTTATACTCGTGAGAACAATATTAGCATAGTTTTCGTCCTTGAAAGTCGCCCTAAGGCTGTCAGTCTTGGAATTCAAATTATTGTGTAATGTAGCAAGGAGCTTCGGTTGATTACAGACAGGTTCACAGTTCACAGGCAATAGGTTTCCTAGAATAGAATACAATAATGCGTCCTCGATGTATCCTTGACAAATACCTGAACAATATACATACATATATCTATAGGTAGGAGTTAGATAATACCCACATTGTAGAACCATGTATTCAAAGGTACAACACGTTTGTGCAATCAAGCTGGTACAATGAATTTAAAGCTCATGGCGCTGATACTTGCTGAACATTATAACATTTATGTTTATTTTGTCTGAGTGAAGAAAAGAGTAGATAATGATTTTTTTAAAAAGCACAATTAGCCGTCAGCTGTCAGCTTAAGAACTTTTTATATCCAGTTTTTAATAGCTCTATGCAAAAATGGCAGCTCTAAAGATGATGATGATGATTTTATAAGAAAGGATCTCTTTACATCTCTCCTATTATTTTGATAACCGGCCGCCCGCGGCTACGCTAACGTTGTGTAAGATTTTCCCGTGGGAATAATACTTTTTCCTGTAAAAAGTATCATATATTTTAATCCAGGTTACAAAATGTCTCCTTTTCAAATTTTATTCAAAACCGTTCAGAAGTTTAGGCGTGAAAGTGGAACAAACATCCAGCATCTAAATATATTTTCACATTTATAATATTAGTGTTTATTTTTAGCATCAATTGCAAGATATAACCACTTTGAAACAAAAACATAATACCTATTACTAGTGTACACACTGAGATTGTTTACCTACTTACCAAGTTTGTGCAACTTTGAAGCAAACTTGCAAACTTCAACTTCTAGAAAATGATGCATCATTAAAGAACAAATTGGAGGAAAAGGGTTCTTATCAAAGATGTAAATTCATGGAAAATCTATTTTTATTCTAATTTTTTTTTTGCTGTTTGATAATTAAATATTCGTTACAGAGACCAAGGTCGTCGACCGTCCGTCGTCGTCGGTCTTCTTGGTGGTATAGTGGCTAGGGCCGCTGCCTCCCGTCCGGGAGACGCAGGTGCGATCCCCACCACGTACCAATGTGTTTTCGAATTTCGAATTCATATGTACGTTTATTCGACGCTCTTACGGTGAAGGTGTCAGGGGTACTCTTCCTAACTACTCCTATCCGGCAGTTATGGAATAGTATACGGGTATGCAACCCCGGCCTCCTCAGCTACTATTGTCTTATCCCTAGTCTTCCGAGGCATTAGTATCCTAAATTCCTTTTCCTATCACATCTCACCTAATCTCCTACCCAAAAGTTCCTCTCCTTCCCGTCCTTGTTCTCCTCACCTTTCCGGGGACGATAGGCCTCAGCAACCTATCTAGGAGAAAGACAACTCCGAACTAAAACTCGGAACGGGGTCTCCGTAAAGCACGTTGGGTTGGAAGTGCCGGAATCCAAACACGCAGTAGACTCCTGCAGCCGACCTGGCTCCGCACGTATCGACTTGTCGTTCCTGTGGATTCAGTCAGTGAGGCCGAGAGGGTGGCGCAGGTCTTGGGCAACCCTGCGTTTTCCTTAATAGCGTCCCAGGCGACGCAGTGTCTGTGGAGAGGACACTTCACCCGCGACAGCTATGCTGCGCGGACAACAACACGGGAAGTGGCAGTGACCGGTTATAAGTCCGCACATATGGGCGTAAGTGTGGGCGCCAGGGGTCACTTTCGACAGTGGGAGGGTCCATCGTAGGCCCATTGATTAGTTACCGCCCGCTTCAAGCCGGGCAGCCCCCGGTCAGTTGGGTACCGATCCGCCCCGGTGCTGGTTTGTTCCTTTTGGGTGTAGGGAACACTAGCGTAAACTAGACGACTGGTGCCGTTACTTGCAACACCTGCGAATAAAAAGAGAAATAGTAACACACAAAAATCTCACTTATCCATGCGTATTGCGACATGGAATGTCCGCACTATGAGGACAGGCCTTCCGGACACCTGCGGAGGTTCATCTCTTGACGCACAAGATCTGCGCAAGACAGCAGTGATCGATGCTGAACTTAGCAGGCTAAACATAGCAGTTGCTACCCTACAAGAAACCAGGCTTCCGGACGAGGGCTCTTTGCGTGAGTCAAATTACACTTTTTTCTGGAGAGGCAAGGACACTAGCGCTGTGCGCGAACACGGCGTGGGCTTTGCAATTCGCAACGACCTCTTATCATCTATAAAGGCTCCGCGTGGTATATCGGAACGCATAATGGTGTTGCGCTTAAATACCAGCTGTGGCTTTGTCACACTAATATCTGCCTACGCGCCCACATTAACTTCATCGGATGAAGCCAAGGACCAGTTCTATGACCAACTTGACCAAACGCTACTTAAAGTTAAAAGTAACGATCGCTTATTCATCTTGGGTGATTTTAATGCTCGAGTCGGCCAGGACAACTCTGCATGGCCGGATTGTATTGGTGAACATGGCATTGGCAAGATTAATGACAACAGTCAACGTTTACTAGAACTCTGCTCTAAACACCTGCTGTGTGTCACCAATACCTACTTCAAAGGCAAATTATCTCGCAGAGTGTCCTGGAGGCACCCACGTTCTGGTCACTGGCATCAATTGGATCTCGTCCTTACGAAGAGAAATGATCTCCGCGAGACTCTCCACACGCGAACATTCCATAGCGCTGACTGTGACACCGACCACTCCTTGGTTGCGACCCGCATTGCGGTTACGCACAGAAAGATCCACTCGTCTAGACCTATAGGCAAGAAGAAACTCGATGTTGCGAAAACTAAGGATGATGAGTTGGTGCAAAAATTTGAAGCGATCATATGCAGGGAGACCGCAACTTGGGAGGTAAATGCGCCTATCGAGGAAGAGTGGAACAAAGTAAAAGAACTTCTCTCAGACACTGCTCTTAAGACATTCGGTCACCAGAATGTCAAAAATCAGGATTGGTTTTCCGAAAACCTCGAGCAACTATCACCTTTGCTTGATGCCAAACGACAAGCTGCTCTCAGATACCGCACTTGCCCTTCCCCGAAATCACACGATGAGCTCAAAAGTGCTAAAGGTGCACTCCAACGCAATGCACGTTATTTCGCAAACAAGTACTGTACCGAGCTCTGCCAAAAGATTCAAGCATGTGCGGATGTGGGAAATTTTAGTGGTCTCTACGTAGGGATTAAGAAAGTACTAGGCCCTGTTCCTAAGAAGACAGCCCCTCTTAAAGAAGCAGATGGTTCCGCAATCACAGATCGCCAACGCCAACTAGAACGATGGGTAGAACACTACACCGGCCTCTACTCGGAACCTGTGAACATCTCGCCGGAAACCGCAAACCGTTTACCCAAGCTGGCATCTTGGACCGAGTTAGACGACTTACCTACCATTGAGGAATATAATAAGGCTGTCAAGCAGCTTAAACTTGGCAAAAGTCCGGGTTGTGACGGCACCCATGCAGAAATTATAAAACTTAAGTGCATCTCACCTATTCTTTTCAGTCTATTGTGCAAATGTTGGGAAGCAGGATACATACCACAAGATATGCGCGATGCTAATATTATCACTCTATACAAAGGAAAAGGAGACCGCGGTGATTGCAACTGTTACCGCGGTATTTCCCTTTTAAGTATAGTCGGCAAGTTATTCGGGCGAATAATTTTAGCTAGGCTCCAGAGACTTGCTGATCGCGTATATCCTGAATCTCAATGTGGTTTTCGCACCCAACGCTCCACAATAGACATGATCTTTACACTTCGACAGTTGCAGGAGAAGTGTAGAGAGCAAAGAACACCCCTTTACACAGCGTTCGTGGACCTTAACAAGGCTTTCGACACTGTGAGTAGGGAAGGACTCTACACAGCACTAAAAAGTATTGGGTGCCCACCAACACTCCTAAGTCTTGTAAAGTCGTTTCACGACGATATGAAGGGGGCTGTTGTTTTTGATGGCGATACGTCTGAGTCATTTGAAATGCGCCGAGGAGTCCGTCAGGGCTGCGTCTTGGCTCCTACCTTGTTTGGTATCTTTTTCTCGTTGTTGTTGAAAGTGGCCTTCGGCAACGACCAACAAGGTATCCACCTGCACACAAGGGACGATGGGAAGCTATACAACATCTCGCTTTTAAAGTCCAAACGATACTGTCAGGACTTGTATGTCGACACCCTTCTGTTTGCCGATGATGCAGCTTTCGTAGCCGATTCCTTCCAAGAGCTTCAGGCTATGTTAAACAAATTTTCCCAGGCGTGCACTCTGTTTGCCATGTCTATAAACGCCAAAAAAACTGAAGTGTTTGTTCAGGGTACCACGGAAACACCAGAAATACTACTGGATGGTGTACCCTTAAATGTGGTCAACAAGTTTTGCTACCTGGGATCGACCGTGACGAACAATCTCTCGCTTGATGCAGAGATCGAAACCCGTATCGGAAAAGCGGCGACCATGTTCGGTAGGTTAAGTGCAAGAGTATGGAATAATAAACATCTTACTACAAAGACCAAGATGATTGTTTATCAAGCTTGCGTCTTAAGCATACTCTTGTACGGAGCCGAAACCTGGACTTCGTATGCAAAACACGAACGACGGCTTAATATATTTCACATGCGCTGCATCCGTAACATCCTGCGTATTACTTGGCAAGACAGAGTGACAAATGAAAGGGTACTTGAAATTGCACAGTTGCCCAGTTTCACCGCACTGCTCAAACAGAGACGTTTGCGATGGTTGGGGCATGTGTATAGGATGGAACCCTCCCGCTTGCCACGTCGCGTTCTACTTGGTGCTGTTGCAAACGCAAAGAGAGCCGTAGGGAGACCTTTGTTGCGATTCAAGGACTGTGCCAAGCGGGACATGGCCGCTTTTGGGATAGAACAGCAAGGCTGGGAGAGGACAGCCGTGGACAGAGACAAATGGCGTAAAAGCGGGGGGACGGGCGGAAGACTCATGACGACGCCTGGTTTACTGTCTTAGCTCAAAAAAGAGCAAAACGTCACCTAGCTGCATCGTTTCCTTCTGCGGGTGACGAGTACATCTGCAGAGCTTGCGGACGTCATTGTCGTTCCCGTATTGGCTTACACAGCCACGAGAAAAGTTGTCTTACACACACTGTTTGATTCGTCTGCAATAGACGTCAAGGCCAATGATGACGGTGAAGGAAAACATCGAGATGAAACCTGCACATTCCTGCGAAGAAAGTCAAAGGCTGTGACCGAGGGGCTCGAGCCTACCCTGAATTAGAGTGACCATTAGGGCGGGGCCTTAGTCGACCACGCTGGTCCAGTGCGGGTTGGTCGACTTCACACATAACCTTTTAATTTCGTCGCAGGAGTGTGCAGGTTTCATCACAATGTTTACTTCACCGTAAGAGCGTCGAATAAACGTACATATGAATTCGAAATCACATCGGTACGTGGCGGGGATCGAACCCGCGTCTCCCAGACGGGAGGCAAAGTGGCCCTAACCACTAGACCACTGACGCTCTTTTTCAAGTTTTATTATAAATATTTAATTATCAAGGTCAACAATTTAAAGAACATTAATTAGGATAGCGAAATCCCATAAACTAAATCCTTGACATACTAATTTAAGATGCGGAATTTGTGTTAAAGTTCAAGTTAGCAGAAGATGCGAGTTCAGAACAACTATGTAACTGACGCCTTCGGTGTGCAGACGACTTACTGCAAAGTTAGCCTTCATTTAGTTTGGAATCAAAACAGCAGAGTTTCGTAAATTAAATTTTGTTCAATATTAGTTCCTAAGGCTACGATTATCTAGTAGTAGTTACTCTGTTTAGGGTTTATGAAAATTACTTTATTTTTATTGCAATTATTGTTTGTGTAATAACTGATAAGATAACCGATGGGGAAGAAAGGTTCTCGAATAACGACCACGGGCTGGAAGGCGTAGTGTTGGACGGCCTCCCACAAGATGGACAGATGACTTGGTGAAGGTTGCTGGGCACCGGTGGATGCAAGTGGCGCAGGACCGTTCACGGTGGAAACTTATGGGGGAGGCCTATGTTCATCAGTAGACGTCTTCTGGCTGAGATGATGATGATGACGATGATGAGTTTGTAACGAGGCATTCGTCCTCTTTTCTTTTTTATGACTGGCAACCTTTCTTGCTGGCAGTTTTATCTTTAATTATAAATTCATTTTCAAATTTATATTTCTTACGTTTTGATTTGTCTTTTTCCTGCCAAATTCTTCACTTCATGTCCTGATCTCCGATAATAAACAACTTATCTACTATTTTCTACAGTTTTCCATGACAGTTATATAATAAATAATATATTATGTAAATATATAAATTCCTTTTCTTCGGACTGAACCTTGGTTATAGCCACATAACCCTCTACAACACTCTTCGTGTAGTGGTCAGCAGCTCCGTGGCGGCGGCTGGGCCACATCTTTATATTTACACGACTGCCCAAAAGAGGAGTGTTCATGTGGTCAGGGTTCATGAATGTTTATATGTATGTGATTTTCTTTATTCTCACCAAAACTTTTAAATGCCTGTACAGATCTGGATGAGTGGAGTATCGTTAAAAGTCGAGTTCCCTTAGGAAATGTGAAAAAATCTGGGTACATATATTCTTTATTACAGGTAAATTTGGGTTTTTAATATATATTATGATGATTATATTAAGAACAAGGGTACTTACATAATTATAAGTCAAGAGACCTCCTAACAATGCTCAAACAATCAGAAATCCTTGGACAATAATGAGTAACTCCATATCTCAATTTTATCCCATAAGTAGGGTTAGGTCCGTCTAATTTTGTTTACTGTTAGTGTTGCCACATCAAAACGATTTTGACTTCTTTTTTATATAATATAGGTACAAAACTTCAATAATTTTCGGAGTTTTTATTCAGGTCACCTTTAATCATCAACAGCTCACATATGTCCACATGGAGGGATGGATTAGGCCTTAATCGACCACGCTGGCCCAGTGTAGGTTGGTCGTCTTCACACACAATCTTTTATTTTTTTCGCAGGAGTGTACAGGTTTCCTTACAATGATTTCCTTCTCCGTAAGAGCATCGAATAAACGTACATAATGTATTCTAAATTCTAAAATTATACATTGGCACGTGGTGGGGACCGAACTCGTGTCTCCCAAACAAAAGTAAAATGCTCGTTAAAAGGCTAGTAAGCCACTTTAATAAAATTTGCGATGTGAAAAGTAAGTACATAGAGCAACTAGTCCAATAGCCTTTTTGACTTTGTTCTCTAACAGTTTGTACGAAAAACAAGATTAAATAAAAATAGTAACTTTTACTACGCCTCTTTACGATCGAGCGAGCTAAAATACTTTCATATGTCAAAGTCAAAGTCAAAGTCAAATTAATTTATTTCCATAGGATGTTATTACATCACTTAGATCCGTCATTACATTTTTTTTGGGTGAGTGAGTCCGGCGGATGTCCGACTGTTCTCTTCCACAGGTCGAATTTCTCATCCGATTCTAGTGAAATTTTGTAAGCAAGTACGATAATTATATAGATTTATTTTCTCGATTCAGGTTCTCGAATTTTTTTTTCAAATAACAGTCATAATGGGGGTTGAAAACGTAAAAAAAAAACACACATTTTCAGCCATTTCGAAAAATGTCACAAAACTTTTTTGTTGCCCTAATCTAAGGTGTCGGAGGTGTGAAGGGTTAGAAAATAAAATGAAAAAAAAACGCAAGGAGACATTCGCCTCCTGAGGTCTTCAACTCAACAGAACCACTAAAATATTTTTTAAACAAATCTTAAGGACCACTTTATGCACTTTGTGACAGAGAGATTCGTTTTTGCTGTAGAAAATTGGTTCTGGATCAAGCCGTCGTCACCTGCAAGTTTTAATTTGTACAAGGGCCCAACTTTTTGTCACAACAATTTCTCTTTGGTCTGGCAACTATTTGGGGATCTGACTCCTCAACTGCTAAGCCCGATAAATAAACTTTGGATAAAGCGCGACTCGGTATATTAATTGTGGGGTTCTTTACATTGTTCTACTAAACTACGGACTGGACTGTTATTAGTTCGGGAGTGTGGATTGAAGACAAAAGTAGGTCTGGTTATTCTAGTACCTAGACAAACTAGTTAGGTTTTATCATAAGGTTTTTTTCTATTATAGTTGGGTTATTATAGGATGAGTTCTGACAGCTTCAAAATTCTTCATACGACGTTAACAACTTTTTTTATAATATTCAGTATAAAAACCATAATAGCTAATAATTTAAAATAAAGTAACTTCACCTCTTATTTTATCATTAAACAGTATGTAATTTTACTTAATAAATAAACGAAATAATATTAAAATGTTTTTAAAATTGTAATCTGTCAGTGCTCATCCTGCAGTTACCCAACTATAGTCTATATATTTAGTGAAATATAAAAGTCTCTACTTACTTACACTTGGATAAAAAATCATAACTTAGTGAAAACACAAGATATCAAAAATATGAACGATCAAATTGTTTCATTAGTCTTGTTGTATTTTTAGAATTGGTAAATTCAGTCATCTATTGTTAATTGTAGTAACAGATCTATCTATCTCTTACTACACCGTATAAGATATTATGAAATTCGGTATTTCTAAAAATACTAAAGTACCTACACTTTAAAATGATCGTCCACTTTAATAATATATTTAGTTTTTACGGAGTTATGATTTTTTTTCGAAGCGGCGCTAGTGCGCAGTCAGGTAGCCCCTTAAGAAACGCATGTATAATCTGACCTTTAGTGACCGCTAGTGGTATACGAACATTAAAAATTTAAAAACCCCCGAAGCAAAAAAAGCAAAAATTTAAAAAGTCAAAAATAATACTTATTGTTGAGCCATCAAATTCGATAAAGTAACACCTATATATTTTAATTTTATTATAGAAATTGATGGATGGCACGATTTGGTTTGCTCTTTGAAATGACGCTATAATGTCGCGTCGGCCGCTTAAGCTTAAGTAAGTCAGACGCTTCATTTGATTGACTATCTATTAATTTGCTGGCATATGCCACCAACTTGTTTTGGTACGATTTTTTTTTTAAACTTAGCAGTACCCCGACGTGAAGTCAAAGACAAAATCAAAGCCGATGATCTTCGGTCCCTTTTCAATTAAAATTTTTTTTTAGTTTAGTTGGGCGTATGCCGAATCGACAACAATGTCTGTTCTTTTCAAATTTGTGACAAAAATACCAATTTTTTCAACCTCATTTTGAAAAGGACCAATTAGAAAAAAAAAGGTTGTACCCACATCTACTCGATTTTTCCTCTTACGAGACCCAAAATAATTACGGTTTCCTTAAGAGTCGAATACAAAACACACAGAGTAAGCATACACGGAAATATTTTCTAAGAGAAAATGTATAAAAAAAGTTACTTACTTTGATCCCTGCCCACGTTACATTATACTGAAACGCACTTTTCTCTCTGTTATAAGTAATTACAGGTACGTACTCAGGCAAGAATTTGATGCACCCTTATAACGATTTCATTACCAAAAACATGATAAAGATAAAAGTGTCTTTATTCGAAGTAAGATTTAACTAAATCATTTTTCGACATCAAAGCAAGATGGCCCGTTCACTACAAGTGTACGCCTTCTGTGGAGAAAAACGGCCAGAAGAAACTCCACAGGACTCGTATCTTTTGTACTTTAATTTAAATAAAGCATTTTTTTTTTTTTTTTTATTACACAGCGTCGGTTTTACACAATTCTTAAACCTTTTTTCTGGTAAAACTAAGATCTCATCAGGTATTTTGTTATAGCAGCGCACAAATGAAATGCTAACTTTAGCTAAGTTTAACAAGATTACTTAATACATTTTCATGTTCAGTCAGATAATAATTTCGGTTGATACTGCAGACACGTACATAACAAAAACTAGTATTTACAACGAATATCATAACATAACCTGACACAAGAGGTTATGCATGTGTGCTGCAGCAGTGCAAAAAGGTCGTAGCTCAGCATACACATGTGCCCTGTTTTTTTTTTTCATATTAGATCATAACGCTAATAATAGTATTTTCTGTTTTTAGACTAAGCAATACTTTTGTCACTTTTAGAATAATTGTGAAAAGACACGGTCAAAATCGTATTGTATAACTACGATTATTTATTAATTAAATAGTTTTAGTCAAAAGATCGCCAAGAATTTCTGGCAATACTGGCTATTTAAATTTGGTACCCTAGGTATTACTCCTTCAAAACAAGCCAAACTACAAATGGTACATAGTAAAGTATTGTATAATGAACTTGATAAAAAAGATCAAACAGAGCAAGACAACACTGATCTTTTTCTGACAACTTTTCTACATTAAACAAATCAGGGGGTCCACCTGCAGTCCTAAGTCCGCTCCTGCCTACCAGAATAAGCTACAATAAGAGAAATACTCAGATCAAAGGGAGTAAGTCGTAAGGGCCGGTACCAGGGTCACTATGACCGCCCAGTAGGGATGAGAGGTAATTACTACTTAATTAATACTTAGCAAGTATTGTTTTCAAGAGCCTGTTTGTATAGGATGATGTTTTTGTTAGACGAGTGGTTATTTTGAGTACAGAAATAATACTCAAGTGGGTCGTTGGGCTTGTATTACTTACGTTTAGGAGCGAATGGGATGAGATAAAGTATTTTAAATCTTACATTTGTTTCATAGTAAGGAGGTGGGTGTCTTTTCATATTTTCTGTTCGGTAACTTTTTCATATCTTACTTTCTTTTATTTTCTTTACCATTTTTTATAAGCCCTTTTTAGTTGTTCCACTGATGGGCAAAGGTCTTCCTTTTCCTTTCACTGGTTTTGATCATAGGCCACTTTGATCCATTGCCGTTCAAATGCCTCTTTACAACTATGTTGTTTCAAAATTACCTATTATTTTGACTTTATTATTGTGCAAAAATCGAATATTTATAAATAAAATACCGCACATATTTCCACTAGAAAATGACATTAAACAATGTTCAAAATAATAATAGTAGCTAAAAAACGCAAAATTAAAAATTGCTGCATGATTGCTACGCTCACCGTAGCCGCAGCCGTAGCACTTTGCTACAGCAGCGTAGCGTTTGCAAAAGTTTTGTCTACAAAATATTTTCTGTGAATTTTCTGCTACAGTTAATCTCCATTCACCTTTGTTAAAACTGTCAGACTGAATTACAATGACTAAATTGAATTGTTTTACTCTGTAGAATAACTTAACTACATGTCACGTCCAAACGATTTACTGCGCCCAACAATATGTAGCCAATACAAAGCTCTTACTCTCTGCGGTTCAAGACATGTGTTCAATGGCGTTTTGATTAACCAATATACCAATCTTAGCCACTGATGCAGTAAGGCTCTTGGACAAATGGTAAAGGATGCTGGAATGCACTTGGCTGTGTATAATTGCACTGTAGAATAATTGAACTTCTTTAAGAATAATTTTAGTTTCGAGGTTTAGTGGTCTGAGTGTCCGGCTGTCGACTCGGACGTTCTTGGTTTGAATTCCGGCGGGGAAACTGTCAAACAGTTGGTCATGAAATTGAATAAACAAATGACGATGAACATCAATTGCGTCCATAAACATTTTAATCGTAACATTTAATTAGAATATTTTATTTTTTGAAGTTTTTTAAACGAGAGAAAGTTGTGCTTTGATTTCTTTACATCACATCAAACTAATACTCGTATTATAAATGTGAAAGTATGTTTGTTCTGCTTTTATACCTTTACTTATGAACGAATTAATTTAAACCAAGTGGAGACAGTTTATCAATCACTCAATCAGCCTATTGCAATTCACTGCTGGACGTAAGCCTCCCCAAGGGCACGCCAAAGCGCACGATCATCCGCTTTCCTCATCCAGCCACCACCAGCGACCTTCCTCAGATCATCAGTCCAACTGGCAGGGCAGGGGGGCGTCCCTCACTACGTTTCCCGAGACGTGGTCTCCATGCGAGAACCCGTCTGCTCTAACGCTCATCGGTTCTACGACAGATGTGGCCAGCCCACTGCCATTTCAGCTTGCTACACTTCTGGGCGATATCTATTACCTTGGTCCTCTGCAGGATTATTTTTATCCCGTAACGAAATACCAAACATAGATCTTTCCATAGCTCGCTGAGTGACATGTAGCCGCTGGATCAGCTTCACCGTCATGTTCCACGTCTCGGCTCCGTATGTTAAAACGGGTAGGACGCACTCTGGTCTTTTTGGACACGCCAAGTTTCTTTCACATGTGTTTCTTTCACTTTCTTTCAAATTACAAATCGAGATCAAAGCCAGTCTGACTATCTAGTATGAATGAATGAAATATACGAGTACTTACTAGTTTATACCCTGAATTAACACATAGGACACTTTTTACGGGAAAAAGATAAATTCTTACGGGAATAATCTTATAAAACTCAAGCGTAGCCCTGGGCGGATTTCTATAGCTATAAATAAATGAAAGTAACTCTGTTTCTGTCTATTTAAAGATCAAAGGCTATTAAGCCATTGAACCCAATGGAAATTTCTGGAAGCAAAAAGCACTTATATCCCTAAAACAATCAAATAATAACACACAAACAAAACAATCAAGCAGACGCTCCACCAAATTGATTTCCCTTACTCCAACTATCGCAATCATCGTACACCGACCCCTTCATCGGCGAAAATTTTGAATGGCGCAGACAAATTGGCTTCTATACAAATCGTGCTAAATTAGAGGCCTGCGGAACCCTAACCGCTATCGGGGGCCAGAGAAAATACAAAGATTGAACGTGACCAAAATTCAATACAATGTGTTCTTGGGGGGACGTGATATGTTTTTCTGAACAGCCTGTATGTGGGATGTTACGGAACCCTGTTGTGATATTTTTGGCGTAAATGCTATTATCCTTTGTCAGCTTAAAATACCTACTCTTATTAATTAGTATAATGCTTTGTGCTGGAGACGTTTTAACTCCACAGATATACCTTAACAAAATCACGATGTTGTAAGAGAGTAGGTAAAGAATTTTTTTTTAATGTAAAATAGGTTCGCGTTTGACCACAGTCTCACCTGATGGAAAGTGATGACGAGGTCGAAGATGATACACGCTCACCCAAAAGATGCCTATTCACTCTTGCCTTGAATACACCCAGATTATAAGTTGGCTCATAGAGAAAACTCACTAAAACTGAGTATTTTTTTTTATGAATTATGAATTCGTTCAATGATCTAGAATTTTATGTGCCGAAAATATTGTAAATAATAATTTGGTCAACATCATCATGATTGTGTGGGTTGTAAAGTCGACAACCAACCTCACAAGCCCTGGTGTCAGTGTTATAGAGCCGCCAAACGCCACTGACTTGGCTCGTGTAACGACTAGATAGATAGATAGATAGATAGATAAAAAGTTTTATTCAAAAATCTACATAACACATGTACATACATTTAAGAAAAAAAGATACAGAAAAAGGAAATAACAAAAAAAAGAAGTACCTATGCATGCACATGTGTGCTGCAGTGATTGAAAGGGCCATGGCTCAGTGTAATTAGCCCAAAGGGCAACACTGATTTTCAGCCGTCACCCGTGGATGACTTGCAATCGCAAGCAGAACAGAAAATAAAAATAAGTAAAAACTGTGGGATAATGACCTAATTGTAATAAAAAAGAAAGAAAATCGATGAAACATATATGTGCGTGCAGTTTATTTATGTATTTGAAATTGTGGTGTTGTGAAAGTGCGTGTTTAAAGTTGCAGTACCTACGACTGTTGCGAAAAATTATAATGAAAAATTTTAAAGTAACCGGGACCAACGGCTTTACGTGCCTTCCGAAGCACGGAATCATCTTTATTTTCGGACAAGGTGATTCAGCCTGCAATGTCCTAACCAAACTGGGGAAAGTCTCACAAAGAGATTTTTGCTTGACAGTGTCCCCACCGGGAATCAAACCCTGAACCTCCGTAGGTGACGGGCGTCGGAATCTCGACCACTCAGCCACGGAGGCTCTTAATTTGGTATATTTTATGCATAGTAAAGTATTCTAGCTTTTATTTACTATATTATCTAGTTTGTATACGTCTATTTACTTTGCCATCAATTTTACTGCCATTTTACAATAGATATGTCTATCATGTCCACGCTATTATTAGTACCTACTACCTACTATTTCTGGGGTGTGGTGACGGCAGAGTAGAATACATTTGTCACCAACCCCTACTCTTCCCGTGGGTGTCGTAAGAGGCGACTTAGGGACTACACATTGAACAGGGAACGGGCAGCAGCGCTCTCTGATACAGTAACCTTTTAATCTGCGATCTCCAATCCGCCTGCCAAGCGTGGAGATTATGGCAAAACCCTCCACATAAGTGGAGGAGGCTCATAGTCCAGCAGTGGACTGTAACGGGTCGTTGATTGTTTGATTTTGATTTGATTGATTTCTTGGGTTATTTTCAGAGTAAAAAAGATGAAAAACATATGACACAGATAAAAAAACTCATACTGAAACAGATATCAAATTCATCATTCTAAAATGTTCAACAAGGTTGGTTAACCTGATATATCTAGCCGTTATAATACACAAAACTTGTTAGGTAACTCGTCTTGACTTCAACTGTACCTATACGGCTTACGTATAGAGTAAGTCGGAGAGTCAACAGACAGACAATGCAGTCTTACGGTCTTACTTTATACATATGAGGCTTATACCCTTAGGTATTATATAAGACTTTATGTATTCATAAGTTAGTATTATATTCTCCTACATGTTGGTTCTGGCGCGCATTCCGAATCAGACTTTCAGCGCCGTCAGCGATCAGAAAAGCAAAAAAACGTATGAGTTTTGACAGCTGACAGCAAAGACCTTATACATACTACATATATAGGTTCAGATAACATTGGAAAAATCTTTCATAGGACACATTTCCAGACACTTGTCAATCTCGATGAGCTGACAAGTGTGAATCACGAATAACCTTTTTTCTGCCATACATATTTTATGTCTTGTTTCCAATGTTATTTGAAATGAAAATTAGACAGTGCACTATGGCGCAAAAACCGGTCCACTTTTGGCTAGCTACCGCTTGTAAAGAAATAGCTACCCTAGTAACGTGATAATAGATCTCATTTTAGTAACTGTCTAGGTAGGTGGTAGGTGGTCTTTGGCTAACAGTAATTCGGTACGCGATTACGGGTGCTTCAATCGATTACAGCGCGTCTCGGAACACAGGGCTGGTATAGGTTCTAAGAATAAGGTAGGTAAGCCGCGGTTACACTTTTCTTAATATTGGATGCTAGCTACTGCTCATTTGTTTTATAGAACTACGTTACCACAGACTATTATTAATACCTACCTACTAAACATTGCCGTAAAAAGCCTTTGTTGCACTCGGTGTGAGCTTCTATAAGTGCGCAAATATTTAGAATTTTCGCACAATCTGGTCGACTGGATCCATATAAAAACTCGCAACAAAAATCCGCTTTTGATCGGTTATGCCAAATTTTAACCCAAAATATTGCCAAATTTGGTTTTAGCGTAATTAATGCTCTTTGGGAGCCCACTAACGCCCTGCTCATATTTATTCTTTTTTACAAGCTTTTATTTAGTTTCACCTGTCCCGTTGTCTGTCTGTCTGTCTGTAATCAAATCTTGCAAGTTAAATTTGATCCACTTCCCAGTTTCCGATTGAGCTGAAATTTTGCATTCATGTATAAATCGGATGACAATGCAATATTATGGTACCTTGGAGCTGGTCTGATGATGGAGACGGAAGGTGGCCATAGGAACTCCTCTAATACAGAACACAACCTAGTCGTGTTTGGGCTCGTTAGATTTGTCTTAACAAGATCTTTAGCCATACGTGATATCCAGGGTCTCATGATGGAGCCGGAAGGTGGCCACAGGAACTCCTTAAATACACAACACAACCTAGTCGTGTTTGGGCTTGTTGGTTTTGTCTTAACAAGATCTTTAGTCATACGTGATGTTCAGGGTCTCATGATGGAGCCGGAAGGTGGCCACAGGAACTCCACAAATACACAACATAACTTAATCATGTTTGGGCTTGTTGGATTTGTCTTGACTAGATCTTCAGTCCTACGTGATGTTCAGGGTCTCATGATGGAGCCGGAAGGTGGCCACAGGAACTCCACAAATACACAACATAACTTAGTCATGTTTGGGCTTGTTGGATTTGTCTTGACTAGATCTTCAGTCCTACGTGATGTCCAGGGTCTCATGATGGAGCTGGAAGGTGGTCACAGGAACTCCACAAATACACAACATAACATAGTCGTGTTTGGGCTTGTTGGATTGGTATTGACGAATACTTTGATACTAAATCAGACTCGATGATGGAGCTAGAAGGTGGCCATAAGAACTCCGTAATTAAACGACGCAACCCCACCGAGTTTGGGCCCATTTGATTTGTCTTGACGAGTACTTTGATACTACATGGTAACCAGGGTCTGATGATGGAGCTGGAAGGTGGCCATAGGAACTCCGGAACGACGCAACTCCATCGAGTTTAGGCCCATTTGTTTCGTCTTGTCGAGTACTGTGATACTATATGGTAACCAGGGTCTGATGATGGAGCTGGAAGGTGGTCATAGGAACTCCGTAATTAAACGACGCAACCCGATCGAGTTTGCGCTCATTTGATTCGTTTTGACGAGCATCTTAGTTGGCGTGAATATGCAACTCCAACAGATTTGGGAAAAAGTTCGTTCCGTTTGTTATGAATGTGGATTATTATATTATTATGTCTGATTGATTAGATGGATGCCCCAATGCCAAGGTGAGCACGTGCCGAGGGCTGAATGGTATGAGAGTGTATAAACATTTCATATCGCTAACGTTGCGCCTCAGGGTACCAGGGCGAACCCTGTTGTACTGAAGCCCTTATCCCTCTACAATGGACCTCGGCAAGGATGGCATTCACATAATACAGCCTAAATCAATTCAATTTCCTGCTAAATTTAATTACGGCACAGCTGAAAGAAGAATGCTTCCGATTGTCTTGTCTTGGGCTTCAACTGTGCACAAAATGCAGGGAACTACTGTAGATCATGCTGTTATTTATCTAGGCTCTAAATTATTTGCTGCTGGTCAAGCTTATGTGGCTTTAAGCAGAGTTAAGTCTTTAGCAGGACTTCGAATCGAAGAACTTGACTGCTCCAAGTTGACTTCGAAGAAACCTTGTAATGTTGATGCATTAAAAGAAATGGATAGAATGAGAAATGTTACAAATAACTAACTTGTGATTACATAACTAATTTAAACATTAGTTTACCCTACTACAAACAAAAAAAATGAAATATTTAAATACAAATAAAATACATAAACTTTAAGTGCTCAAAGCAGCACATTATTATGTGAACGTACTACGGACTACATAAGGGAAAAACGCTGCTACGCGCTACTAACTACGTCGTAGTAAATCTCGAATTAAACAAACTAAAAAGTTAAAAATAAAATTAAAGAAAAAAAACCTTTTTTAAAAACAAGCTTTTATTATTTGTTAAGAAAATGAACTAAAAAGTTAAAAATAAATTAACTCTAATTAGAAGTATAACACTTTATAAGTTCATTGTAACCTTTAACGATAATTAAGCTTCTTTGTCTACGACAAAATAATTCCATATCGTAATCATATATTTTTAACACCAAAACTTTACACCTTAATTATTAAATCTTCCCGTTTTTATTACAGTCTCAATTTTATAAATAATAAAAGCGTGTTACATTTTGATGGTATAATTAAGCTATCACAATGTAACACGCTTTTGAGCTGAGTATGATGATGATGATATTGGTATTCAGCTTTGTTGTTACTGGCAGTCTCTGGCTTTTTGTTTATGACGTATCCCAAAATACACCTGTGACACCGTCACATCTTGGCCACTCTAAACATAAATTATAGTATATATACTTGCGTTATTAAGCTAGCTTGTAGTATACCTACATATTTATCTTCCATTTTAGCATCAAAATAAATATCGAACTCAAAAAATTATTTAAGAAATAAAAAAATTATTGTACTGTAGATCTTTGATTGAATATAAAACATCACCTTCCAAATTCTGCTACTATCTACATTTCTAACAACACTCTCCATTTAAAAATGAAGCTTATTGTGAAGGAAAGGAGTTTCAGAATTTACATGAAGTTTGCGAATCCCACAGGGTTCAAAACGCTTTGTGCGACAAAACAGTAGAATGTTGACATTTGATTGTACAAAGGCTTTGTGATACCAATATTGGAATAAAATGGCTCTATTCTTACAGTCATGCTTTAAACTTACTTTTAAAATCCAGCTATCCATTTCGTTTTTATGACCAATGAAAGAGAGGCGATGAATTCAGATGAACGGGTAATTTTGAATGACTGATAATACTCGTTACCTAAAATAACGGTGTACCTGTCAAATTAAAAATATATAAATTTGCTAAAATCATGCTATGAATATTAAAAGTTTTGTGTTTTTTTTTTTATTAGGTACATAAAACTGGGCATTCTAAGTACTATTCTAAGTACTTGCACAAAAGTAAAGAAAGTGTCAAACAAGGGTGAATGTACCCTACTCGATATGAACACAACATGTATACATAGCAAGCAGCTCAGCGAGATAAATTAAAGTTAAATTATAGACTAACTTAGTGAGATTCATCTTATTTATTTATTGTATACACTTTCAATTAAAAACACAAATTACTTAGTGAGTATACCTATAATAAAATGGATAATACTATCTACCTATCGTTAAAGTGTGACAATAAAACGCTAATCATGGTCATCGTATGGGTTGCAAAGTAGACACTGATCTCACAAACCCTTGTAGTTCTTTTTTTTTTTTTAAAGAGTAAAAAAAAAAAAATATGAACCAGAAAACTTCAATATTAAAGGGATGGGTGTGTATGTCGAGTTTATGAGTGTGTAGAGTGTGGGTATATGTCGAGTGTGTTGGTGAGTGGTGAATGTAATGTGTGAGAGTATGTAAGAGTAAATGAGTGTATATGTGTGTATGTGATTGGATCATAAGGTATTGTATTAGACGCTAGGAGTGCAAACAGTTGAGGCTATATAATTATACCAGGCTATATAATAATATGTAAATATGTGGGGGCATCTCACACACGGCCATCTGATCACAAACCAAACAAAGTTTGTACAATGGGAATCAGTTAGCTGATATGCATTACGTATATGGATAATTACATAATTATATAGATAAATAAATAAACAACATCGAGACATAAATGCTCATCACACGAAAGTTCGCCCAGGGCGTGATAAAAACCCGCGACCCTATGCATCGAAGGCAGGTGCACTACCAACTAGGCTACGGAACCGTCAATAAATCTTCGATTTGATCGTAAGATTTAGGAAGGAGCCAATTTGTCACAGCTTTTTTACAATCAAAGCAATTCATAGAGAATATTTTTAGTTCTTTATTAAGTATGTTGTAAAGCTGAGCTGAACGTCTAGAGTATTGTCTACTGGCAAATAACGTGTTAGTCCTAGGTAAATTGGCAGCAGTATATTGCCTCCTTCTGTTAATAGTGCTAGGTTCATACGGTAAGTTCTTGTGTATTTTTAGCACAGTGTGACTTATGTAAAGTTTCCTAACTGAAGCCAATTTAGTAAGATTGTATAAGCTAACAGTAGAGAATCTTCTTTTTTTGAAGTACATAACTTTGATCAGTCCACGCTGTGCCCTTTCAAGATTCAGAAATTCTGTCTTAGCCGCTCCACCCCAAATAGGAATACAATAGACAAGAATTGACTGCACCAGAGCTATATATATTTCTTTTAAAAGGTCTCTATCCGTTCCAGCGACCACTCGTGGCACCACATGCCTTAGTGTTTTGAAAAGCCAGGTAAGTTTTCTGATTCGTAGTATGACGTGTTCAAGGTGCGGATACCACGAAAGTCGCTGGTCCAGGTAGACACCCAAATATTTAACTTGGGCTACCTTGCGGATATATGGGCAGGTACAAGTTTCATTATTATTTAATTTATTACAATTATGAATCTGTATTGTAAATTTCTCGTTAGGTTGCGTGTTATTATAAATGCTAAAGCATACGTAATTTGTCTTTTTGGTATTCAAAGTAAGGATGTTGTTATGTAGCCATTTACTAATCTGCTTCAGTCCTTGCTCTGCGTCCGCTTTAACAGTGTCCCAAGTATCTCCTGCGAAAACCACGGCAGTGTCATCAGCGTACGAAAAGATAGTAGCGTTCCTGGCCTTCATTTCACATAAGTCATTGATATATATTAAAAATAAGGTTGGGCCAAGAACGCTACCCTGAGGCACACCATACAACATTTCCTCATATTCACTGGTACAATTCTCGAGACGAACGCATTGCCATCTGTCAGCTAAGTAGTCAGTGAACAAGAGCAAAGGCTTACCCCTTAGACCAATCCTTTCCAGCTTGTGAATAAGGATGGGGAGAGAGACCGTGTCGAACGCCTTTTTCAAATCAAGGAAGACTGCCAAACATTTTTTATGCTTATCTAGTTGATCAATAACTAGTGATGTAAGCTCAGAAACCGCATCCTCAGTCGATCTCCCCTGTCGAAATCCAAACTGACAACGTGATAGTAGATTAAATTTATTTAGATAGCTGAGAAGTCTATTATTAAGTAACTTTTCAAAGATTTTGGAGATCGCTGGTAAAACCGAAATCGGCCTGTAATTACTCACATCGTCCCTATCACCATCCTTATAAACAGGTGTTATGATTGATTTTTTGAGCGCGGCAGGGAATATACCTTTATCAAAGCACAGGTTTGCACAATGTGTTATGACTGGGACTACTTCAGACCTAGCAAGTTTTAGGAACCTGGTCGGAATATTATCCCAGCCAGGAGCACTATCCGATTTAAGGTTCATTAATATAGTATTCACTTCGTCATCATTAGTAGGCAAAAGGACAAAAGAGTTCGCATGAGTTGGTAAGTTTTTTAAATAAGAATTTAAATCTAAAGTAGTTAATTAAGATTAAACATTAAAAATAATTTAAATAGCATTCTTAGTGGAGACTACCGAACCAGTAAATATATCTAAATTAGATCTAATAGCGTTATATGTCGAACACATACGGTGATGGTGCATTATGAAGGTTTATGCTGTACTACTTTGGAACAAGCTCCCTACAGCACCAGAACTGTTGTTCATCCATAACTTCTTTTAAACTTAAATTAAAAGAGCACTTCTTATCTCATCTCTCTTGATATTATTTTATTTTGTGTATGTATTTATATATTATATTATGATAATGTGTTTTATTAGGTATGTAAGTAAAGTATAATATGTAGTAAATCTTTATTGGCAAAAAACAAACAAAGTTGACAATGGTTGCACACTGATACCCACACTAGGATTCCCTGTGTTGTGGGATATCAGCCTATTTCCGTAGGATGTGAACATTTTATATAGCATGACTTTGTTATCCCTAGCAAAATTTAAATATGATGTTCAGACCATCATAAGTAACAACTTTTCCCAAGGAATATGGGTTGAAAACCCCCAAAAAAATTTTGTATGAAATGTCGGTTTTTTTAGTCTGTACCATTAGAAGTAGATAGTTGCGTTAAGACTTTTCTACAATCACAGGTGACCAGCAAGAAAACTTTGTAACTCGTTAGTCCCAAGGTGCGAAACTTTCTCCAAGTCGTAGGAAATCCTAAGAGGTTTCTAATTTAAATGGAAATTGTCTTATCGAACTGTCGTAAGGTCCAATCCGACCACGAGCTGTCCGGCTCTGTTGTTGAACTCTAAGCTCTCGGTATCTGACTGTAATAATGACATTTCTGTCGAGCATGCATGAAGAGATTGATGAATATGGATGAAGCGAAAGAAGTATGTGTAGGTTGTCATGTGTGTGTTCTCTATGTGTAGGTTGTCATGTGTGTGTTCTCTATGTGTAGGTTGTCATGTGTGTGTTCTCTATGTGTAGGTTGTCATGTGTGTGTTCTCTATGTGTAGGTTGTCATGTGTGTGTTCTCTATGTGTAGGTTGTCATGTGTGTGTTCTCTATGTGTAGGTTGTCATGTGTGTGTTCTCTGTGTGTAGGTTGTCATGTGTGTGTTCTCTATGTGTAGGTTGTCATGTGTGTTCTCTATGTGTATGTTGTCATGTGTGTGTTCTCTATGTGTAGGTTGTCATGTGTGTGTTCTCTATGTGTAGGTTGTCATGTGTGTGTTCTCTGTGTGTAGGTTGTCATGTGTGTGTTCTCTATGTGTAGGTTGTCATGTGTGTGTTCTCTATGTGTAGGTTGTCATGTGTGTGTTCTCTATGTGTAGGTTGTCATGTGTGTGTTCTCTATGTGTAGGTTGTCATGTGTGTGTTCTCTGTGTGTAGGTTGTCATGTGTGTGTTCTCTATGTGTAGGTTGTCATGTGTGTTCTCTATGTGTAGGTTGTCATGTGTGTGTTCTCTATGTGTAGGTTGTCATGTGTGTGTTCTCTATGTGTAGGTTGTCATGTGTGTGTTCTCTATGTGTAGGTTGTCATGTGTGTGTTCTCTGTGTGTAGGTTGTCATGTGTGTGTTCTCTATGTGTAGGTTGTCATGTGTGTTCTCTATGTGTAGGTTGTCATGTGTGTGTTCTCTATGTGTAGGTTGTCATGTGTGTGTTCTCTGTGTGTAGGTTGTCATGTGTGTGTTCTCTATGTGTAGGTTGTCATGTGTGTTCTCTATGTGTAGGTTGTCATGTGTGTTCTCTATGTGTAGGTTGTCATGTGTGTTCTCTATGTGTAGGTTGTCATGTGTGTTCTCTATGTGTAGGTTGTCATGTGTGTTCTCTATGTGTAGGTTGTCATGTGTGTTCTCTATGTGTAGGTTGTCATGTGTGTTCTCTATGTGTAGGTTGTCATGTGTGTGTTCTTTATGTGTAGGTTGTCATGTGTGTGTTCTCTATGTGTAGGTTGTCATGTGTGTGTTCTCTATGTGTAGGTTGTCATGTGTGTGTTCTCTATGTGTAGGTTGTCATGTGTTTGTTCTCTATGTGTAGGTTGTCATGTGTGTGTTCTCTATGTGTAGGTTGTCATGTGTGTGTTCTCTATGTGTAGGTTGTCATGTGTGTTCTCTATGTGTAGGTTGTCATGTGTGTGTTCTCTATGTGTAGGTTGTCATGTGTGTGTTCTCTATGTGTAGGTTGTCATGTGTGTGTTCTCTATGTGTAGGTTGTCATGTGTGTGTTCTCTATGTGTAGGTTGTCATGTGTGTGTTCTCTATGTCTATGTCTAGAATTCTAGATCGTTGTGTCGCCCAGCAGCCGCCACAAGCTTCTGCACCACACGAAGAGTGTTGTAGAGGATTGGTATGTGGCAGTAACCAGGGCACAGTCCGAAGAAAAGATATTTAGAGTTAATAATTTCTTCTTTATTAGTCCACAATTACAAGCTAAAGACTAACCTTGAAACCAAACACTAGCTTCATTTTAAAACTAACATGCTTAGATAAATTCCAACATGGATAAGCTTTAGGAGTTTAGTGTCGGAGATCAGGACATGAAATGTCAAGAATTTAGCAGAAAAAAGACAAAATCGAAACGTAAGAAATCTAAATTTGAAAATGATTTTAAAATGAAAAATAAAACTGCCAGCAAGAAAGGTTGCCAGTCATTAAACAGGAAAGAGGACGAATTCCTCGTTACAGTAGTAAGTGAAAGTGGTCTCTGCCTACCTCTCTAGGAAAAAGCGCGACCTTATGCGTGTATACTAGCTGTCCGCCCGTAGCTACTCTCGCGTTATGTAACATTTTCCCGTGGGAATAAGATTTTTCCCAGTAAAAAGTGGTTTACGACCTATTCTTGTACCAAACTTTGATCAATAGGTAAACAAAAGGATACGTAAAAAAACGAAACTAAACAAGATAAATATTCTAAAGTAGCCTTATCACTAAAACCATCCCCCAAAACAATCACAAACTTAAGTAATTAGAGAAACATCGCGTATATTTTGATTTGCATATAAACATGATGATGTTGGAACTAAATCTCCTTCCCTCTCGTTTCTTGGAATGTGGGCCTCCACTTGACGTACGTTACACTATGTATAACACAAAGACAAATAACTCTTGTAGCGTAGGCAGTGCTGGATTCAGTGAATTAGTGCCCTTAGGAATTAAATTTGCTACGATTAATTGTATAACTTGATAACAAGGTCACTGGCTGTTTAAAAAGGTGCTACTGGCTAGTAAATTGTAGTTTTTTGGTGTTCAAATTTATACAAAATTCCGAAACGCGTTTGATAGAGTTTAGAATAGGTTTACATTGTTAAGCTGCAAGTACCTAGATATCTCATGAAAAGGCTCAGTTGTGGCCCCAGAAGACAATACTTGTATTTTTATATGTTCTGAATTTTACAAAGGAGACATCTAATTTGCGGATTGAAAATATTAATTTTCTGAAAAACGAACTTAGTTCGAAAAATAAAACACCGCAACAACAACGAGGGAATAAAAAGCTTCAAAATTATTGATAGAACTTTACGCTCGATTTGAGACAAGGTTTTTACTTTGTAGAAGATTGTCTCTCTTCCACGTACACTTACAGATTATCTCTTTCTCCTTAATTTTATTTCTGTGCATTATTTACTACCGGAAATTTTAACATGCATTGCCACGTTTGGAGAGTGCTGTCCGTTTCATTTTATGTACCTAAATAAATAAGAAATGAGCCTCCTCGAGCGTGAAGTGCTAGTGATGTTTAACAGTGTCTATAAAAAAAACTTAATCGCCCTTATTATGTTTACCTAACTCCGACCCTGAGCTATCTTAGGCTCAAGCAAATGAGAAATCAATGTACCATAAGTTCTCCTAGCCTCACCAAGCGTAAAGTGCTAGTAATGTTTGACAACGTTGTCAAAAAATGTAATCGCCCTAATTTTATTTACATACCTCCAGCCCTGAGCTATCTCAGGTTCAAGCAAATAAAAAATCAATGGTATGAGCTCTCTTAACTCAAAGCGTGAACAGCTAGTGATGTTTAACAGTGTCGCCAAAAAACTTAATCGCCCTAATTTGGTTTACCTGCCCCGGCCCTGAGCTATCTCAGGCTCAAATGGCATATTAATGAGACGGAACTAAGCCGTGCTTAGCGAACTTAACGCAAAGACCGAGTAAGCTCCTAAGTAATTTTCTCCGGCACGTAATATGTAACGTATAGGGTCGGTGGTGTAACTGGTAACGGCCCAGGGTGACAATCGAAAATTTTTGGATTCTATTCTTCTTTTTTTTTCGTCGTGCTGTATCAGATGTCCCAACATCCATGCCTCGCTCGAGAGTTTTAAGAGTTCTGTGCGCACCCACTTTGAGCATCACTGTGGCTACTCTTAAATTATCATCTGCAATGATCACAATGTAGTATGTAATGTATCCTACGTATATCATAATTCTTTATATGTATATTTGTATTATAGAATAGAATAGAATAGAATAGAAATAATCTTTATTTGTGTAAAACATTGTATATGAGATGATAGTGTAAGCAAAGAAGTACAGTGATGTTTTGCCAAACTAAAATTAGCATGCAAATGTCTTAATTTTTGACGCTACAGTAAACAATTTATTGGTTAATTAATAAACTTAAAATAAAATAAAAATAAAATAATTTCAAACATGGTACAAACTGAACAATTTCAATGATTACATAATGTTAACTTAATTCAATATATATTTATTAATTCTCTAATGTCATAAAAACTTTTATCATTCAGCCACTTATATAAATTGTCCTTAAAAACATTAAGAGTCATATTTCTTAGATTTTGTGGTAGTTTGTTATATATGCTCACACTTATAGCGAGGCAGCTTCTCGCATACATCCTAGATTGTAGTATGTTTTCGAATACAAGTTTATTTGGGTCTCTTTGTGTCCTAGAATTTACGTCAGAAGACTTTAAAAACAGTTTACTATTTTTACGTACAAACATGCATAATTCATAAATATATAATGATGGTAACGGTAGTAAACCAGGTTTTTTAAACAATGGTCTACAAGATTCATAAGAAGGAATTCCACACATTGCACGTATACACTTTTTCTGCGCAACAAAGGCTCTACCCATGTCAGTACCATTTCCCCAAATAACCAGACCATAGCGCAAAATTGATTCTATATAAGCGTGGTACGTCATAAAAGCGGTTTTTAAATTTGCCAATGTTTTTATACGTTTTAGAGCATAAACGAATTTATTGATTCTTTTGCAAATATTATCCATGTGCATTTTCCAATTAACATTGTGGTCACTGGACCACAATGTTAATTGGCCTCGGCCTGTTACTGAACAGGCCAAGGAATTATGTATGTGTATTCTCTTTAATGTGCACGTTTTCGTAGGTTATATTCATGCTAACGACATTCTTTGTATAGTTAGAATATTTAAATTGTATGTAACACGTCTTATCTAGATTAATTCTCATATTAGTAGTTTTTAACCAATTAATTATGTTAATCAAAGTATTATTAATGTCTTTTTCGTGATCCTTAATAGTGTAGGAAGCATTATCAGAGGACACGAGAATAGCAACATCGTCAGCAAACAAAACGCTTTGATGGTTAGTAGCTTCGTTTATGTCATTAATATAGAGTAGAAATAAAACTGGTCCAAGGACGCTGCCCTGTGGGACACCATTTTTTACCCGCTTGTATTTGCAACGCAACAATTTCCCTGCCTTCGTCCAACATGTTAATAACAACACAGTGTTCTCTATTAATCAGATACGATTTCAGCCTGTCCAAAGCCATACCCCTTATTCCGGCTGCCTCTAACTTTTGTAGTAAAATGTCATTCGAAACCAGGTCAAAGGCTTTGCTGAGGTCGAGAAACAGCCCTGTGGTTAGTTTTTTACGATTTGTCGCCTCTTACGACACCCACGGGAAGAGTAGGGGTTGGTGACTAATGTATTCTACTCTGCCGTCACCACACGGCCTTAGTACCCATTGAGTATTAGTAATACTCAAAGTAAGTACCAGCACAAAATACCTATATAAATGAGAAAAAGTGAAAATTTATGTTATGACTTAGGGACTACACATTGAACAGGGAACGGGCAGCAGCGCTCTCTGATACAGTAACCTTTTAATCTGCGATCTCCAACCCGCCTGCTAAGCGTGGAGATTATGGCAAAACCCTCCACTTATGTGGAGGAGGCTCATAGTCCAGCAGTGGACTGTAACGGACCGTTGATGTTGATGATGAAAATTTATGTTTATTGGCGTACCTCACAACGTTTTTCATTACCGTCACTGAATAATACTTTCTTTTAATAAAGCCATAAATTAACCAGCTTTCAGTCATTAAGTCACTTTTTATTCCATTGCTGCATCTGTTTCCAAAGCCCTCCATTAAGGGCGGTATTCATTGCTGGCCACTGAAATCCTTAAGGGCTGCCCCAATAAGCTGCACAGTTTTGTCTGCAGACACACCTTTTGTTTATATTGTTTACGGAGTTGCCTGTCACACCAAACTGAACAAAAAACTCAATTACTTTTTTTTATTAATGGTTTTTCCATTCAGGAAGGCTTATGTCAAAGAAAGTCAGGATTGTTTGAAAGCTATTTTATTGATGACGTACTGTAAAATTGTATATTAATATTTGAACCATTCAAAACGTTTGTTTAAAAAACAAATGAATAAACCATAATATAAAATACGTGTGGGTTTTTTCCCGTCGTCGCGTCGTAATTAAACAAAAAACCTTCAGATTATTGCAATTAATTTCTAACATCAAAACAATGGGCTTAATTCTAAACTAAGACATATAAGTTTTAGTGTTTAATTTTTTTTTACTATGAAATTGTGGACCGAAAGGTAATGAAAATGTTCCTCTTTTATCAATCGTTAAATTTTGTCAAAAAACGATATCATTAGAAGCCAAATGCTTCTACTTCTTCATTGTGTAAGTTGTTAAGTCAACAACCAACCTCACAAACCCCGTTGTCAATGTTATACAGCCGCCAAAGGCCACTGACATGGCTCGTGTAGCGACTAGATAGGTAGCCGGGACTTTAGGGTTTCGAAACACGAAATCATCTTTCTTTTAGGGCAATCAGATGATTCAGCCTGCATCGTGACCAAACTGAGGAAGTCTCACAAAGTTTTTTTTAATGGTGTCCCTGCACCGGGACTCAAACTTGAGGCCTATGTAATGATATCAAACGCCCGTACTCAGCTTTGAAAGCTGTTTCTTGGCTACAAAGGCTACCAGCAGTAAAATAATAAAAAAAAAAAATAGAAACCTCCATCAAATTACCTTAAATGGTTATCTACACTAATTATCATCAACAGCTCAAATATGTCCCCACCAAAGGGCTCACGTATGACTAAAGATCTTGTTAATACAAATCCAACGAGCCCAAACACGACTAGGTGTTGTTGTGTATTAGAGGAGTTCCTATGGCCACCTTCCGTCTCCATCATCAAACCAGCTCCATGGTACCATAATATTGCATTGTCATCGCGGTTACATAAGTGTACCAAATTTCAGCAAATCCAATGGCAGCAAGTGCTTCAAATTTGAGTTGCAAGATTTCGCCCGAACATACCCACACACCCACCCACCCACATACAGGCTTATGGGTCGATTCGGACGAAAAGTTTCGGACGCTGTGGCCGAATCGCCACGTTAATTTTTTTTAGCATTTTTGACGGGTGTTTCGGCCGTGGCCTTATTTTGAAGCAAAGTACTCGTAACGTCAGCAATTACAGCCCATGGAAAAAATATTAATTAGTTTTAAATACAGTCAACATGAAAATCCATAAGTTGGGTGATGTAAGTTAAGTTATTTGAGTAAAAGTCAGGAAATTGTTAGAAAAAGATAAATTTTAATATAAAATAACAACAATCAACAGTAAACAAACATGATTAATTATTATTCTCTTCTTGGATCGATAGTCGAATCTTTCTGGAACTCAAACACTTTTCACAGTACGAAATCTCAATTTTGTAGCACCCAACACTTTTTTTCTTTGATTATATAATTTTTTTCTCACATTTTCAAAATTTGGGATTTTGTTGATTAAATCAAAAGTACTGTTTTTAATTTCAGCAACGGTTTCTCGGTAGATGGCTGGAATCGGGGTCTTGATATCTGATACGATTCTTTTCCAACAGTCTTCAAAACGTTTGTCGTAATCGTTTGCTGCACAATCTGGTCGGCAATTATGTTTGTCTTCTTTTTTTATTAGATTATTGCAAGTTATAACTAAAAGAGCGTTACATATGGTCCTTTTGACACAAAGCCAAACAGTTGAACCGTCTTTATGGACTCTTCTTTTATTATATCTGTATCCTGCTCGAAGAAGCACCGGTTTTCATCTTTTTGATGTCACCACATTTTGCCACGGGTTTTTGGGACCCGCTTGGTTGTGGATCTGACATTTTTCCTGTAAAAAATTGTAAATTTAGTACAGATAGTTACTGCAACCGACCCTTGAGAGATCATTACGTTTTTATTTTTTAACGAAAAATTATAATGTTTATACAAACATAAACCACTATATTATACAGTATTTTGACAAAAAATATTAAGAAAGTAAGTTTTGCTTAACTTATTATGATAATTGTTATAATAACAACGAAATACATAGGTAAACTTAAAAACGAATCTTTCCAGTTAAAATCCTTAAAATATTGTTAATTTTTCTTAAAATATTGTCTATTTAACTTACCTTGCAATATAGAAGTTAACAAAAAAACAACAGCCACTCACTTCACTTTGCGTAGACAAATTGACGTGTGCTCTACATCGCACTTTTAGATGGAATATTTTATCTGGCCTCCAACGATGCCACAACAAAAGATGCAAATACAACAAAATAATTTTTTATCACTTTTTACTCTTTAACCAGTCAAGTACCAGGAAGAAAGAGACAGCAGTACTTTTCAATACCAGTGTAAGAAAGAGATAGTAATACCTGTAACGTGGTGATTTTCGCAGAAAATCAAAACATTATTGAGTGAGGAAATAATTTGCTGATTGGTTCTGCTCTGTATCTATATTTTTACAAAGTCGTAAACAAACCGACCCTTGAGAGATCACTCATTAATATTTAAAACTAATTAATAATTTATCCCCATGGGCAAAATAAAATAAGTATTTTTACCAACGACGGACGGAACGGAACGGAGGCGGTATATGCGTTTGGGGTAAGAGGTTGTTTGTTTGTTTGTTTGTTTGTTTGTTTGTTTGTTTGTTACCTTCTATCTCGAAAACCACTGGACCAATTTAGTTCCGGTTTTTTGCATTGAAAAGGTATCACTTCAACTTAGGATCTTAGATATGTTTTATGTAGGTAGACCATCAGGGAGCGCTGCAGCAGCCTGATAAGTTGGCAACACAGGAGTTATCAAAAACTACCGAATCGATTTCGATGCAGTTTTTTGCATTCAAAAGGCTTCATATTGGAGCTGGTTGTTAGACATGCTTTGGGGTGGTAGACCACCAGGGAGCCCTGCAGCAGCCACATAAGTTGGTACTACAGGAGTTCTCAAAAAGTACTGAATCGATTTCGATGCGGTTTTTTGCATTCAAAAGGCTTCATTTTGGAGCAGGTTCTTAGATACGTTTTATGGAGGTAGACCACCAGGGAGCCCTGCAGCAGCCAGATAAGTTGGTACTACAGGAGTTCTCAAAGAGTACTGAATCGATTTCGATGCGGTTTTTTGCATTCAAAAGGCTTCATCTTGGAGCGGGTTCTTAGATACGTTTTATGGAGGTAGACCACGAGCGCTGCAGCAGCCAGATAAGTTGGCACTACAGGAGTTCTCAAAAAGTACTGAATCGATTTCGATGCGGTTTTTTGCATTCAAAAGGCTTCATTTTGGAGCTGGTTGTTGGATATGTTTTGAGGCGGTAGACCACCAGGGAGCCCTGCAGTAGCCAGATAAGTTGGCATTACAGGAGTTTTCAAAACTACTGAACCGGTATCTTTACAGATCAGGTTCTTGGACATGTTTTATGGCGCATGGCGGTAGACTATAAAGAAATACTGCAACAGCGAGGATAGGTGGCCGCTTGGACACTAAGTAACTAGTAGTCTCAATATCGCACATACCAAATTTCTGCCAAATCCAAACAACATCCATCATTTTGATTACCGCCAGTTAGTTTTAAAAAGGCATACTAATAAATTATGTATGTTTAATTACTAGCATAATATACAATATCGAAACACAAAGAAAACAAAATGTCGTCATTTTTAATGATATGTTTTAGTGTGCTAAGTGATAACAAACAAAAGTAACGTACTTTCCAAAAAGTTTAAAATAAAAACAAAATTGAAAATTTTAAAAAACCCACGCCGGATTTTAAAACATATTCAAATAAAAAACAAAATTGAAAATTTTAAAAAACCCACGCCGTATGTTAAAATATATTAGAATAAAAAGGATTAAATAACATTTTTGGAAATCCCCCGACCAGAGTCAAATAAGATAAGAAATATAAAATAAAGAAATCTATAAAAAGAGTGATTTCTCACGAAATCCGCCACACAAACAACGAATTATGACCTTTCTTAGTCCTTACGTTTACGTACCTACTTACCTTTTGCTTTCTCGTAGAGATAGACACAGCAATAATATTTATTAATTTAGGTACTATTACATACTCATCTATCTAATAATATGATACAAATCCAATAAAACACGTCGGGGGCTGCCATCATCGCTCTCTTTGTTCGAA
>OX579669.1:11767941-11895743 GCA_951230895.1 Carpatolechia fugitivella
CTACTACACTTCTTTGTACACTATTTTCACACTATTTCGATTAAAGCTTCCACGGAAACGTATGTTTCATGTAGTTATAAAAAAATAACAAAAAATCTCTGAGGGTTAATTAAATTGGATGAAGCGAAAACATCTAAAAACTAGTAAGGAATCAGAGCACTACAGTCAATAGAGTGGTTAAACTGGAATGAAATTGGATAACGGAACGTGAAAAGATCCATCTCACATTAGTTTAAAGCCTTTGATAGGCTAGGTACAATGCTTACGCCAACCGCAACTGTCGTAGAGTGCGAGCAGCGCGGCGTACGCGCTGGGCCCGACGGCGGGCGGCACGGCGGCGTGGGCGGCAGGCGTGCCGGCGGCGTTGCGGGCGCTCGGGCTCGCGAACCTGCTCTACGCCGCCTGGCTCTACCGAATGCTCACGCGGTACCCACTCTCCGAACACGTACGTCTCATCTTATCCCAAGTACAGTAATAGCCAGAACATGCAGCTAGAGACTTTGACCTTATTCTTCTTCCTAGTTCCCTTACTCACTGCCGAGGATCGCGACCACTTAGTGTACGTCGCCAGTTCGTACGATCCTGCGCCCTATGGACCCGTGCTATGGACAGCCCGGTACGTGCTGCCTCCTCCCGCACTTACCTACCTACTTTGACCTTGAGAGCATTATAATAGATATCCTTTACTGTGGGTAAATGTACAGTGAAGGATAGAACAAAAACAAAAAGGGAAGAAAGTGTGAAATAAAGTCGTTGCACAGACAGAGTGAAGTATACCGGTCCACTAACAGTGCCTCTAGTACACATCTCCTATCTTTGACCGCACGACGTGAAGTATACCGGTCCACTAACAGTGCCTCTAGTACACATCTCCTATCTTTGACCGCACGACGTGAAGTATACCGGTCCACTAACAGTGCCTCTAGTACACATCTCCTATCTTTGACCGCACGACGTGAAGTATACTCACTTCCATCCCAAGTTCTCACTTTACGCTTGAAAAATGCTATTACACTAATAATAACATCAAAAGGAAAAACCATTTGTGAAGAAACGCCTGTATTTATTAGAACACGTAGAAACAAAGTAGAGTTTATCACAACACGGACGAAGTCACGGAAACAAGCTTGTATAATAATAAAATTATTTAGGCTACGAGGATTTATTGCTCATAGTATGTAATGTAGGTTAATTTTAAAAAAATACTTACTATACATAATACAGGGCGGAAACGTTAAGTGTACTCACTCGATTTATCTTAAACTTATACAAGATACCGAGAAACTGATTACTGATACTAAAAGTGCTTCATGAGCTCTATCAAATACTTGATAAATTAATGGGATATATCGAAAAATTTTTTTTTGTTGTAACCAATTTACTATGAAGTTGCACTTCCTGCCACTTAACCATAAGTATAAGTTTTTTTTTTGACGGACCTAATCGCTATTTCTACCAGAGTGGTAATATAGCGGGCGCGGACTTGCGGGGAGCAGAAGGCTCGTACCCCTTAGGTTAAGACAACGTGTCTGGGGGCGCCCTCCTACGAATAAGGAAGCTATAGAAGTCGCATTCCGTTCAAAAAATGGCCCCACGCAAAGGGCAACACAGAAGGCGGGGCTTAAAAAGTACAACACACGCGCTAGTTAGTCTGTCACGCACTGTATGACGGACTGCCGCTTCCGATAAAAAACAAAAATACAAATAATTCAGACAAACATAGGTAATAAAATAACCTCCGAAGAGGTAAAATGGTGCAGGAGGCCCAAAAAGCCAGCAAAAAAGAAGCTGGGGTAACAAATCACAAGTAAATGCATTTTTTTCAGTATTCTAAATACTTGACATAAAATAATGATGGATGGGATTATGCAAGCAATAGCCAGCCAAGCCAATGTCTACGACTTATAATAATGAAGGCATAATGTCATAATATACTTTATGTCCAATAAAAATACTTAAAAAATCTCCATAATAAGTGCTACTTAAATAATCTTGAATAGAAACTGTTATTTTCCGTTAGTTACCCACTAAGAAAACTTTGAAATAATGATTGATTGATTGATTGTGCTGCATTATTATTATTAACATAATATGATGAAGTTTTCTCTATAACCCAAAGTGAAAGACAATGTAAGTAAACCATACATCTGAAGTTGCCAATTTTCTTTGTTATTTTCTTTTAAAAGGCACAAGGCCAAGTCTTCTATACTAGTGGCTCTCAAGCTGTAGACCTCGCGGGTCGCTGTATATCTCTTTTGCCAGCAGGATCGCACATGGTAGATGGATCACCGAAATAATGTAGTCTCTCCTTAGTTCAGACTTGTATTTCAACGTTAGTAAAATCACAACTCGGAAATAACAAATGATTGGCAAGATTTTAATGGATACAAAATACAATACAAAAACGTGAGAAGTTTGACACAGAGTAATGGCCTCTTACCAAAAACAAGCACACAGTCACACATTTAAATAATATACATTTGATGATTTTAGTAAATAATGACAAAGTAATCTGATTCATATGAGTAATGCAAGAGTACGATAATTTTTAATTTCACTTGTTCTATCACACTTAATGCATAACACATCCACTGCACAAGTGACGCGATCCAATCACCGTTATCACCGCGCTTTTTGGAATATGACATGATGCGTGAACGCATCCAATTAGCCTGTCTACAGTGACGTTTATTTCGAGATTTGGGGCCATATTTTTCTTGGGTTTTGTTTACAATTACATTTCCATAGCTTACTTATTCGTAGGCGCCCTCCGACGAGAACATAAGTAAGTATAAGTATAAATTTATACAAGTTTATTTTGTTACATGTAAAAAACAATAAATAAAAAACTCATGAAGCACTTTTAATTATCGGTAATCAGTTTCTCGATATCTTGTATAGTTTAGGATAAAGCGTGTGAGTAACGTTTCCATCTTGTATAACTTTTTCGACATCCAACAACTGACTCATTTACCCCATTTTGCGTTTGACAGTTACGTTCAAAAAAGTTTATCGCGCGCTTTTAACGTAAACTTTTACAAGTTTTTGTTTTAAAAACCTATGTGAGTCAATCATCATCATTATCAACACAGCTCATATACGTCCCCGCGTCGAGGGGCTCGAGCCTACCCTGAATTAGAGCGATTAGGCCGACCACGCTGGCCCAGTGCGGGTTGGTCGACTTCACTCACACACAACTTTTGAATTTCTTCGCAGGAGTGTGCAGGTTTCATCACGATGTTTTCCTTCTTCGAAATTCGAAAACACATTGATACGTGGTGGGCATCGAACCCGCATAGATTTATAACAGTAGAGTAGGCTTTGGGAATGGAAACTCCAGTAGTTGTAAATGTAATTATGAGTATTGCGTGTGTTGCAGTGGGGAGCTGCTGCGGAGACCGACAGCGAGGAAGAAGACGCAGAGCTGGCCCCGCTGCAGTACTCGCAGATGCACTAATCCGTCCGACCCGGATCATACCTACCTTCTCACTCTAACATCAATCAAAGTCATCATAAATAGATCCCGTAAAAAGAACGTTTGATGAAGTGGAGGGGATGTGTTTAAAAAAACGCCTACAGTGGCCACTGTCTGTAACACAATATGAAAGTACCTATAATACTTGTTATCAATCTATTTAATACCTACCTAACTAAGTACCTTGATTTGATTTGATGTACTTACTTCTTCTTATCGAGTTGATTCGGTGACTAAGTATATGGTGGAAGACCAATACTCCGCCACAGACACGGCGGCGACTACACCTAACCTTTGCTTTTTGTAAAATTAAAGTTTATTAATAACTGTAATATACTTACTTACGAGTAGATATTATTCATGAGCCAAAACATTATAAGAATAATAGAACGTGTTATAATTTGAAAAAATCTTACCCATACATATTTACTTGTACTTACCGTTGTTTTTGCGGCCTGCTCAACGGCTAAGATACCTATCCCATGTGCGATCTAACAGCATTATAAATGTACCTATTTGGAATACAATAAACCATACTTTATTGAGATCGAATGGAAACAGATCCGGAATACAAAACGGAACCAAAAACAATAGAGTCAACATTGCCGAGGTATATCTTCCAGCCAACCATACGGTGTGAATAGCATACCTACTTATAGAAAATGAGAAGATACGAGCTGGGTGAACTGGTGAACAGCCTACTAGTTCCTCTCCTATACAACCTCAAGCGGTCACCTAGTAGTAAATGACACAACGTCATGTATTGGTGACGTAAAAAAAAATTCATTTGTTTTCGCTTCAACAAACTCAAAATTTCTAAAGTGCAAATTTCCCATAATTTTCGGTAGATGTAAAAAAATTTCAGTGAAACCGTCTAACAACCGCATAGGATGGCTGCGAAGCGACCGATGGGTAAGATACATAACGTTTCGTATTCATCATTATCATTCATCAGCCTGTTGTGGCAGTCTACTTCGTCCAAGAGTCTACTGCTGGACTTAGGCCTCTCCCAAGGTGCGCCATTTAGCCTGATCTTCGGCTGCAAGCATCCAATAGCTGCTAGACACTTTTCACAGATCGGCGCTCCGGGAGGTGTCCCACACTTCATTTGCCCAGAGGGTCGCCTACGTGGTCTCCACTGCAGAAGTCGCTTTCATAATGTTCGTTTACCATGGCTCATTACGTCTCACGAGGGTTACAGTTTGCCCATTTCATGGAATCACCAGTCCACAAACTAACCACACAACGCGACCACTGACTCTTCAAAAGACTCGATATCCTGGTTCTTATGAGGACATGTCCGTGGAAAGAGAGTCGCTGACATGACATCATGCATGACCAAAGGTGGTGAAACCCCAGCTGAAACGGACATGGAAATCAGGCTCTAACAGTACGGTGATGGAAAACATCATGAGGGAACATGCACATTTGATTGTCCGAGCTTGAATTCTTCGGTGGGAACGTTCATTAATGATGATCAATCGTTATCAACTCCTTTTAATGACTTAAATAACTACTCTTAATGACAGGCTCTAAAGGCCAGCGGTGGGTGCATGTGGGCTGAAAACGATGATGATATGAATGACAGGCTCCGTGGCCGAACGCTAGAATCCGTGGCCGTCTGGTTTTCGTTGCGGAGTTTTCGGATTCGAATCCTGGAGAGGAAACTGCACTTTGGTCAAAAATAAATCACTTTGAAAGACAATGCTGGCTAAATTGTCCGATTAAGTATATAAAAGTAAGACGGTTCCTTGTTTTGAACGGAAGGCACTCCAAGCCGTTGGTCGGCTGTTATCTCCGGGACAAAGTCGTTGTATCAGACCTTCAGCGACTCTCTCAACACAAGAATGTACGAGGTCATCTACATTGCACCACACATGGTAGGAAGTGTTAAACCACTTAGTATAGCTAATTATTACTCACAACACTCACAAGTGACTAAACAATTGCTTGATCCCCCAGGGCCTGGGCCGGGCGCCTACCGCCTCCCCACCACCGTAGGCTTCGGCGGGCACGACCCGTCGCGTTACCGCAACCCGATGTACTCATTCGGAACGATGGGCGGTTACCGACTGAGGTCCCTTGGTCCGGGGCCCGCGTACCGCATAGCGGGCGTGACGCGCGACGGCATCGTGACGTCGCCAGCCTGGTCTTTCGGCAGCCGGTTCCCCACGAGAGGGTATACAAAGACGCCAGGTAGGCTGGTTAAAAATGTTTTAGTAGATTTAGGAATAAAAAAGCAAGTCGTGAAAAGGCCGATCGAAAGGCCTTGAAAGTGGGCTAAAGATGAGCTTGATGCTAGTGCCACCGGTCGATCCTGTTGATCCTTCAGTGGATGTGAACCAATCAGCATTAATTAACCGACGTGGACCATCCTACCTAGCTAGACTATCCAGACAAGAACTCTGTGGCTACAAACTTAAAATTAGGGACGGCACAACGATATGTCTTTTATTCTTTTCGCCTTTTTTAATAGAAATATCTGACTTGAATTCACATTGATGGTGTCGGTCTTAAATACATTAAGGGTGAGTCTACATAATAAAATGATTTGTCTGGCAGGTCCGGGCGCGCATGCCCCCGAACGCTGTCCCCCAATGAAGGACCCTCGCGCACCGCAGTACTCGATGGGCGCTCGTTTGGAGCGCAATGTGAAAAGGCCAGGCCCCGCGCCTAACGCCTACGCACTGCGTATGGGCCCCGGCACGCCCGCCTGGACGATGGGCGCAAGGCTCGGCTGGCAGTCCAAGGCCAAGTCGCCAGGACCCGCCGTCTACTTCCAGAAGGACCAGAACATTTATAGGACCAGGTTTGTGGAAAAAGCAAACAGGTCTCAAAAATTAGACCGTAGCAGATGCCTGCGCTGCCCACAGAGAGTGGTCGACTGGCAGTGGTCAAATATGGCGGGTGCTGCCTACAAATCAGGCAGGCACCACCGGCCAAATATCGGCAACAGGCATAATGTAATCTAACCATAGAGATAAAGAAGAAACGAGCTCATACAAACTCAATACTTTTTCATTAGTTAGCTTTATCACGAGCACCTAGATGTCTGACCAACTCAAGACTGGACCACCTTTTCTACTTATAAGTAGATAAATGAACGTTAGTATGGGTCCGCTGATCCAGTTGGCTATGGCACTCACGGTGGGTGATACCGATTCAACCAACCAGAACATTGGCCGTCGTCGATCGAACTATTCGAAAACGAGTTAATTTCCGAAGTAAGTACGGAGTGAAAGAGAAGCGATTTCAAGGTCAGCACTCATATTTGAGGCCAATAAAAAGACAGTGTCTCTCACTTTAGTCTTCATCGACACCTCATACCTTCATTGCCACCTGTTCCACTAAGTCGAACTAAGTTAAGCAGTTTGCACCGCCTGTACTGAGAGAGAACTTGAAGGATGACATTGACTTTGCTTCACTGCCGCAGGTTCCCGGTGTACTCGCTGGGCGCGCGGCTGGACGGGCCGGGCAGGCCGTCCAAGACGCCCGGCCCCGCCGCATACCCGCCAAACCTCTACAACGTCAAGAGGGTGAGCTGAATTTAACAGTGGTCTTCTTTTCTTTAGGCGCCATCTTCTTCCTACTTCATGAACGTTCTCTTCATTCTATCTAATTGCCGCCGCTGCTCTAAGTAACGACCTTTACAAAGATTTATTATTATTATTATTATTACCCAAAAAGTAGGTATCGTGAGTCACATTCGAGCACATCAAAAATCGGAATTGAAGTACTTAGTTCGCCGTAGCCGAAATCAGTCGGGAGCTCATCATCATCATTCTCATTCAAACACGCGAAGCTTCTAGACACTGTGCTATTTGGATCTCTTGATCTCTGGACCAATGTCCACATATATATAAGCTCAATAGCTTTGAATTTTTGCGCTCTTGACAATATACAAGTACGACATAAAAGAGTAGACATAAAATGAGGGCGCTGTACGGAGTAAATTGGCAACAATTGGTGATTTTTCAGCTAATCATTGCAACTTCCTGTTTTTCACTTCCAATCACTGCCAGTTTATCTCGTGTTGCTTTTGGTAATGAGTCATTATTTAATTTCTACTCTTCTGTATGCGAATTTGCCTAAACGGAATGGTGGACTTCTAGCAATCTAATTACTAATCTCTGACTATACCTGTAGACAAAGCATCAACTCGGACAAGATCAAAATTCTTAAATTGGTTTTTAATTGTCCGAATTGGCCGAAGAATGTCATTTAATTTGAACGTTATATTTCAGAATCCATACTCGTATTCATTCGGTACGAAGCATGCGGAATGGGCGCCGCCGATGATCATAAAGGAAGACACCATGGACTGCTTATAGCCTCGCGGTCGCTTCCCGCCATCCTACAGACCGCGCCATTTGTAGGAACAACTAAATTAAGACAGGCAACACTCTCGGGTTTTCAAACTCAATGTTGCCAACGACTAGACGTAAAATTATCATGTGTAATTTTTGAGACTTTAAAATATTGTTAATTTTTTAAATGTGTAATTAACGGATTTTGTATTTTATGAATTTTATAAGAGCGACTTGGATTTCTTACAATAACTGTGAATGTCCATTGAGTGTTGTAACGTGCGAATAAAATCACCCAAAAAGATCGCATAAGCAAAACTCGACGTAAAAATGTGAATGTGTTGGAAACGAGTCCTCGCCAAGTGTCAAATTGTGAAACGTGTTTGTTCTTGATAACTAAATTCAATTTTTCTTGTGAAGGATGTTCAAAATGTTTATTAAAAGTTTACTCATCAATAGTTTTTTTATTAAGCAGGGAAAATAAAAAGATTGCTTGTAGTAAAACGATAACTGTATTAAATCTAACTTGTCTCATAACAAAATTTTCCTAATCCTACTTAGTTTTAGCGTGCCTCTTTTGTTTAACATAGGCAACGAATAACGATAGGCAAGAAATGTAACTACGCTTCAAACTTGGCCCCCCACCAAATGAATACCAAAGAAGCCGGGAAAAAAGAACTATACCATACCACAGTATGATGTTTTGTAAGAACGTCGAGCTTCAGTGTACAGCAGCGACATCATCTGCCTGTCTGTCGTCGTCGTCTGTCAAAATTAATTGTGCGAGTTTAAGCGGGGTTTGCTAGGCGGTTACTCTTCTTGACTATTGTAGTTCGTTGGACGTAGGCTTTCAGCTTTACATTAGAAGATGCTTTTGATTACACACGTAATGTCCCCCGTTTTTTGGTGGTCCCGTTAATTTGTCCCGTAGTGGCAATCGGGAATGGATCCGTCCTCTAAATGAAACCACGTTGCTCCTGCGCACTCTCAAGCAGAAGTAATCCAAACAGTATTTTTAGAAATGGTTTAATAAAAAAAAATATTGGGATTACTTTTGTTCTTAACGAGGGTGGTATGTTTTTAGTCTGTGGCAGGACAAATTAAAACCCAAGTACTAATTTTGTTTAACTCTTCTTGACAGGATTTGTCCCGCCCAAAGATTTCGGAGGCGCGTCGCCTCGCGCTCTAGTGATCGTCTTGTTACTGAAGTCCCGCTCATCTTGATGCTTACTTGCACGTTTTTCACATGACAACTATAAAATATCTGATACAAATCTAGAACTTCTTCATGGACCGCAGTTTATTGTTCCTTCTCATGCCGGCGGCCCTCACTCGCAGCCAGTACTCCTTGGTTTTGGGGTCGAGCTCGTGGACGGCGGGCGCGCGGCCCGTGCGGAGCGACCACAGCCAATCGGGGTACTCGCTGTCCGGCTTTATCTGGTCGAAGGAAACATCATCATCATCGACATCATCATCATCGACATCATCATCATCGTGTGGGTTATAAAGTCGACAACCGACTTCACAAAATGTCCAGCTATGATTTGGAGGCTTTATTTGATTGAAGATTATGACTAGCTAAGATTTGAGGGCTTTATCTGAGAAGGAAATCTCCAGCTAAGATTTGAGGGCTTTTATCTGAGAGAAATGTCCAGCTAAGATTTGAGGGCTGAATCTGAGAGAAATGTCCAGCTAAGTTTTGAGGGCTTTATCTGAGAGGGAAATGTCCAGCTAAGATTTGAGGGCTTTATCTGAGAGAAGTTTCCAGCTAAGATTTGAGGGCTTTATCAAAGGAAGTGTCCAGATAAATTTGAGGGCTTTATCTGAAAGGGAAATGCCCAGCTAAGATTTGAGGGCTTTATCTGAGAGGGAAATATCCAGCTAAAATTTGAGGGCTTTATTTGAGAGGGAAATTTCTAGCTAAGATTTTAGGGCTTTATCTGAGAGAAATGTCCAGCTAAGAATTGAGGGCTTTATCTGAGAGAAATGTCCAGCTAAGATTTGAGGACTTTATCTGAGAGAGAAATATCCAGCTAAGATTTGAGGGCTTTATCTGAGAGGGAAATGTCCAGCTAAAAGAGGGCTTTATCTGATCAAGGAAATATCGTGTTGATTTGGGGGCTTTATCTGACCAAGGAAATATCCTGTTATGATTTGGGGGCTTTATCTGACTGAAGGAAATGTCCTGTTGTGATTAAGGATCTTTATTTGACCAAGGAAATATTGTGTTGATTTAGAGGCTTTACCTGACAAAAATTGTATCCTAATATGATTTGAGGGCCTAATATGATCAAAGAAATCTGCAGCTATGTTAGGTCTTTCTGAGGGTCTACTAGCTAGGGTACACACACACACATACTTCATTTCAACTAATGGCAGTTATGCTCAGAGTACTACTATAACTAAAGCAACACCTCTCGGTGGTTGTCCAGCATGTGAAACTGAACCACCTATGTTCCAGAACTTTTTCAAAATCCACATGAAATTTTATACAAATTGATCAAAACGTTTTTGGTTGTTTTCGATTAATCTAAAAAATAAAAATTGATCAGCTGAGTCAAATAAAAGAGAATTAAAAAAACATATTTTTAAACTTGCAAAGCTGTGGAACAAAAGATGTTCAGTTTCATTGCTAGAACTACCCTGGTGGTAGTTCTAGCAATGTTAGTTAAATGGCGCGAAACATTTTTTCGGTTGGTAGCTAGTCCACGACACTGAACAACTCGTGACTTAAAAATTAAAGCTAATTCAAAACAAAAGAACATAAGTTTGTAGCCCTTACCTTGACGTCTTCTCCGGTGACGTATATGTTGGATCCGCAGACCTGACTGACCAGCTTGTGAGGATCTGTCTCCACCGGCAACTCCTTTTTCTCCATGGCCCCGAGCTTGCCCATCTTTTTCTTGCCTTTACCCAGACCCATCACACCTGAAACACAAACAGTTGGTATTTAAAATTTAAAACCAGAATCTGGATAATTTATCACTTTAAGATAGGGCTTGAACCTATGTATATCTAATAATAATAGAAGTTTCCCCATACAAAATATTTATTATTCAGGCATAAAAAACCCATAAAAAACATACACATTATTACAAAATACAATACTTATAATTGACCGAGCGAGCGAAGCGTCTCTGTTTCAGCTTGGCCAAATTTGCTTTTGTATGTCCATCTGTTTGTTTGTTTGTGGTTTGTTTGTTTCACTCACCAGGTCGCGTTTCTCAACCGATTCTCGTGAAATTTTGTGAGCAGGTTTGATAAATTATATTCTTTTTTGTCGAGGCAGTTTTTGGAAATTTCAAAAAATTACGGAGTTATGGGGGTTGCCAGCTTACAAGGTCTACCGCCGAGGCTGTTTTCCTCTAGAGGTCACATTTCTTAACCAATAAAATAAAATAAGATAAGACAAAATAAAATAAAATAAATAAAATATATAATCAGCCAGAATAATGTCACAAAAAATTTAATAATACACATTACAAATTATAAAATTCAAGTCAACTTAAAACTAAACAAAAAGTCCGCCCAGCAAGGCCCCCCGCCCAAATGTGCCCACAACACTGGCAGCGTTTCCTCTCTGCACAGCAAGAGAGATCCTCTGAGCGAGGAAAAAGCCCGCGCGGGGATCTGACCCTTGGTCCCTCAAGCGCTGACCCACGTTGCGCACCAGCTCCTTCGCGTCGGAGCCCCACGTACCCGCGGCTTCGAAAGCCTCTGGGACGAAATCGTACGCAGACTCCAGATTAGCGTACTTGGCACGTTTAAGGCCTGCTGCGGACTCGGCCGCTGCTCCGGCTGCCTGCTGGGTACCCCTTAAATGTGACGCCGCATACGTACATACGCAAGTGGCGTCCCAAATAAGGCAACGTCCTCGTGCCCACGGAATCTGCGTAAGACGTCGGGCCTTTTACCGTCCGAGCGGCTATGTCCTGGGGGCTCCAAAATGCACGGTACTCTCGCTGATACCATCGCCAATAAAATAAATAATATAAAATAAAATTAAGTTTAAAAGTAAATAAAAATAAAATAAAATAGTTTAAAAATAAAAAAAATCAAAGGGTTGGGGATGTTTGTCGAGAAAAAAGAAATTGAAAAGATATATACAGACTCGCGAGGTCTACAGCTCACTGAGCCAGTAGTATAAAATAATAAAAATAAGTTGCACTGAACAAGTATTACCTACATTGATCAGTCTGTGTCATTTTTTATTGGGATTTCTGTGAACAGATAGCCAATATGTGAATATAGGACTACAATACACATCATCAGTCACGGCTTCTAAAATTTCATTGGAAGAGCTGCGTATTCTCTACCAAAACGTCGCGATGCGAGATCTAATTACCCCGAAGAAATCGGGCACCCGTGCGTCCGCGAACATGCCCGCTGCGCTGCTAAACCTAGGTAATCTCATGAGGATGCGAAAACCGTCATTGTATTGCACCTTCATGGTGCTGTATGTTTTTCTTTTGAAGGAAGTCCATAGTTGGCAAGTATAATAATGTCAGCTTGACGTCCTTGTTACACTTGCCGATTTATTAAAACAATATTAAACTATAAATGTATATATACTTTATTTTATTAATTGTGTATTTATAATAAGTATTATAATTTATATCTCCTCCTCAGCCTCAATTATTATTCCAAATTTAACTCTACTTTTCCTTTCCTATCCCCATCCTGTATTTTCTCCGACACGTGACATTGGCGGAATTGTGAATACACAAAAGCCACAATAATAATAAAAAAAAAAACTCCGCGCGAGCATGTTACAGCGGACGGACAAGGCCCTTCTTTCTCTTTCTATATCTCGGTCATCGCTCAAGTCTTCACTTAAGATGAGGCCGAGATATTTAAACTCTGTTACAACCCGAACTGCTGAACCGTTCGAGTAAACATTAGGCACCCTAGTCACCCTCTCCGGACCTCTCCCCGATCTAAAGACAAGCATTTCGGTTTTTGCTGTATTATATTTCAAAGTCGCAAGAGTATATCAGTCGCTGTGTCTAGCATTTGTGGACTACGAGAAAGCCTTCGACTCCATCGAAACCTGGGCTGTTCTGGAATCTTTGCAGCGATGCCAAGTCGATTGGCGGTACGTGGAGGTACTGAGAAGCCTGTACAGTATGGCGTCGATGTCCGTCCAAGTACAGAATCATAAGACAAAACCCATCCAGTTGCTCAGACATCCAGTGAGACAGGGGGATGTCATCTCTCCGAAACTGTTCTCCAACGCACTGGAGGATGTCTTCCAAACCCTAGACTGGAACGGACTAGGCATCAACATTAATGGCGAATATTTCAGTCACCTCCGCTTTGCCGACGACATAGTGATAATGGCTGAATCGTTGCAGGAAAAAATGCTGCACAGTCTCAACGCTGCCTCACTGTCAGTCGGTCTCCGGATGAATTACGAACTAATCATTCCGGAACCGAACTCGATCAATGGCGAAGTGCTCGAAGTCGTCCAAGAATATGTCTACCTCGGGCAGACATTGCAGTTGGGTAGAGACAACTTTGAGCGTGAAATCGCAAGAAGAGTTGGGCTGGGCAGCATTCGGGAAACTGAGTCATATCTTCTCGTCGCCACTACCGCAATGCCTGAAAAGCAGGGTTTATAACCAGTGTGTCCTACCCGTTTTGACATACGGGGCCGAAACGTGGAACATGACGGTGAAGCTGGCCCACCGGCTACATGTCACTCAGCGAGCTATGGAAAGACCTATGCTTGGTATTTCGCTACGGGATAAAATCCTAAACGAAATCATCCGGCAGAGGACCAAGGTGGTGGATATCGTCTAGAAATGTAGCAAGCTGAAGTGGCAGTGGGCTGGCCACGTCTGTCGCAGAACCGATGAGCGTTGGAGCAGACGGGTTCTCGAATGGAGACCGCGTCTCTGGAAACGTAGTGTGGGACGCCCCCCTGCCAGGTGGACTGATGACCTGAGGAAGGTCGCTGGTGGTGGCTGGATGAGGAAAGCGGGTGATCGTGCGCTTTGGCGTACCCTTGGGGAGGCCTACGTCCAGCAGTAGACTGCAATAGGCTGATTGATTGATTGATTGACAGGGGGATAGATGAACACTATTCATAACATCCAAGTTTAATTCATATAAATTTTGATTTCATTTTCTTTTTCACGGTTTCTAGACATGTCCATAGCTTCAGATTGTTTTTTAATAGACGGGAATAACGTCGTCATCGTTCACAAATCAATCTTAAACAAAAAAAACATTCATTCTCTTCATTTCTTTATCAATAGTTACTGATAAATAATTTACTAAATTAAAGGGAGCAATTCTTGCTGCCTACAAACTATATTGTAGTTTGGCAGAGGATGAAATCATAGCAGAGTAAGTTTTGAAAATAAAGTGTTTTTTTTTTTTTTTTTTTTTTTTATCTCGTATTCGGGCAGTTTTACTTTAACAGAGATAAGAGTTTTTTTTTCATCTTGACATCTGTGATAGTTACACTTGAAAAAACAGCTCTCATTAAATTTTGATCACTATTGTTAGTTCCAAGATCCAACCAAATTAAGTCGCTAATCGATAGTATGAAAAATGTTACCTATTATCAATCTGATGTTGTTTTTCTGTTACGACTTTTTTTTTGTCAATAGTAAGTTTCGCTGGCACAGGTATAGTGGGACACCCTGTATATTAAGAGTCTGCCAAATACAAATTATACTTCATGCTTCGTCCTCGAGATTGGTACCTAGGAAAGAAGAGAATATTCACACATGTAGTAACGCACAGGTGTCACCACTCGATGCACTTAGTTGAGGGTAAACACATTGTTTACATTTTTTTTTTTTTTGTGGGTGGTTTTGAATACTTCCGTTCGTTTGCGGTTGACATTGCCTCCATGTTGAGTCGCGCCGGGCTGTCATTCGCTTTTTAGTGCTCAACCACTCGACTCGATTCGAAACGTGACGACGAAATTTCCTTGTGCAAAAAGTTAACGGTTATTTTTTTATCGAAATATGCCGAAAAGAAAACGCGCTAAATCTCCAGATCTAGGTTCTATTCGTAAAAAGTTGAAACTATTGGAAAATGAAGTGCGTGCTCATCGCCGACATCGGCCTCGGATCATCGACTCCTCGTCGGACTCATCGACGTCATCATCGCGAGGATCTTCACCTTCTTCTAGGACTCCACGACGGCAAGGTACTTACGTGCACTATTATTTATTTATCTACCCTGGGGCCCGAGTGTTTATAACGTATAGGGACGCCTGCGAGGCTATCCCGCCACGATTTTAAACCTTGATCAGCGTATAGGGACGCCTGCGAGGTTATCCCGCCACGCTTGACAAACTTACTTAGCGTATAGGGACGCCTGCGAGGCTATCCCGCCATGCTATATAATAATCTACTTAGCGTATAGGGACGCCTGCGAGGCTATCCCGCCATGCTAAAACATTCCATCCGTCTAACACCTTCACGCCTCTTACAGATGAGCGTTCGTCACATGACGACCAGGAAAATCCGTCAGACATAGATCTGCACGAGATTTTTGGTGACACCGATGGTTCCCCCATGACGCCGCCCCCCGGCCACTACGGCGACGCCGCCGCGGCCGGCACGCCGCCGCCGCCGACTGGCGAACTCACGGGCCCCGCCGCGCCACCGCCTCCTCCTCCGCCGCCGCACACCAGCGACACGGCCGAAACCTCCGCGCCGCATCCGCCGCAGACCGGCGCATCGGATGCCGCACAACCTGACAGCGGCAAAGTTGTACCTGAACAGCCCAGTGACCCCATAGACACTGCTTTGGACACTGTCACACTGGAAATTTTGGGAGTGGACCCGACGGCTAAAACTGAGTACGGGCCTCCGGTTCACAAAGAAATCGCGAGACGATTCGAACATATAGCAGTATCCGGATTAGACAAAGATGCGCGGAAAGAATTGACTGACAAGTATCGTATCCCTGACAACTGTATACATACCGGTGTACCGATACTTAACGATGAAATTCGCGCGGCACTTCCAGAAACCGTTGTAAAACGAGATAAGTTTTGGCAAGACAAACAAAAACAACTCACTACCGCCATATCGTGTCTAGCAGGCACTATTTCTGAACAACTAAATAACCATGAGAAGAACCATGATTTACTTAAAAAACTGATGGACATGGGCCGCATCCTCTGCGACGTTCAACACAGCCACTCAGTAGTCAGACGTAACTTTGCCATTTACTCTGTAAAGAGAGAAGTGAAAGAACACCTGACAAATACGAAAATTGACAAATACTTATTCGGTAATAATTTGTCAGATACCCTCAAAACCGCGAAAGCAGTAAATAAATCCGGATCAGACCTAAAAGTGGCAGCAAGAAATCAGTCAAAAAATCAACCTCAAGTCGCCAAGCCGCGCAAGAACACGACAAAAAACTGGAAGCACCCGGCCCCAGCACGCCGCCCGCCGCCCGCGCCGGCTGCAGCGGGGAGCCGGGCCCTCTCACAGCGCGAGCAGCCCGCCGCCTCGTCGCGACGGTCGCCGCCGCGGCCCAGGACGACCCGCCGCCAGTAGATACGGTACGCTATGCAGGCCAACTATCATTATTCTATAAAAATTGGTCTCTCATCACTGAGGACCGCACAATTCTCAGCTGGATTAAGGGTTATAAAATACCGTTTTCTAAACCTGTCATTCAAAACCACGTGCCTGAGCCACCAACATATACTACCTCGGAAAAAAGTCATTTCGAAAAATGCATACACGATCTACTTACGGTCGGTGCAATAACGGAATGCCAACCACATGAAAAACAATACATATCCAGCATATTTTTACGCCCCAAACCGAATGGCAAGTTTCGGTTTATCTTAAATTTAAAAAACCTGAATAAATTCATCGATACGGAGCACTTCAAGTTAGAAGATCTCCGTACCGCGATAAAGCTATTAACTAAAGATTGTTACATGACATCACTTGACCTAAAAGACGCATATTTCTTAGTCAAAATCCATGATGATTCCAAAAAATATTTAAGATTCACTTGGGAAGATAAAATATACGAATTCAACGTCTTGCCATTCGGTTTAAATACTGCACCATTTGTATTCACAAAAATTATGAAACCTGTGACAAAATTATTGCGCCTCAGTGGATACCTATCCACTAATTACTTAGATGATTATCTTCTTTTAGGACAGTCTTATGATGAATGCATCGATAACATCAACATAACAAAAACTTTGTTGTTAGCTCTAGGTTTCAAAATTAATTGGGAAAAGAGTACCACAATACCTGCAATGTCTTGTAAGTTTTTAGGCTTTTTTATTCACTCTCACTCTATGCAAATTAGCCTACCGCCAGAGAAACAAGAAAGCATCATAAATGAACTTATGAAGTTCACCCAGATCACACGCTGTAAAATTAGAACTTTTGCGCGTCTCTTAGGTCTGCTCGTCTCAGCATGCCCTGCCGTGGAATACGGGCTGCTCTATACGAAAGAGTTAGAAAGGTGCAAATTTCTTAATTTAAAAGCTGACGAGGACTACGACAAATACATGACTATTCCACATTCTATATTACCTGAATTTCAGTGGTGGCTACGTGCGCTGAAAACCCCCATTCACAGGATTAGAGACGACACCTTCGCCACGGAGATCTACTCTGACGCCTCAAAGACGGGATGGGGTGCAGCCTGCAACGGCGAAACGGCCAGCGGTCAATGGTCTCACGCAGAGAAAAGCCAGCATATTAATGCACTCGAATTACTAGCAGCTTTTTTCGCCTTGAAAATATTCGCAAAAGGTTATTCTAACTGTCAAATACTCCTACGTATTGACAATTCCACCGCCATCGCATATATTAATCGGATGGGTGGGATTCAATACCCACACCTCACCCAAATTAGTAGAGACATATGGCAGTGGTGCGAATCAAGAAAAATATTTGTCCACGCTGATTACATCAAATCAGCGGACAATCATATAGCAGACGCCGAATCCAGACGCATCCATCCGGACATTGAATGGGAGCTATCCGACCACGCATTCAAAAGAATCGTTGAAAAATTTGGTAAACCGACGATCGATTTGTTTGCTAGCAGGTTGAATAAAAAATGCGATAAATACATATCTTGGCACAGAGATCCCTATGCTTATGACATCAATGCATTCACCATAAACTGGTCTGGCCACTTTTTTTATGCCTTTCCGCCATTCTCAATCATTCTTAAAACTTTAAGAAAAATAACACTTGATAAAGCCACCGGTATTATGGTAGTCCCGGCTTGGCCGACACAACCCTGGTACCCCCTGTTTAGACGACTTTTAATATCAGACTGCATAACCTTCACCCCTAGTGAACAAGTATTAATCTCTCATTCCAGCCAGCAGCACAACATCCAACGGAACCTTACCCTGGTGGCCGGGATGTTGTCAGGGCAGCGCTGCTGCGTAGAAAGGTACCACAGTCATCAATAGAAATAATGCTGGCTTCCATATCCCGTAGTTCATACAAGCAATACGATATATATTTCAAAAAATGGTACGAGTTTTGTAAACAGAATCATCTTGACTTATATGAACCACCATTTCCCAAAATACTTGAATTTATGACGACTATTTTCGATAAAGGTGGACAATACGGATCACTGAATAGCTGCAGGTCAGCCTTAGGTCTTTTACTAGGCTCTGACATCACCGATGACGACAGGCTTCAGAGGTTTTTCAAAGGAGTGTTTAGGCTCCGCCCCCCAGCGCCTAAATACGACATTACATGGGACCCAAACCAAGTTCTTGAAATGTTCACCAAATGGCATCCAAACGAAGAACTGCCTATTGAACAGCTGTCTAGGAAGTGTTGCACTCTTCTGGCACTGGTAACAGCGCACAGGGTTCAAACCCTATCTAAGATCAATGTTAAAAACGTTGAAATTTTTACGACTCAAACGATAATTAAAATCCCAGACCTAATAAAGACCTCTCGCATCGGATCAAAACAACCTATACTATATTTGCCATTTTTTAATGAAAAACCCCAGATTTGTCCTGCAAAATGCTTAAACTCCTATATTGAACGAACTTCATTGCACCGCACATCGGATATTCTCTTTATAAGTTTTAAAAAACCCTACAAACCTGTAACGACTCAAACGTTGAGTCGTTGGATAAAAACAACAATCAAAGAAGCAGGAATCGATGTCTCTATCTTCTCAGCGCACAGCACCCGCCACGCCTCGACGTCCCTCGCTCACCGCCAGGGTGTGAGTATCGACCAAATCAGACAGACAGCTGGCTGGAGTAACCACTCTGCCACCTTCGCAAACTTCTACAACAGGAACGTTGTAAACACGGACGCCGGGGCGCTGGCGCGTGCTGTAGCTCATGTATGATTGAATTATATTGTTGATTCTTACCCTTATTAGTATATAAGCGTACATGTAATCACCAGGTTATTTACAATACATAATACTGAACTAATCATGTTACTGTACTAAGTTCGTTACGGTACTAATTTTCTTACTGTACTAGCATAAATAAAAATTAATTTGATTGTTTATTTTCGGAATAAAAAGTTCATCAAGTAACACCTCGTTTATTTATAAAATAAAACATATATACTTACCAAATTATTAATAAATTTACAATTACATACTTACTATCGAGAACTACTTGTTGTATTTCTCTACTAAAGTGTCCCAATGTTTCCAAAACACTCTCAAAGTCTACATGTGTGAATATTCTCTTCTTTCCTAGGTACCAATCTCGAGGACGAAGCATGAAGTATAATTAGTGATTAAACGAACTTACCATAAGCGAAGTTCTATCATAATTATACGAATGCTTCGTCCGAAGAGATTGGTACAACCCACCCTCCCATAAGCCCAGGGAATTTTGTTTTGGAAACATCAGAATTCTCGAGCAGGAGCTTAGGAGCTTACTCTAAACGAATGACAGCCCGGCGCGACTCAACATGGAGGCAATGTCAACCGCAAACGAACGGAAGTATTCAAAACCACCCACAAAAAAAAAAAAAATGTAAACAATGTGTTTACCCTCAACTAAGTGCATCGAGTGGTGACACCTGTGCGTTACTACATGTGTGAATATTCTCTTCTTTCCTAGGTACCAATCTCTTCGGACGAAGCATTCGTATAATTATGATAGAACTTCGCTTATGGTAAGTTCGTTTAATCACTAATTATGATCTTCTTTTCTCGTTGCAATCTTTAGCTTTCTTAAAGATTTGATAACATATTAAACATTTTATAAATGTAGAAAATAAAATGAATTAATCGACTGTTTCCAATAATAATGTTATCTCTTTTTTATTAACGAGAAATATGTTTGAATCCAAATTAGCACTCACTATTTGTCCAAATCAACCAATTGATTATTTGATTCAATTTGTCCCTTATCCATATATTAATAACAATTATTATTATGCCGCACAAATAATAGTTTTTATTTCTCACAATTTTAGAGTTCACAAATCCATAAATCACAGCACTTCAAGTGTCTCCCGTTTTATAGTAATAAAAAGTTTATTAGTTTAATTCACTGGGCCCATAACCTATTGGGTTTGGGGTGACCAATGAAAGATTTGTTTAGTGATTTGAAGAAAACGTTTTTTATATTTTTCTCTATTAAATAGGAAAGGTGTGTATGTGCTTTCTGGAGCAGAGCGCGGTTAAGACAGGAAATAATAATCTATGCAACTCTATCTAATCTTATATGAAACAAAGGGCTCTTGTGATATCAACCAAAGCTCATAAGTGAGAAAGAGAAAATACACTTTAATTATAAGTTGAAATGAGACAGATTTATTTTTGTTATATTCCAACATATTCTGTGCGGAGTTCTTCTGTCACAGGCACCATATTAAAGTGCTTAAAAGAAGGCTCCCAATGACTTGTTTATAAGAAATTATGGGATCAATAAAGTTTTTTGTATTTTTTTTTTTTTTTTCTGTATTTCTTATCACAGATTCTTTGCTTCTTGATGAGATCATTGTTGGCAAAAATTATTGTCATTTTTTCTTCAAATTCTTTTTCTATAACCGCATGTTTTGGTTTCCACATTCCAAAGGATTTCAGTCTATAGAATTGTTCTAATGCTTTCTTTTTATTTCTAGATCATGTGGATTAAATCCTAGAATCATGTCCATCGCCTCCGTCGGCGTGGTTCTGATCGCCCCTGTTATCATAAGGCCTGCTAATCTTTGTACTTGGTTGAGTTCTTTGAGATTGCGTTTGATGCTGGCCCTGTGCCACCAGACAATTGCTCCGTAAAGGAGTCTCGGGAGGATTATGGCTTTGTATATCCAGTGTGATATACCTGGCCTCAGTCCCCAAGTCTTGCGTATGGCCCGGCTGCATTGTATCACGGCTATTTTGGCTTTCGTACTTGAACCTATACTCCAGTAAAAGATGATGATGATGATGATGAATGGTTGGTTTTATTGCTTGAATGTGTTTTTTCCTGTTAAAGGCCTCTTATCTTATTCAGATGAGACATATTATTATTGTAAAGATGTTGCTCCTAAACTTGTGCCTTCCAGACCATAACGTTGAATTCCAAAAACTTTGCATTCTGAGAACTGCCGATTATAAGGTCCCTACCAATTAAAAATAAATTGCCTTTAGATAAGTTCAAAGCTATTGTTAAGCAAAAATTGTATAAAAAAGCTTATTATAGAATATCTGACTACAAAGAGGACAGATATCCATGGGAGTAAATTTCTTGAATGACAGGCTATTTCAACATGCATGAATTTTGTTAATGAATTACTATATTATTATTTGACAAAAATAGAAACACAAAAGATGCAACGCATGTGGAGTTTCTTTGGCGAGTCCTCACTTCGTGTAGTGAAATCACCCAATGGTATGGTATGGTATGACGGGCTGGTTTCCGCAAACCGACGTCTAATGTGCCTACTCAACCAAAAAAATGTAATGACGAAATTGAGAGATGATCCAAAAGTTAATAAACTATTCATTTCATTTCAGGTAACTGATATTTTATGGAGAACTTTTAAAAAACCACTAAACAGGCTCGCTCATTTAATTATTAACCTGACAGACGGGTAGTTGCGGGTAATAAACCAATGTAGGTACGACGAGTACCTACACTCTCTTGGACATAAATAAATAAATAATTTTCTAAAAGTTCATAAGCATAGCAAGGATTGCTAAGAAGCTTTCTAACATTAAGTGCAATTTTTTAATGAGAACGTTACAGTTATCCTAGGCGATATTACTAGCATTAAATTCCGTCTCTGTTGTTACATCTGGAAACCTTATTCATCATTTAGGTCAGTTAGAAATAGTATCAAACCTCCAGCGGCTGCGGTGGTTTTCTTGATCGCAGCGCAGCACGGTATTGCCGCGTGCAACGCGCGCAGCGATGCGGTTAGCGCACCGCGGTGCGCCAACAGGGACCGAGTCACATTTACACCAAACATTAAAAAGCTACTCAAAATTACGATTATTTTGAAACAATTTTAGCTTTGAGGTTATATTACGTTTCGTTTCAACCATTTATTTGACTTGACATAATAGCAACACCATCAACAACGAAACGTTATTAGGGAAACTCCAAAACAATTAATAGTTATCGATAGAACAAATCGATTTATTAGAATTAATTGAATGTTGTATGTGTTCTTCAATTAAAAATATTATGCTTGATGCTCTATCAAAATATTATTTGACATTAATGTGACTGAGACTGACGTCTTCTTACTTTTATCATTATTACTATTTATTTTGTGCAAAATACTATAAAATATTACTAAATTATATTTGGTTTATTTAACGAAACAGATTTATATCAAACTTGGGATTCATCAAAAGGGAATAAGTAAAATAATTTAGTCAACAATGAGGTGAATGAAAGTGAAAATATAGGTAATACGCAGGCAGTGTTGTTTGACCACAAGACCAGACTTATCTTATTTAAGTAAGTATTACTTATAAATTACTAGAATAGTGTTGATTCATATAGCGCCTATATCAGTGTTAAAGTTGAAAGTTGACGAAGCTATCTACTGTTATTTGCAACATCATTATTACGCATAGATACAAGTTTAATGTATTGAGTGAATGTTGGTTGGGTTTTTCCGTAATCTCAAAACTTGTTTATGCATCTGGACTCTGTCGTTTGTACCCTCATTACATCATTTTGCATCAAACATGCGCGGTTTAAAAATTATAAAGCAATAAATGTGAGCTGGCCCCACATATTATTCGTAATTATTTTAATATGACACATATTATTCGTAAATTTTTTTTTATATATTTTGTATCTGTATAATTTTATTTTTATTTTTATTAATAAGAAACGTTGTTGATAAGACTGATAAAAATATGTTTATTTTATGTAAATTAGATACTATTGTCGTAAAGACTTGTGAAAATGAGTTTGATGACTTCGCTGATGTACGCGGCGGGCGCGGTGGCGCTGCTGGCTGTGGTGCTCGAGTGCTGCTGCCGGCGCCGGCTGAGGCAGTTCCGGGATGATCTTAACATCGCCTCATGTCAGTATACTCTTATTAAAATTATGGAACTTCTTTGAGTTAGTTGTTAGTTAGTTAATGTAGTAGTAATTACACATCATTAAACCATCTGCGAAGAAATCTGAAAGTTGTATGTGATGTCGATCAACCCTAATTATCAACCCTCATATTGGGCCAGCTATCGTGGACATATTATTTGTATTTTTTTTTTATTATCAACTAAACTGTTTATTTATCTGCCATTAATTCACATGTCAAATAATAATATTACAAATATAAATAAATAATAATAATGATTTTTATTATTATATGAGCTGATGATGTTTATGTCAAATAGGTACCTAGAAAGGTTACCTGCAAATTTAAATACAATATACTAAAACCTGAGCAACCAGTGGATCACATAACGTATTTATACTATTACCAGCGGTCCGCCCGCGGCTACGCCCGCGTTGTGTAAGATTTTCCCGTGGAGGACTTCTTCCCGTAAAAAGAATCTTTTGTGTTAATCCAGGTTACAAACTATCTGCATTCCAAATTTCATCCAAATCCGTTGAGTACTTTAAGCGTGAAGGCGGAACAAACACCTAAACATCCAAACATTCAGACATCCAAACATCCAAACTTCCATACATCCATAACTCCATGCTTCCATACATCTATAACTCCATACATCCAAACATCTAAACATCCATACATCTAAACATCCATATACATCCAAACATCTAAACATCTAAACATCCATACATCCAAACATCTAAACACCTAAACATCAAAACATCCAAACATCCATACATCTAAACATCCTAACATCCAAGCATCTAAATATCCAGGCATCTATACATCCAAACATCTAAACATCCAAACGTCCATACATCAGAACATCTAAACAATACAAAGTTTCATGGTGTCATCCTCGATAATGACGAACTTCTATACAAACTTTCATCCTCTATTTCAACCTCTCCAAGCCTTTTTTTCGCGACAAAAGGTAGCCTATGTCCTTTTCCAAGCTCTAGTCTAATTCTGTACAAAATTTCATCAAAATCGGTTCATTCATTGGTCTAAACCAATGAACTGATTTTGATGAAATTTTGTAGGCGTGACAGCGTAACAGACAGACACACACACAGACAGACAGACAGAGTTACTTTGGCATTTATAATATTAGTAAGGATAAGGATTACAAAATTTTTTGTAAAAAAATTATAAAAATAATGTAGAAAATTGTAGAATGTAAAATAAAGTATGTACTGCTTACCAACTATTATAATATACTTACAAAAACTCAAACAATAATTTCAGTGAATGGACAAAATATGAATGCCGTGCCTTTCCCCGTGGGGTCGGTGCCGTATCCTGTAGCTCAACCCATCGGAGCGGGTCGTCCAGCCACCGTGGTCTACCCAATGCCTGTACCACTTGTCGTTTGTGACGATGACGCAGATTTTTTTTTCCGCTCATATGCGACTCCTACTCCACAAACGCAAAATACTTCCGAAAGTAAGTATGAACATTAATATAAAAATAAGAGAACTTGCAGTAGTTTATTTATATAGTTGCTTTGTAAAAAATATATTGGTAGAACTAATTTATTCTTATAAAGATTGAACTATATGCTAGGCTGACTTAATGGTAATGAAGACTTAGCTCAAAATACGACGAAATTCTAACCATACGATTGCTGTTGATTGCAAGAGTTGTTTCTTTATTTCACTAAGTAAAAAGATTTTATACTCGATTAATATTTTAGAATAGAATAGCAAACTATATTTTGTATTAAGTCATTATATAAGTTCATTGACTGACAAGTTTAAGACTACAAAATGTGTTTGTGTGGTTGGTTATCGACCTAATAACATAATTTACAAGCTTACAACAGAAATCGTTCAACGATATAATTTGATTTTGTCTCCAGCTCCACCTCCAACGTACGAGCAGGTAATGGCGAACGAGCTTACAAACGCTAAGAAACCTCGACCGAGTTAGTCACCATGAGGAAAATGACATGAACGGAACATAACAGTACGAAAGGGCCATACAATATTGTTGTTAAAGGGGCTGAATGATGCAGCCTTAATTGAATATTATTTTCCCCTTGGACGTTTCACAACTGGTTGCGATGAAAGAAATTTTGATCTTTTCCAGCAGTGTATTAAATTGTTGTAAAATTTAAATCTAAGTGACGCATAACTTATAAGTCTGATTTTATATAGACCTACTTAAAGGTCTGTTTTAAAATAATATTATAAGCGATTTACGAAATCGTTCTATGAATTTTGAAAATTTGTATCCATTTATATTTTTACGTTGCAAAGAAGGATATTTTAGATAACATTGTAAGATATTGTTTACCTTAAGTAGATATATGTGTAAGATAAAAAGACAGGAAGTTAAGGTTTTGAATTATAAGTTAGTTAAAAATCTCCAATGAATTTCTTCAAAGGCTGATTGGAAAACAAGCGAATGATCGTAAACCAAATGAGCACAAATCAATCTGTGAAATTTTGGGCTAGACCGTTATTTTTGTTTGTTTACCATATGATATTATAGCGCGTGACGTAGTATGATTCAAAGAATTGTATAGTAACGAAATACATATTATTATTATTATGTGTCACACTTTTATCCCACAAAACTTTTTTTTGTGACAATACTAAAAATATTCTCAATGTCGAATTGAAATATGACAAACATATATTCTCATATTAAAAAGACTCATACAAACTGTCTTCGCTTATCAGAGTTATTAGTTTCATATACCATGAATGAATTTCCCTTTGATACTATTTCAGATCTTTGTAACACTTTTTTTATAACATTTAAAATAGGATTCGGCAGTTAAATACTCTTAAACTTGACATAATGTTACGTTTTCATTGAATGTATAAAATATAAGTGCTAGTCATAATTAGCCGTCTATGTAATACATTTACATATAATAAGTAATTATAATTACTGCTGAAATTTAAAAAATGTGCTACCATGCGATTTCATTATTTATATTTTAATTACATTGTACCTACTATTCGTAAAGATTTCATCAAGGCGAAGAAAACGGTGACCATAATTATTTTAAAATTGATTGTACTTAAGGTTTTAACTTTTCTTGGTGGAATTAAAAAAATACTTCCTTCTGTTATAAATCGTCAATAACAGATTCAATAAAAATTATGAAAAATGCTGCAGCTATAATTTTAACATCTTGAAAGCATTTATATATATGTATTTTTATGTATATATTTGTAAACCATAACAATAGCCATAAGGAAACTGTTAATTTGTTTTAAAGAATAATATTGTCCCTATGTAAACGGTTACATAATTATAATTATATTTTGTTTCGTAAAAAGATCGATTAAAATTAATTTGAAATACATAAGTTTGTTTTTTGTTTAGATTGTTTTATAAATTCTCCATAATTTTGTTCTGACTGGTTACACAGGTCGCAAATTATACCTAAAATAAAATTTATTGCTCACCCACCTTAGTAATTTCAAAAGAACTGTTTAATATATGATTATTTGTAACAATATGCCCTGCCGACCTATTATTTTATTAGATGTTATGAATCCCAATAGATAAAAGTTGCGTTTTATTCCTGCACGCTGATGAATTAATAGGGGTACCTATTGAAAGTTTTCCACCGATTAGCCTTCTCTCCCTTGAAAAATATGTGATAGGTTTTTTACTAGTTTTTTTATGATATTCTATAGAAATATAGTTCTAGAACATTTTATATAAACATTCGAAATTGATCGAGTACTTTGTCGATAATTTATTCTTCAATCACTAGCTCATCCTTCTGTCAAAAGAATACCGTTCAAAAGTGTATCTTCAGAAATAGTTGATTATATTCCTTTTTGGTAGCTATAAAAGTATTTTTTCCCCCCGGTGGTGATGGGGCGTACCTATATCAGCTGTTGATGATATATTTTTTATTAGAGAACATTGTACCTAAGTATTTGTTTTTTATTGAAAAAGATATCTAAATAGCTTAAATAAACTTATTTCAGGATTTCCATTTAATAATCTTATAACGTGAACTCACCCAAAAAAATGTAATGACGGATTTAAGTGATGTAATAATAACATCCTATGGAAATAAATAATTTTGACTTTGACTTTTTGACTTAACGATTTATTTAATTTAATTTAGTTCTTACGAACGCACTACTCAAACAAAAGTGTCATCCAGTGTCATCAACAAAAACCGACTGCTGGCTGATCTGATCGAGGTTTGTGGTTTTTTTTTGCAAACTCAATCATTTTTCCTCTCTCATCCATCTCATAGTGTAGGCTGACGTAAAATAGAGATTCCGTTCCGAATCAAAAATAAACAGTTTTGATTTGCATCTTTGGGTCGGTGTTTTGATCGAACTTGTTGGACGGGTTTGTTTTCCTTATCTCGGTAATTCCCGCTGCGTCGCATGAACATGAGTCACATCACAGCAGTGTCAGTGATGCCGCGAGGCTAGTTCCTCCGGCGACTTCACGCGCCACTGACGACGACGCATCGCGATGTTCGACGATCGAGACCGACACGGGATCACCTTCGACGACGATTTTTTCAAAAGAGACACCAGTGATTTGTTCAAGGTGAGTGATTCGGTGTTCAGCCTTGCCTGCTGTCTCACTTTCCTTCTTTACTACTTTAGTGTAGGTACTTGTGCAATACTAACATTGATAATAATTCATTGTGCTTGTGCCCTTATTATGTTGTTAGTTAGGTAGGTATATGAAGTGTTGAGTGTGCTACAGTGAAGTTATTGTTATTGTGTTAAATTCAGCAGTTTAGTGAGTGGCCTGTGCTTGGAATGGTGAAGCGTAGTTCAAGTTAGGTGAAGTTTTTGTGGAAATAATATCAAAATAGCTCAGTGTCCTGTAGTGTTCCTACCCAAGTAAGCATATGAGTAAGTAGTTGAGTAGATACTCTTCATCATCATGATGATTAAAACTTAGAGAGACTGGGTGAGTCTTTCATTCTACTGTTAGAAAAACAGAGTAATTATTTTAATTGAAAGTGGCGAGTTGGGGGTAGGCTTGCCAAATAACATTCCTTTATAGTTCTGTATGGATACTAACTTTACTGACTTGAAGCAATTTAAAAATAATAATAACTAACTATATGGATTCCCAAGATTCATAAGATAACTTGAATCTGTCTGGCAATATAATAGCTTATTACACTTACAAACCTAGTTTTTTTATGTTCATTTCCAGTCTTACCATTTTGCTTTCTTGCAGCAATTGGTTTAGCATTTACTTTTTAACATATATCTTTTATGTTATCCCATTATACACACCAACCAGGCAATTTTTCAGCTATGTCTATGTCTAATGGGGGACGCCTGCGACAGAGCGCAGATGGGTGATAATTTTTCACCTAAGTTAGCGACTGATACAAGTTGATACAACTCTCTTGTTTACAAATTAATGTTTTGTACATATATAACATGGCTGTTGTGCTGTAAACTTGCATGTATCTTGATAAGTTATTAATTCATTAATTTAAACAATTAATATGTTATGTAAATAACAATTATTTTGATATTTGGTTTTCCTGCACAACTTTTTAAGATTCATGAAATTATATTACTTTTAAGTAATACCTTTTTGGGCACCTAAGGGCTGATTTACATTGGTAGAGTAGCTGATGTTTCCGACATTGTTTAGACAGAGTACAATTGTTTAAATCTCAATGTAACATTTTATATGTAGCAGATAGATATTGTGTTGTACCTGAATAAATTATTATTGTAGTAGCTGGTACCAGTGGGCACTGGATATTCGAGCGCCCTATACACACTATACCTTGATTTTTAATTCCGTAGAATTCTGACAGTTCTCAGGTCGCTTGTCGCAAACCTTTTTTCACATGTACATTTCTGTTATCACTATTATAACAAGACAGGCAAATCATAATTTACATACAATGCAATTAAAATAACAATTCCAGTGGCTTGTGCAAACTATTTCAATCTTGTATGGTTTACGCTGTGGTTTTTCATCTGTGGCCATGTATGTATGTATGTCTAATGGGGGACGCCTGCGACAGAGCACAGACGGGTGACCTGCTCTGTTTAGAGAACCATTTCACCCCTAATTCCCAGTTTGGTTATCGTCAATCTGTGGCCATACAATACGAAATTAAAGTGAAGTTTGTATGGAAGAATTGTTATTTTAATAGCATTGCTAATATATTAGAAGAACATCTTTATTTTTTGGTTCAATGCATTTTTAAAAGCCTTTTTGCATTAGAAATAGAAATACAAGGTGTCCAAAAAGGGTATTTGCACTTTTAAATATCAATAAATCGTCTTAATGAGGGTAGATAACAAAAAAATATATAATGTCATACGTCAATAATAATAATGTCATACGTAAATGGCCATGTCAATAAACAAAATGTCGCTATTGGTGTGATAAAAATCCTCGTTATAAGCATATGCGTCCACCAACTGTTTGCAACCTGCGGTTATTTGAAAATGATACCCGGCCTTAGTAAATATTCTCCCACATTGAATGTAGTACCTTGAACAGATTACAACTTAAAAATATAACAATTGAAAATATTAAATAAAATTAAGGCTGCATAAAGTATGACTTTAAAATAATTCACTGCGTTTTTTTTATTTATCAAAACGTGATACCTATAATTTTGGTAACCTGTTTTCTGCCTGGCTAGTTAGTTAGTTAGTTGGTGGGCTCCCGTTTCCGCAATTAGACTCCGAATTGGTCCGTTTTACGTTCGGTTTTGGCTGGTTACTCCAACCAGCCCAGCTCCTTCCAGAAGCTCAGAAGCCTCCTGGGACTGTCACGCGGAGCGACCCCACATTCTGGAGGATTTTTGCCCGTTGGTCACTCAACCCAACGCATTCCAGGACTACGCAATGGCAATCTGCCTGGCAATACTCCATCTGTCAGAATTATCTGTCATCTGTCGAGCCCCCCGATGGGGATGTACAATAATGTACATGAGCTGTTGATGATATTGAAATAGCAGCTGTGTCTGAATAAGAGGGGAACGGTGACTTAGAAATTATGTCTGTTAGGTGAAATAAAAAATTATTGCTTTCGGATTTGTCTTGTTTGTCCCTTAATGGGTGAACAGAAGGTACGAGTCGTGTGGAGTTTCTTCTGGCCGTTCTTCTCCACAGTGAGTATACACTTGTAGTGAATGTGCCAACCAGGGACAAACTTCTTTTGTCCTTTAACTAGCTAGTTTGACGTCAAAAAATATTTTGTTAAAGCTTGAAAAAAAGTAATTTTCATCTTTTATCTTCACCTATATGTCGTTTTTCTCTCCTCCCTTAACCCCAGGACTGGGATAAAACCAAGGAGCAGTGGGACCGCAACGTGGAACGCTCTTACAGAGTGTTCACGATGAGCGTGTCCATCTTACTGTGTGTTGTGTGTTTAGTTTTACGTGCCGTAAATAAATGTTTCTCTCCTCCCTTAACCCCAGGACTGGGATAAAACCAAGGAGCAGTGGGACCGCAACGTGGAACGCTCTTACAGAGTGTTTACGATGAGCGTTTCCATCTTACTGTGTGTTGTGTGTTTTGTTTTACGTGCCGTAAATAAATGTTTCTCTCCTCCCTTAACCCCAGGACTGGGATAAAACCAAGGAGCAGTGGGACCGCAACGTGGAACGCTCTTACAGAGTGTTCACGATGAGCGTGTCCATCTTACTGTGTGTTGTGTGTTTTGTTTTACGTGCCGTAAATAAATGTTTCTCTCCTCCCTTAACCCCAGGACTGGGATAAAACCAAGGAGCAGTGGGACCGCAACGTGGAACGCTCTTACAGAGTGTTCACGATGAGCGTGTCCATCTTACTGTGTGTTGTGTGTTTTGTTTTACGTGCCGTAAATAAATGTTTCTCTCCTCCCTTAACCCCAGGACTGGGATAAAACCAAGGAGCAGTGGGACCGCGATGTGGAGCGCTCTCACAATCACAACGTGTTCACGATGAGCGTGTCCATCTTCGTGTACGTGATCGCGGCGGTGGTGGTGTCGGCCGTGCTGATCGCCTGCTGCTGCTCTAAGAGGCGAAGAACGCAAGGGCAGATCATCTCGCGTGAGTAATTCTCAATCAATCATTCACGAGTCAGTATGTTACATTACATTAGGTACTGAACCGATAACATATAGGACCGATAACATTATGACATTATTTTGAGTATCGATTGTATGATATGTATTTAGGACTTCATATTAATTTTATTTTTATTTGTAATGTACCTATTGTAATTTATCTACCTATCGTGTGCATGGTTTTATTCTTGACATTTTGAATTATGAATGTATTAGAATTTATTATACAAAATGCTGTAATTTTAGAATCTCTACTGTGATTTTGTACGCCGCGCCGTCAGGCAGAGCACAATTGATCACATTTTTCTTTGTAACAACTTTATACACGACGTGTCTCAACAGAAACAAATGATTATGATTATTATGATCATGATTATTATGTTAAACGCTGGGGAAGACCGGTTTTCGAATAGCGCCCACGGGCCGGAAGGCGTAGTGTTGGTGTCGGACACTGCCGGGCGCATGGTGGACACTGGACAGATGACTTGGTGAATGTCGCTGGGTATACCATCTAAAACTATACTTAACTATAGTACCTACTACCAGTCAAAATAAATTGAACGATCCCAAAATCGGTAAACTTATGTTGTGCAGTCATCTATTACTAGTGGCTCTGTGAGCTGTAGACCTCGCGAGTATCTTTATATATTTTTTTCTCCACAAATATGCCCGACCCCTTGAAATTAATTTAACTCAAATATATTTATTTTTATTTCTAAAATTTTTTATTCAGGTACCAAATAAAAAACAAATAATACAACTATTAAAATCACAAATAAAAGATATTCTGTAGCGCGTCTCCCCGCGGCAGAGTTCCCACAAGACTGGCAGCATTCCCCCTCTGAATCGCTATTGCTATTCTCTGGGCAAAGTAGCTACCAGCTCTTGGGTCACCCGATACCTCGCGGAGACGCGCAGAGATATCAGTCACAAACATTTTTTATTTTATTTTATTTAATTAATTGAGAAATGTAAGGAAAACAGCTTCAGCGGTAGACCTTGTAAGCTGGCAACCCCCATAACTCCGTAATTTTTAAAAATTTCCAATAACTGACTCGACAAAAAAAATTTATTAATTTATCGAACATTCGAACCTGCTCACAAAATTTCACGAGAATCGGTTGAGAAACGCGACCTGTAGAGTGGAACAAACAGACAGACACACAGACATACAAAAGCAATTTTGGCCGAGCTGAAACAGAGACGCTTCGCTCGCTCGGTCAATTATCTGTTCATATCTAGGGCCACCTTCCGGCTCCATCATCAGATCAATTCGACAGTACTATATCATTGCATTGTCACCATTTACATACATGGTATAATTTTGTCATAAAGCATTACCCGAACTGACGCGAATCGCATCTTCGTCTGAATCTGCCCGCGCGGGCGAGTGACTACATTATTGTCGCGTGCGTCGTCGGTTTGAGCAGAGCTTAAATTATTGTTAAAAATATCCCCATACAAGTCAAAGAATATACGACTTAAGCGACCTTCTTTTGTTTCTCTGAGTCATACAATATAATAAATGCATTTTGTTTGTTCCAGCGCCGCCCCCGCCCCCCGGGCCGAACCAGCCGGCCGCCTATCCTCAGCAGCAGTACACGCCCTACCCCACCCAGCCTCCGCAACACCCCGGTAAGATACGCCGCATTCTTCATCATAGAACAGCATCCGTGGTCGAGCTGTTGAGCGTTGAAATGAAATGAATCAGTAAATAAATAAATATTCGGTTTAAGGGTTACCATTTAGCCGAACAAAAAGCCTGATTTCTCGATAAAAAAAAAATAGGGACAAAATGCAAATACTGTTACTGTTAATAGTGTTATTTGCATTTGGCTACGGGCCACGGGCCGACATTATTAGACAGTGTTTCAGTTTCCTATTTCATCATCAACAGCTCATATATACTTACGTCCACCGAGGGGCTCGAGCCTGAGTCAAGTCGATCACGCCTTAGTCGACTTCACACACAACTTCTGAATTTCTGTACTGAAGTGTGCAGGTTTCCTCGCGATGTTTTCCTTCACCGTAAGAGCGGCGAATAAACGTACATGTTTCCTATTTTTAATTAATATAGACATAGACAACTTACCTATTTATATTTGACATTAAACACAACAATTACAGGAACAGATTACATATGAAACAAATACAATTTACACAAACACGGGATAAGTGAATACAAATGAACACACCCTATTAGTGACCCGACTGCAAAAATTGCCAGGCTATGGCGAGGCCGACCAAGACCTACGTGAACAGCTTTAATTAATCTATTAAAATCCGTTTTTTTTATACAATTATTCGATGAGGTAAAATGTAGCTGTCACGTGGTAGCACAAATTCGGTCGGACACGGGAACCTGCCAACACAAGATTTGGCCGACAACTGCTTTTTAACTGTCCTCGAAGACCTCTATCCTACCATACAAGTTTCATTCTTTTTGTGTGTGACTTTTTTTTGTTGATTTTTCGCACCACTTTTGTGCCATTTGCGCAAAATCTACCAAGTTAAGCCGCGGCCGACCGAGAGCAGTTGAACCTAGTAAAGTCAGCTATCCCTACAGGGTAAGTATTTTCTATTTTTTTATGAGGTAGGGTTTTTTGCAGTGGGCTCCCGGACTAATACATTTATCCTCCATTCCGACCAGCTTTCTTTTTGAGTGACGGGCACCATCGGGCGGACGGCATCCATCGGGTGAAATACATTTATCCTACATTCCGACCAGCTTTCTTTTTGAGTGACGGGCGCCATCGGGTGAACGGCATCCATCGGGTGAAATACATTTATCCTCCATTCCGACCAGCTTTCTTTTTGAGTGACGGGCGCCATCGGGTGGACGGCATCCATCGGGTGAAATACATTTATCCTCCATTCCGACCAGCTTTCTTTTTGAGTAACGGGCACCATCGGGCGGACGGCATCCATCGGGTGAAATAATTCTTCATCATAGAACAGCATCGAGTGGTCGAGCGGTTGAGCGTTCGTCTCTCACTATGGAGGTCTCGGGTTCGAATCCCGGTAGGACACTGACAAACAAAAAACGTATTTGAGAGATTTTACCCAGTTCAGTCTTAACTGTCGTATCTCTCAAAGATGTTTTTTGTTTGCAATGTCTTAACATTGCGACTGAATCACTTGAAAACATGGCATAACGAGTACAACATTACATTGCATACTAGCGTATAACATTATATTTGCGAAACTAAGATGATATAGAATTTATTCAAGTATTCGTTCAAGATCACAACATGACATGATGCATCTATTTACTCGTGAGTTAATTCTTGTATGATGTAATCTAAGATAAGAGGTGGCAGATAATGATATCTCACATTCTCTTGAGTACATATTTATCTTAGTTTTTTATTCATGGTTTCCGTTTGCCTAATTTTATGGTTAACCAATAATAAATTATAATAATGTCGATTGGTAGAACCGCATGGACGCCCGTTTCCGAGCGTTTGACGGATGTCGTTGCATGCTCCAGTTCCCCACGGTATCTATTAAATTTTATTTATCTTCATTTCATTTTTAATTAATTTTGTTATTTCTTATTGATTTACTATTTTCAAAATTGTAAAATGATAGTATTAATTTAATTTTGAATTTCATTTGATAATTTTATTTGATCTTATGTAATACTTTTGTATATATGATGGGCCTAGTTACAGACAATAAATGATTTATTATTTATTAAGGAAAATTTTACCGTTTTTCCAACAACTATAAAAATGCAATTTTACAATAAATTAATAGGTACTTAAAATAGAGCAACGACTAAAGTTTTGACGATTTCTTTATCGTGTGGGTTGTATGTAAGGTCGGCAATTGACCTAACAAATCCTAGTGTCAGTATCAAGGACCGAAACCGGTACCGCAAATACCGGTATTATTTGGTAACCACCTATATTTTTTTACCGGTATTTTAAAAAGGTAAGCTTTTGGCGTATTAACCACCGTCCACCGATGCGTAATACCGGTAACCGATATAAAATTACCTTTATAATATTTATATGTATTTATATTTTAACTCGGTAGTGTTAAGAGCAAACACTCTATCACATATAATTTGATGCTTTATTTGATGGTTACGTACGTAACAAAGCACGCGCCGACCGTTCCCTGGGTTCTGGCAGAATGATCAGCGTCGTAGCCTGGCTGCGACATTTTGCTGAGTCAGAACCTTTTTGCCATCACAGTATACATACAACTGCATCGCGTTGTGGTAGGTAAGCTTAAGTATGTCTTAAGTATGTCTTCTTTGTCTTCTTTGTATGTAATTATGTAATGTGTACTGTTTGTTGGCAAATAAATGAGTTATCTATCTATCTATTTCGTGAGATCTCGCGACACCTCGGCACGCGCTACGACGCGCTGTCTATCTCACTCGCACGCGTCGCGTCGTTTCGTCGTCGGTCATCGGTTGGTATATTCAAAGAACGACCGGCTCCTGTCTTATTTGTTAGTAAGTGAGGAGGTCGCCCGATCGCGGTTAGCGTATCTTTCTTTTTCCAGTTTCATAGCGAATTGGATAGTTTGGTCTGCCCGAGTGTCATAGTTCTACTAGAAATATTTAGTCATGAGACGGACTACGTTTACTTTAAAATAAAAATAATATACACTAAGGAGACGAATACCTCAAAATGTGACATCGCAAATTGTAGTATAATGTAAGATTTTCCTCGTAAAAATAGGATCTTTTCCTGTAAAAAGTATCCTATGTGTTAATCCAGGGTACACACAATCTTTATCATCTAAATCCATCTAATAGTTGAGGCGCAAAATCAATACAAATATAAACATCCAGACTTACTTTCACATCTGTAATATTTTATTATTATATCTTATTAAAATGTGATAAGACGCATACGTATGAAAAAAAAATGCGTTTAGTTATACTTTTATAATTGATATTTGTTATGATAATAAATATTTTTATACATATTATATATCAGTATAATAGTATATATATATATCAGTGTAATAGTTGTGTATCAGTATAGTGAGATTAATATGCTATAAAAAAAAAGACAACGTTAACTTGTGAAATTCAAAATAGCGACCATATTATTATAATGTTTATAGACCGATTTTGTTGAAACTTTGTTGGAATAATATTTTGAATACGATGACACAAAACTAGAAAAAATCAATAATTTTTTTAATTTTAAAAAACGAAAACGAAATCTATGCATCGTAGCGAAAAAATAATGAAAATTTGTGCCCTCTTAATAACCCTGAACATGACCATGGTCGTTCTATATAACGACCTTTCTTGACCTTGACGCTTACTTTTATTTATATTGATTGATTTAAATTGTTTGGTTAAATAGTTCCTATTATTTCTTTTATCGGTGATGAAATTATTAAAAACGCAATGTTAAAAATTTCAAAAATCTTACAGGTGGTCCTGTAGGATGATTTTTCACAAAGTTACATAAAGTGAGTGTCAAGGTCAAGTAAGGTCATTATATAGCATGGCCATGGTTGTGTTAGGAGTTATAAAGGAGGCACAAATCGTTATTTTTTCGCTACGACGCATAGTTTTAGAGATATTTGAATATTATTGATTTTTTCTTATGTCCATCTGTGTGGCATCTTATTTGACAAATGGATGTTCATTTCATGTTATAATATTATTCTAAACCAGGTTTCTAGAATAGAATTTCAAAACTTTCAAAATTTTGAGTTAATTATGGAAGATGTATTAAAATTAATAGTAAAGTCTAATAATAAATCTCACATAGTCTGCGGAGATTTTAATGTAGATTTGTTAGTAAATTCAACCTATAAAAGCAGGCTACTTGGTTTATTTAAATCATTTAATTTGGTTAACATTTTCCTAGAGCCAACAAGAATCACAGCGACTTCGGCTACTTGTCTCGATAATTTTTACTGTGATTGTAATTATTCCAGCAAACAAATAATAAACTCTCTTCAATCAGATCACAATGGACAAGCAGTGACTTTTCCTATTAGTCCAAAAAAAGAGAGTATTTCAATAAAGAAAAGATCTGTAACCGCGAGTAAAATTGAAAAATACAATAAAGCATTATGCGATAAACTGCCTGTTCCAAATTATGATTTGAATGATCCAAATTGTTTTTATAAAGAGTTCTTTTCTTTATTACATTGTGAGTTTGAGGATATATTTAAAGTTAAGACAATTAACATTAAGCCTAGATTCAGATTTAGTAACTGGGCTACTAGGGGCATTCGCATTAGTAGAGATAGGTTATTCGAATTATATGCTGAAAAGGCGTATAACCATAGTGAAATCTTCATTGAATATGTTAGAACTTTTTCAAAAACTTTTAAAAAGGTTTGTGCATTAGCAAAGGCCAACTATATTAAAAACAAAATAGTTTCGGCTGATAATGTTGTAAAGACGATTTGGAAGGTGATAAACTGCGAAACGGGAAAAGCTAAACTATACGACAACAGACATTCATTAAATACTGTTAGTGGTATCATTACTGCAGATGAAGATATTGCTCAAGAATTTGAAACATTTTTCACAAACATTCCATTAAAAACTACAGAGCCGCTTAATTCCTCACCTTCTTCTGCTCGCGATCTGCTGAATGCTAATGTTCAAAGGTGCCCAACTGTGTTTGAGTTTAGGCATATAAACATGCAGGTAGTGATTAAAACTTTTAAGGAATTAAAGCTAAAAGATACTGAAGACTTATTTGGTATGTCGGTTAAGTTGTGTAGTTCTATAATCGAAACTCTGGCACCTTACCTAGCATTTTTATTCAATTCTTGTGTTGATCAGGGTGTATTTCCAGATTTAATGAAACATAGTAAAATAATACCTTTATTTAAGTCAGGAGATAAAAAGGATCCCGGTAACTTTAGGCCAGTGTCTATACTTCCGGTACTCAGTAAAATTTTTGAAAGGATAATACTTAATCAAATGCTGTCTCATTTTAATCTGAACCATCTACTCCATAATCAACAGTTCGGATTTACTAAGGGGCGTTCGACCACCGACGCTGCAGTTGCTCTCCTACATCACGTGTACGGGGCTTGGGAGGAGTCGCAGGATGCTATTGGGGTGTTCTGTGACCTATCTAAAGCTTTCGACTGCGTCGATCACGAGACGCTGCTAATAAAGCTGGAACATTATGGAGTTAGAGACGGAGCCCTAAATTTGATCAGTTCCTATCTAGAAAATAGAATTCAAAGAGTTCAAATAAACAGCACGAAGTCACTGGGATCTAAAGTCAAAATCGGCGTGCCACAGGGCTCAATTCTTGGACCGTTCCTATTCTTAGTATATATAAATGACCTGCCTTTTATGGTACAAAACCGATCTAGGATAGTGTTATTTGCTGATGATACTTCTCTAATTTTCAAAGCTAGCAGACATAATCAAGATATTGACGAAGTAAATGACGCTCTTTCCCAGATCCATGATTGGTTTACGACAAATAATTTAATGTTGAATCCCAAGAAAACAAAATGTATAAAATTTTCATTGCCTAATGTAAGGAACAACAACTTAGCTGTCTTGAATAACGAAAATTTGCAATATGTAAATGAAACAGTTTTCTTGGGGATCACTATCGACGCAAGGTTACAATGGGACCCTCATTTAAATGCGTTATCCGCAAGACTCAGCTCGGCGGCATACGCAGTCAGAAAGATTCGTCAACTGACTGACGTTGCTACTGCCAGACTTGTATATTTCAGCTATTTTCACAGCATTATGTCCTACGGAATTTTATTGTGGGGTCAAGCTGCTAACATAAATAACATCTTTGTGTTACAGAAGAGGGCGATACGTTCCATATATGAATTGCGTGGTCGCGATTCCCTAAGGGAATTGTTTAAAGAAATTGATATCCTCACAGTATCCTCACAGTACATATTTGAAAACATCTTGTATGTCCGGAAGAACACAATGCTATTTCCTAAGAATTCTGATATACATAATATAAATACTAGAAATAAAAATAAAATAGCGCACCCAAAGTTTAGACTGTGCACAGTTAATAATTCATTCATGGGGAACTGTATTCGCTTCTATAATAAAATACCAGATGATATTGTAAATCTGTCCGATAGCCAATTTAAAGCTAAAATTAAAACTTTTTTATGTTCTAAGGCCTATTATACGATAAATGATTACTTAGATGATAAAAACGTCTGGTCAACTGTTGTTCCAAATCAACGGAGTAGATTGTAATTATGACTCATGTATGATTCTTTATATATTTAAAAGAAAAGTACAAAAGATATAATTCCTGTGGAGTTTCTTCTGGCCGTTCTTCTCCACAGAGGGCGTACACTGGTAGTGAACGTGCCATCCATGATAGCTTTGACGTCGAAAAATGATTTGTAAAAATCTTAATTCGAATAAAAAAATTTGACTTTGACTTTGACTTTGAATAGAATAGAAAAACATTTATTTAACGTAGTACATAACATTTAGACAAACATACTATCGCTATCGCAACAACACTAGCTGGCATTAAGCTTTAAATTAAATAACTACGGAACTGCGATCGAATCGCAAAGAATTTATAACTATCTACATTTTCGATAGTTAGAGAATATACAAAATCTAAAGAAAAAACCAGAATATAGTCACGTTCTCAACGTAGAGGGGTGTATTTTAATAATTTCATGCATAAGCAACAAATAACTCTTAAAATGGCGCGGATGAAAATGGATTACTTCCCAATACATTTCTAATTTTCCCTGACTCCGAGTTGACCCACCATTAATCGGGCTAAGTTGTGACCACAATGCAATGTGGTGTTTAAGAATCTCACCGAGTATTACAATTTTATTTGTAAAGCTCATTATTTGACAGTTAAAAAAGGTCTAATAGTCATTCCAAATATATTAAAGTACTTACGGTCACTACCCAGTTTCTGTAGACAGGATGTTTTTTAATTTAAAAAATAAAGTCACTTTATTAATGCAGGTGAGTATATTTTAATAATTGAATGCAAAAACAACAAGAAAATGCGGATGAAGATAGATTACTTCCTGAATCATTTATAATGCCGACGACACGGCAAAAAATCGCTAGCGTTGCCATTATTAATTCCTTTCAAAATCAACGACATTTTTCGGTAACCGATTTTAACACCGGTAACCAAAGCTAGAGGTAACACGTTTCTAGGTTTCGCTATCCCAAATATCGGTTACCTTCATCTTAAATGTAACTTAGAATTTCTACCTTTACGGCATACCTTTACCGCAAATTTTAAAGGTTTTCGGTCCCTGGTCAGTATCATAGAGCCGCCTAGGCCACTGACATGGCTCGTGTAACGACTTCTTCTGTAGATAGCAGCCGGGACTCGTGCTTTCCGAAGCACGGCATCATCATTCTTTACGGACGCTCAGCTGATTCAGCCTGCAACCAAACTGAGAAAAGGTCTTACAAAAACATGTTTGTTTGACAGTGCCCCCACCGGGATTCGAACCCGGAACCCTCGTAATAAGAGTCGAGTGCTCGATCACTCGGCTACGATGTCAGTGGATGACGATACGGGAACAGTACGTGCGTAATAGGAGTCGAGTGCTCGATCGCTCGGCCACGATGTCAGTGGATGACGATACGGGAACAGTACGTGCGAAATAAGAGTCAAGTGCTCGATCGCTCGGCTACGATGTCAGTGGATGATGATACGGGAACAGTACGTGCGTAATAGGAGTCGAGTGCTCGATCGCTCGGCCACGATGTCAGTGGATGACGATACGGGAACAGTACGTGCGTAATAGGAGTCGAGTGCTCGATCGCTCGGCTACGATGTCAGTGGATGACGATACGGGAACAGTACGTGCGAAATAAGAGTCAAGTGCTCGATCGCTCGGCTACGATGTCAGTGGATGACGATACGGGAACATTACGTGCGAAATAAGAGTCGAGTGCTCGATCGCTCGGCCACGATGTCAGTGGATGACGATACGGGAACAGTACGTGCGAAATAAGAGTCAAGTGCTCGATCGCTCGGCTACGATGTCAGTGGATGACGATACGGGAACATTACTTGCGAAATAAGAGTCGAGTGCTCGATCGCTTGGCCACGATGTCAGTGGCTGACGATACGGGAACAGTACGTGCGAAATAAGAGTCAAGTGCTCGATCGCTCGGCTACGATGTCAGTGGATGACGATACGGGAACATTACTTGCGAAATAAGAGTCGAGTGCTCGATCGCTTGGCCACGATGTCAGTGGCTGACGATACGGGAACAGTACGTGCGAAATAAGAGTCGAGTGCTCGATCGCTCGACTACTATGTCAGTGGCTGACGATACGGGAACAGTACGTGCGAAATAAGAGTCGAGTGCTCGATCGGTCGGCCACGATGTCAGTGGATGACTACAAACAAGCCGTGAATCTCCACAACCTATTAGTTAATTGCTGTTGTACTGATTATTTCAAATTAGATCACACCTTATTAGCACACACTACCACACCTCGACAACTTCATACAACCGTGTCGCGTTTTAAATCCATACTACTCTAATTACTTATGAATAAAAAAAAAATCATACAATTTTTTGACACAAAAATATAATAGGGGAAAAAAGGACTATTCTTTTTTGCTGTGTTGTTTATTGACATGTTTTCGAGAATTGTAACAACGATGTATTTCTCCCATTTCAGTGGCAGTAACGTTCCCGGTACAGAGCGCGTCTCCTTACCCTAACGTTGCCCCTTACCCCACCACCTCCCCTTACCCCACAGTAACCCCATACCCCACTGCAACCCCTTACCCCTCCGCATCCCCTTACCCGACGGTAACCCCATACCCGCAACCCGCGGCGCCCAGCGCTCCTGATGCACACGGTAAGTCAATATTTGCCGATCACCAACACTCGGTCAACACAATAGGTTTCGCTTTATGTGTAATTTTAATACATTAGCAGTATATCCTAAAGATACTGAAGTAACTTATAGGTATAGGTTTAAATAACATAAAGTTTTCTTGTTTGCGTTTTTCTGAAAAATCAACAGATTAGAATCAAGTTGAGAACGAGCTCGGTCAATCGCTGGTTCAGACAGGATGTGTTTCAGACTGCATCAGTTGCACATAGTTATATAAACATAAGACCTTTAGCCAGTGTATAAGGTCTTTGACCAGTGTATATTGCCAGTGATGACCTATGGCACTGAGACGTGGTCGCTTACTATTGGTCTCATGAATAAGCTCAAGGTCGCTCAGCGTGCGATGGAGAGAGCTATGCTCGGAGTCTCACTACGTGATCGAATCAGAAATGAGGAGATACGTAGAAAGACCAATGCCATCGACAGCTTTCAGGATAAGTAAGTTAAGTGGCAATGGGCAGGCCATATAGCTCGACGAACCGATGACCGATGGGGAAGGAAGGTTCTCTCCTGGCTTGCGTGGGCCGGAAGGCGGAGTGTTGGACGGCCTCCACAAGGTGGGCAGATGACTTGGTGAAAGTTGCTGGGCGCCGGTGGATGCAAGTGGCGCAGGACCGTTCACGGTGGAAACCTATGGGGGAAGCCTATGTTCAGCAGTGGACGTCTTCCGGCTGAGATGATGATGATGATGATGATATAAACATATAAACAATTTCTTTATTAAACGAGTTATTAAATTAAGGACGCTTTGCTTTTTAACACTAATTTTAAATGGTGGTTGTTTCATTTTTGTTAATATTCCAGTTTTATACGTGGAGATATCCAGGTGACAATAATTGTGCCTGCTTATTATACCTATTCCGTGCCACTGGATGTTGATTATAAAAACTTCCCGCAGTTAGCGTATGTGTAGAGATCACAGGTAGAGATTATGCAATCAATGAAATAGAGACAAGTTTAGTCATCTCTTCGCTATCGGTGTGTGTTTGCACAAATAAACACATTATTATTATATATTTGTTATATTTATCGCAGTTTACAAGCGTATTATGATGTACTGTATCAGAGTAACGCGCGCTTGCCTTGTACAGCGTATTCATTCACGTCAATTTCATTAATTAAGTAAGGAATCAGATATGAAAATATAGCATTTTAATTTAAAACATGTCTGCTTTAGTTCGCACGCAATGCTTTAACAGCCAACCGATTTTGATAAATAATATGTCAATTAATTTTATTTATTTATTTAACAGTTTATTGTACACAAATTCGACAAAATTACAATAACATTATTAGAAACGGCACAATAATGATATAAAAATGGCGGCGGTGTTTAAAATATCATTACAACACACACGCATCTTGAATATAAACTGTATACATACAATAACACAAGTTGGTATATGATAGATGATAACTGTATATTGTTATACTTACTACTAATTGCATAATTAATTGCTTTTAGAACATCGGCTCACTCGTAACTAACCTAACCTAGTACTCAGGAATATATGTATAGAACATCGGCTCACTCGTAACTAACCTAACCTAGTACTCAGGAATATATGTATAGAACTTCGGCTCACTCGTAACTAACCTAACCTAGTACTCAGGAATATATGTATAGAACATCGGCTCACTCGTAACTAACCTAACCTAGTACTCAGGAATATATGTATAGAACTTCGGCTCACTCGTAACTAACCTAACCTAGTACTCAGGAATATATGTATAGAACATCGGCTCACTCGTAACTAACCTAACCTAGTACTCAGGAATATATGTATAGAACATCGGCTCACTCGTAACTAACCTAACCTAGTACTCAGGAATATATGTATAGAACATCGGCTCACTCGTAACTAACCTAACCTAGTACTCAGGAATATATGTATAGAACTTCGGCTCACTCGTAACTAACCTAACCTAGTACTCAGGAATATATGTATAGAACTTCGGCTCACTCGTAACTAACCTAACCTAGTACTCAGGAATATATGTATAGAACATCGGCTCACTCGTAACTAACCTAACCTAGTACTCAGGAATATATGTATAGAACTTCGGCTCACTCGTAACTAACCTAACCTAGTACTCAGGAATATATGTATAGAACATCGGCTCACTCGTAACTAACCTAACCTAGTACTCAGGAATATATGTATAGAACTTCGGCTCACTCGTAACTAACCTAACCTAGTACTCAGGAATATTCGTCCGCTTGTGGTCGATATTTAGTTAGCAATCAAACATATTATTCGGTCATCAGTGTCAATGCCGATAACTTCATTTTATTTCCCTTTTCTTTCTGCTATTAATGCTGTTTAAATGAAGTCCGCCTGCACTATTATTAATTAGACAATCATAGAATACATTACATGAATTCGTAATTATTGTACCGCCATGTTGTCTTATCCACTGTGTTAAATCTGAATCGATCAATAAAATTATTATGTACCTATATTAATCATAAACATTATTTCTAAAACTGAGCGCACCTTAATTTTTCATTACCAGCAAAAAATATCCTTTATTATGATTGATTTTTTTTACAACTATTACGATACGAAAGCCCTCATTTTAAGAAATGATGTAGCTGCCTAATGACATAAGGTGTTGGGTGACTAACGCTATCCGGCATTAACACTGCACCAACCCGCAGCCCTGCGCGCGCCGCACGGGCCGCTCCCGCCGGCGCCCGGCTGGAGCTCGCAAGGTACGCGGCGGCGGCGATGCGCTCGTAATGCTTAGACGAATAACTGCTTTGAACCACTCTCAGCTTACGATGTCAGCTGTATCAATAGTGAATAGCGTTGGGCTGAGACTGTGCCCCTGTATGGTATCCCAAAGGCTATCGAACCATTTTAATTGTTTCCGCGTATTATAAAAACAGTAATAACCATTTAAAAGGCAAGTTGTGTTACATATTAATTCAAAGTAGGCTGGTAACCGTAACACCTATTTGAAAAGAAGATAAAAATGAGTACCGTGTTGATAGCTTTTGAGAAATCCAGCATCAAATTATATCGCAAATTGTCCGCCGTTACTTTACCCATTAAATTATCTTCTAAATACAGTTTTAATACACGCACTGCTTTCATATTTATTTAAACCAAATGAGTTGTTTATTTAAGCAATCAAATTCAACTTAAGCTTTTTACGCATGCAAAGAAGGTATCATTTTGTGTTTATCGATTCGTTTGTGATTTATAAGATTGCGATAGAGTTTATTATTTCCAACTCATGTGATACCCTTTCCATCTGACAGATTATCAATATTTTATCCCCATTTGCTCTATATCTGTTTCATATAGCATGTTGTAATTTAGTCTAATTAAGTCTACATTTTGTAAAACATGTCTGTCTACCAAATGCACACAAAAGGGTCAGACGACAAAATAGTATGAATTGGACGCTATCCTTACACCAACTTGAACCCACACGATGAAGTAAAAGACTGCACCAAACTACGCTATCCTTACACCAACTTGAACCCACACGATGAAGTAAAAGACTGCACCAAACTACGCTATCCTTACACCAACTTGAACCCACACGATGAAGTAAAAGACTGCACCAAACTACGCTATCCTTACACCAACTTGAACCCACACGATGAAGTAAAAGACTGCACCAAACTACGCTATCCTTACACCAACTTGAACCCACACGATGAAGTAAAAGACTGCACCAAACTACGCTATCCTTACACCAACTTGAACCCACACGATGAAGTAAAAGACTGCACCAAACTACGCTATCCTTACACCAACTTGAACCCACACGATGAAGTAAAAGACTGCACCAAACTACGCTATCCTTACACCAACTTGAACCCACACGATGAAGTAAAAGACTGCACCAAACTACGCTATCCTTACACCAACTTGAACCCACACGATGAAGTAAAAGACTGCACCAAACTACGCTATCCTTACACCAACTTGAACCCACACGATGAAGTAAAAGACTGCACCAAACTACGCTATCCTTACACCAACTTGAACCCACACGATGAAGTAAAAGACTGCACCAAACTACGCTATCCTTACACCAACTTGAACCCACACGATGAAGTAAAAGACTGCACCAAACTACGCTATCCTTACACCAACTTGAACCCACACGATGAAGTAAAAGACTGCACCAAACTACGCTATCCTTACACCAACTTGAACCCACACGATGAAGTAAAAGACTGCACCAAACTACGCTATCCTTACACCAACTTGAACCCACACGATGAAGTAAAAGACTGCACCAAACTACGCTATCCTTACACCAACTTGAACCCACACGATGAAGTAAAAGACTGCACCAAACTACGCTATCCTTACACCAACTTGAACCCACACGATGAAGTAAAAGACTGCACCAAACTACGCTATCCTTACACCAACTTGAACCCACACGATGAAGTAAAAGACTGCACCAAACTACGCTATCCTTACACCAACTTGAACCCACACGATGAAGTAAAAGACTGCACCAAACTACGCTATCCTTACACCAACTTGAACCCACACGATGAAGTAAAAGACTGCACCAAACTACGCTATCCTTACACCAACTTGAACCCACACGATGAAGTAAAAGACTGCACCAAACTACGCTATCCTTACACCAACTTGAACCCACACGATGAAGTAAAAGACTGCACCAAACTACGCTATCCTTACACCAACTTGAACCCACACGATGAAGTAAAAGACTGCACCAAACTACGCTATCCTTACACCAACTTGAACCCACACGATGAAGTAAAAGACTGCACCAAACTACGTGAAACAGGGTATAACGTAGCGAATCTGTAAGCGGTGATGATTTAGTTTGGGGATACCGACATTCACGTTGAAAACCTTTGGGGGAGAGGTCTATGTATGTTCAGCAGTGGGTGTCTTCCGGCTGAGATGATGATGATGATGATGATGAATAGCGACAGGTGATGATTGTCACAAAAAGAACTGATTGAATGTTATCATGACAATTGATTTGTTACATTACAGCGCTGCCGCCGTCATACGACCAGGTGATGATGGGTCAACACCAGCAACTCCCCGACCATCAGAAACAACCTCCCTTCAACCCCAACGCGCCGCGCTAGTCACGCATGTCAATACCTCGCTCGTCAAATTAATACTAGCTAATAGATAAATAGGAATGAATCCGATCTTGCTTGGATTTTATCTAGACTTAGCAGGAGCAAGCGTAGTCTCTATGATAAAACGCTTTTAAAGCGGTGATTGATGTTAAAAGTGGCTCAAATATTATGACGAGCTCAAAAAACTTACTTAATTGAAGTTTACAAGTACATTGTGATTCCCGAATTATTTCCAGCAGGCTCCTGCCCCCGGGCCCGGTCCGGGGAGTTGTGCTTAGCAGCTTCATCTTTATAAGTCAACTCTTCCTCTTATGATTTTTGTAATGGTTTATTCTACAAGCCTTTATTTTTGTACACCATTTATCTTATTATGTAGTTGTTATACTATAAGAATATTTAGCGTAAGATTAAGTAAACAACAAAATACAAGTAATTATTAAGTTTAGCTTCGAGTTTACTCAAATATTTTCTAAAATTAAGTATTTACTTTGAGATCGACCTATTGTAAAAATTTTCTTCTTCGAAATTTACAGGGATTTTTTTAGAAGACTCGTGTTTTTTTAGCGAAAGTTTGGTTGATTTGTTAGAATGTATTAAAAATATTTGATTCTGAATGGTGAATATTTGATTTTGATTCTGAGTGGTTATTAATATCATTGGGGTGCTTAGTTATTTTCGACTTTTATATTGATAGTAAGAAAGTGTTTAAATGAGATTAAATAACACTGATGCCTATGAAAAACTGTAATTTAAATGTAAATTCAATATTCGTAAATATGATTTTAGTTTTGATCAAGAATAGGATTCATAAAGACGAGAATGTTTGTAATGCGTAAGTAGTCGGCGTCATGGGCTTTAATTTAAAGACTGAGTCGAGATGAGTGTCGTTATAGAAGTTCCTTTAGCAGTAGTAGCTCGAGTCTTATCTTCCTCGTAGCTATGACGTCATTATTTCCTTTTGTCAGTCTGTGCGCTCGCAACAATTCTCATAGTCGGTAGCGTTGTGAACACTCTTGACAGACAAAGATAAATCGTTTCTTAACTTAAGTGTAATCATTATGATAACATGTACACTATTGATAAAGTGTAAATTAAAAATATTAGCCCCAATTTTGACAGATTTTGACCGTCTAATGCAAGAAATAAGCATATTAGATTATGTATTTTATGAAACAAATTATTTAAAATTAGTTTTGTTATAGGAAATTTTGTTACTTTATAGTATTAAGGGCATCACACACGGCAGCTATAATGTAAAGATGTATATTATAGCACGATACCTGTCGATACATCTCATTACATCTTTCCATAGAAATCGTCGGAGACAACACACGGCGCAGATAATGTACATTTTTACATCTTCGTATCTTACGATACTGAGCGGTATACATTTACATCTCGATACCTCTCAATACCTTTCAATACCTTTCCGTATATCTCTCTTCGAAAAGGGTGTTCAAAAAGTTTCTGTGATTTTCTGTGATAGACAGAGACACCACAAAGTAGGTAAACACTAGTGTTGCCAGGTCTGATTTGTTTTAAATCGGGGCAAAAGATGAAATAAATCAGGATTTCGGGTTGTAGATCGGGACAAACAAAAAAAATAGTTTTTTTTAAATCAAGATTTAATTTGTTGCGTTTCGCAACTAATAATATTCTCTTTCTTTCATCGTGTGACGACTGGCGCCATCTATTGTCGAGAGTTTCTAAGCCGCCCAAAGGGCCTCTGACATGGCTTTACAACTACCACCATGCACGTAAACCGGGACCTACAGGTGCCATCCGAAACACCGAAAAAGTGATTATCTGGCTAACCAGATTACCACTTTACAGAATTTTCTTTTCTAAAAAAGATCTGTACATGAATTTTAATGTTGAACATGAATTTTAATGAAAAATAAGTTGTGGTCATTGCGCATGCGCACCGTCTCCTAAAGCTTTACGATGATGTAAAAAACACCGTTCTTTAAAGCCCAAGTCACACAGAGCCGTGCCGGGGGCGGCGGTCCGGGGCCGGAAAAGCGGGATGGTGCTATGGCGCGGCATATCACCGTCCTGCTTGTCACCGGCCCCGGACCGCGCCGCTCCCGCTCTGTGTGACTTGGGCTTTAGTCTTCTGATACGATACGATACGACAATATTTTTCTAGAGAAAGGAGAGTGGGCAGAAATCAAAGGGCCTCGGTCCAAAATTAACTCTACTGCCAAATGACTTAATGCATCCTAATTATAATGTGTGTTGACTGTATTTGAAATCTAATCTGTTGTTAGTGTGATATAGCACAAATAAAAAAAATAAAAAAAATCTCTATTTTAGGATTTTTGAAGAAAATGTAATTAAATAAAAAGCTAATTTTTCATTTTAATCAATTAACATGGATATTTCACCCTATAAAAATGAGATAGTCATTATTAAAATAATTTTTGATAATTTCTGAGTAAATAAGGCCGCCCCCACAATAGCCACATAGCACATTTGAAAGAGTGTTACATGCGTAACATTTCATTATATGAGACCAAAAAAATCCCACCCTATGATAATGATATTCAGGTTTTTAAAACTATAATGATATTCAAGTTTTTAAAACTTTTTGTCAAATTCCACGTAAACAAGGCCGACCCCACAATAGTGACATAGCACATTTGAAAGAATGTAATATGCGTAACATTTCATTATATGGGACCGAAAAAACGCACCCTATAAAAATGAGATATTCAGGTTTAAATAACTTTTTGTAAGATTTCGCTAAAATAAGGCCGCCCCCACAATAGCCACATAGCACGATTAGAAGAATGTAATATGCATGACATTTCATTATATGGGACCGAAAAACGTGCTTTGTGTCTACTCTGGGGGTGGACGTTTTTCATTTTTGGGCCAATTTGCCCACTGTCCTTTATCAGCAACTCATACTCAATGTTTTAAGTTACCATAGAACCTGTAAGTTGTACCTATAATATGTAAGTTGAGATGTAGTTTGAGATTCTGTTCCAATTTTATAAATAAAGTAAATGTTTCGAAAGAGACGGTGGTTTCATTTATAACAGCTATCTTTGTAAAAACACATACAGATCATTAATTAAACAACAAGATTGTTTTCTTAAGGGGCTACTTAACTGCACACTAGCGCTACTTCTAAATAACGACCGTTACACGTTCGCTAGGTAAGCTGTAACTACAAATTAACCATATTCTAATTTATCAGTTCTAAAAATACTACGACCTTATGTTTTTTCGAAGTACTTATTTATTGACCGAGCGAGCGAAGCGTCTTTGTTTCAGCTTGGCCAAAATTGCTTTTGTCTGTCTGCCCCCCTCGCAGATGAAAAATAACTTCTCAGCTGCTCTTACAGACGTCATTACAGATTTAATAGCCGGGGGGTTGAGGGGGGCTTGCCACCCTCACAGAAGAAATAAGTTTAAACACTAAAACCTAACTACGGAAAAAACGAGCTCTAAAAGATATTACTCAAGAAAATATCTTCAAATTGTTACCTATCTATTACAGAATTATTCAGTTATTTATTTTAATATCTAATAAGCGTATAGATATTAGTGATGAGGATAGCCGTGGTCAGCGCGTCGTGACGTCTGTAAGAGCAGCTGAGTAATTCTTTTTCTTCTGTGAGGGTGGCAAGCCCCCCTCAACCCCCGGCTATTAAATCTGTAATGACGTCTGTAAGAGCAGCTGAGTAATTCTTTTTCTTCTGTGAGGGTGGCAAGCCCCCCTCAACCCCCGGCTATTTAATTTGTAATGACGTCTGTAAGAGCAGCTGAGTAATTCTTTTTCTTCTGTGAGGGTAGCAAGCCCCCCTCAACCCCCGGCTATTAAATCTGTAATGACGTCTGTAAGAGCAGCTGAGTAATTATTTTTCTTCTGTGAGGGTGGCAAGCCCCCCTCAACCCCCAGCTATTAAATCTGTAATGACGTCTGTAAGAGCAGCTGAGTAATTCTTTTTCTTCTGTGAGGGTGGCAAGCCCCCCTCAACCCCCGGCTATTAAATCTGTAATGACGTCTGTAAGAGCAGCTGAGTAATTCTTTTTCTTCTGTGAGGGTGGCAAGCCCCCCTCAACCCCCGGCTATTAAATCTGTAATGACGTCTGTAAGAGCAGCTGAGTAATTCTTTTTCTTCTGTGAGGGTGGCAAGCCCCCCTCAACCCCCGGCTATTTAATTTGTAATGACGTCTGTAAGAGCAGCTGAGTAATTCTTTTTCTTCTGTGAGGGTGGCAAGCCCCCCTCAACCCCCGGCTATTTAATTTGTAATGACGTCTGTAAGAGCAGCTGAGTAATTCTTTTTCTTCTGTGAGGGTGGCAAGCCCCCCTCAACCCCCGGCTATTTAATTTGTAATGACGTCTGTAAGAGCAGCTGAGTAATTCTTTTTCTTCTGTGAGGGTGGCAAGCCCCCCTCAACCCCCGGCTATTAAATCTGTAATGACGTCTGTAAGAGCAGCTGAGTAATTCTTTTTCTTCTGTGAGGGTGGCAAGCCCCCCTCAACCCCCGGCTATTAAATCTGTAATGACGTCTGTAAGAGCAGCTGAGTAATTCTTTTTCTTCTGTGAGGGTGGCAAGCCCCCCTCAACCCCCGGCTATTAAATCTGTAATGACGTCTGTAAGAGCAGCTTAGTAATTCTTTTTCTTCTGTGAGGGTGGCAAGCCCCCCTCAACCCCCGGCTATTAAATCTGTAATGACGTCTGTAAGAGCAGCTTAGTAATTCTTTTTCTTCTGTGAGGGTGGCAAGCCCCCCTCAACCCCCGGCTATTAAATCTGTAATGACGTCTGTAAGAGCAGCTGAGTAATTCTTTTTCTTCTGTGAGGGTGGCAAGCCCCCCTCAACCCCCGGCTATTAAATCTGTAATGACGTCTGTAAGAGCAGCTGAGTAATTCTTTTTCTTCTGTGAGGGTGGCAAGCCCCCCTCAACCCCCGGCTATTAAATCTGTAATGACGTCTGTAAGAGCAGCTGAGTAATTCTTTTTCTTCTGTGAGGGTGGCAAGCCCCCCTCAACCCCCGGCTATTTAATTTGTAATGACGTCTGTAAGAGCAGCTGAGTAATTCTTTTTCTTCTGTGAGGGTGGCAAGCCCCCCTCAACCCCCGGCTATTAAATCTGTAATGACGTCTGTAAGAGCAGCTGAGTAATTCTTTTTCTTCTGTGAGGGTGGCAAGCCCCCCTCAACCCCCGGCTATTAAATCTGTAATGACGTCTGTAAGAGCAGCTTAGTAATTCTTTTTCTTATGTGAGGGTGGCAAGCCCCCCTCAACCCCCGGCTATTAAATCTGTAATGACGTCTGTAAGAGCAGCTTAGTAATTCTTTTTCTTCTGTGAGGGTGGCAAGCCCCCCTCAACCCCCGGCTATTAAATCTGTAATGACGTCTGTAAGAGCAGCTTAGTAATTCTTTTTCTTCTGTGAGGGTGGCAAGCCCCCCTCAACCCCCGGCTATTAAATCTGTAATGACGTCTGTAAGAGCAGCTGAGTAATTCTTTTTCTTCTGTGAGGGTGGCAAGCCCCCCTCAACCCCCGGCTATTTAATTTGTAATGACGTCTGTAAGAGCAGCTGAGTAATTCTTTTTCTTCTGTGAGGGTGGCAAGCCCCCCTCAACCCCCGGCTATTAAATCTGTAATGACGTCTGTAAGAGCAGCTGAGTAATTCTTTTTCTTCTGTGAGGGTGGCAAGCCCCCCTCAACCCCCGGCTATTAAATCTGTAATGACGTCTGTAAGAGCAGCTTAGTAATTCTTTTTCTTCTGTGAGGGTGGCAAGCCCCCCTCAACCCCCGGCTATTAAATCTGTAATGACGTCTGTAAGAGCAGCTTAGTAATTCTTTTTCTTCTGTGAGGGTGGCAAGCCCCCCTCAACCCCCGGCTATTAAATCTGTAATGACGTCTGTAAGAGCAGCTTAGTAATTCTTTTTCTTCTGTGAGGGTGGCAAGCCCCCCTCAACCCCCGGCTATTAAATCTGTAATGACGTCTGTAAGAGCAGCTTAGTAATTCTTTTTCTTCTGTGAGGGTGGCAAGCCCCTCTCAACCCCCGGCTATTAAATCTGTAATGATGTGTGTAAGAGCAGCTTAGTAATTCTTTTTCTTCTGTGAGGGTGGCAAGCCCCCCTCAACCCCCGGCTATTAAATCTGTAATGACGTCTGTAAGAGCAGCTTAGTAATTCTTTTTCTTCTGTGAGGGTGGCAAGCCCCCCTCAACCCCCGGCTATTAAATCTGTAATGACGTCTGTAAGAGCGGCTGAGTAATTCTTTTTACCCGACTACGGCGAAGCAAAAAGGAGGGTTATGATTTTAGCCGCTATGTATGTTTGTATATGTATTTAACGCATATAATATATTAGTGATGTTCAGAGGATAGCCGTGGTCGCATGCCACCTACCCTATAATGTGTAGTTTAATGAGCAACCCTTAAGACAAGGTAGCATGCGACTCCAGCTACCCTCTGAACATCACTAATATCTATGCGTTAAATAGGCAAGTTATACACCACCATTTAAGAGACATCGTTTTCAAATCGTAATGCGATGAATCTTTAAAATTGACCGAGTTAAAAAGGTTTGAAATTCAAGAGAGGTCTGTCTAAGAGAGGTATATACCCACTTGTGACGTCATTTGTTAGTAACGCCATAATATAATCTCCATACAAAAAATCGTTTTTGAAACAGACAGACATATTGAAACTTTAAAAAAACACTGTAAATTCGTTTTTTAACCGATTCTGTTTTTTCTTCGCGAATCGTCTGCTACTAATCTATATTTTGTCGTCTCTCATGCTCTGAATGAAAGTAGCCTAATAATGACCCCAAACAATCCCAAGTAACTTTGAAAATAGAACCTTGATTTTATATTTTCTTCATAGAAAATTGCATTTCATGTTTGGCAAAGAACTATGCAGCCTTTTCACAATATTTTTTTTATTTTTTAAAACTATAAAACCCCCTTGCAATTTATTAATTATGCAATATAATACTGAATTTACGTATTTCATTCGAAGTTAAGATAAACATTAATTTAAAATCGCTTTTGTCGCGCGGGCAACCTGGGCGAACAGAAAATAAATAGAACTCGCAAAAAAAAAGATATGTCGATAGGTGTTGACGTGGCCAGGAGCGTGTTAAGTTGGCTGAGCGCAAGCACGAGCGGAGAATGGCAGTGGTGGTTAGTGCGCAGGGAGGGCACTGCAAGCAGGCGATGGCTGCGAGCTCGCAGATAGTTATGAGGTACGAACAAGCGACACACACGGGCGGGACACCAGTTCAGGACAAGCTAGATCTCCACGAAGTAGCCTGCATACAGTCATGAGTGACACATGGGTCTGTCGAGTTTGCAATGAATTCAGCCCTAAAATGCCGAGAAGAAATAGAGATGGATATAAAAAGGGATAGTATCCAAATATATTTTTGTAGATGAACCTAAGAAATGCTTTTTGTACTTTTTCTCAAAGCAAACAGTAAGTACTTTCATGAGGACTCCACACGGTAGCCGCAGATTCCAACTTATATTATCAACACGGTAGATAAGATCAGAGCCAAGACTATACTTGGCTACTATGGGTTGAGAAGAATGCGTGAAAGTCATTACACAGTATTTACTGGAATTGAAAAGCAACTTGTTCTGTATGCTCCAATGGAACACGTTATCGATGTCTGTTTGCAAAAGCCTAGAGTCTTCTTCACAGCTGACGACACGTATCAACTTCAGATCATCGGTTACATGAGACACTTGGAGTGTAGAAGTGTATCTTCAAGGTCGTTCACCATCCAAATAAATTGTTGTATTTCTGGGATTTATTAAATTTAACAGGATTAGAATTTATAACCTCGTATTTATTGATTGCTGTATTCATTGACATAACTCTAGTGGTGTTGCCACCTACAACATCCTTCCTTTCATAAAAATACAAAGTTTAATATAGGTACAATTTTACCTAGCAAAATAGTTGTTTTCACAAAATAGTTTAGCTCCTAGGCTATAATTTAAAAAGTACTTAACAATACAGTCTTGCTCTAAGACTATAATCTTAGTTTTTAGAATTAGTTACATGAACTAAATAAACAATGCTTATTTAAAAAATAAAAGTAGAATAATGTACTTAATACTAATTAAGCAAGTTACATTTCACTTATTAACTAACTTATACTAAACAAAAAGTAATCATTTAAATAATTAGGTTTTTTAATTGTTCTGCCTGACCTAGAAGTTTCATTCCTAATTGACTCACTTACATTCTCACCTACAACCTCTTCTGTTTCTGTACTTGCTTCTTGGGCAACTTGTTCCTTATCCCTATTATCCTCTACCCCTTCATTGTATATACCTACTGCCTAAATCATCAAAACTATGTTTTCTTGTATAATATGATCCTCCCTTAATCAACATTCTCCTATTTCTTGTTAAAATTTCACCATTTTCATTTTTTATTAAATAAGATCTGGGTCCTTTTCCTTCTCCTACTACTATACCACTGTTATGAGGTTTTATTTTACCTTCATTCTGAATTTTTACAATTTCTCCTTCTTCCAGCTTTGGTAAGTCACGACATCCTTTGTTATAGTACATCATTTGCTTCTCTTGCTTTTTAATCAATTGCTCTGTATGATTACTATCTTTGTTTACAGTCTCTATTGAAGGTAACACATTCCTAACATTCCTATTAAACAATCATTCTGCAGGTGTTTTGCCATCATTTGTAACAGGGGTATTTCTATAAATTAGTAGTCCTAAGTATATATCTTTGTTATCATATATTAATTTTTTTAATGTTCTTTTTATGGTTTGTATGTGTCTTTCAGCTAAACCATTACCCTGGTGGTGTTTTGGACTGATAACTTTATGCTGAAAATTCCATGTTTTTATAAAATGTTTAAACTCCTGCCCTGTAAATTGTGACCCTGCATCTGAATATAATAATTCCATGTCTTGCAAATATTTGTTTTAAGCTTATTATTGTGCTTAGAGCAGACAAACTATTTAGCTCTTGAATTTCAACATATTTACTGAATGCATCAACTACTGACAGATGTGGTTTTTGATGAAGAAAGAATATATCTGAGGATAATGTTTGCCAAGGTTTGTCAGGTATATCTTTGTTTATCAGATTCTTTTCTGTTATTGTTTTGAAAACTTTTGCATGTGTCACAGTTTTGAATCATGTCTTTAATTTCCTTTGCCATATTTCTTCTTCTTCTCCCTGGTTCTCTTCCTCACTTTTTTGCTCTACTGTCTTCACTAATGTGTATCTTTTAGTTGCTCTGCATTTTCTAGCAAAGTGTCCCATCTTGTTGCATTTTATACATGTTTTTCCATAAGCTGGACAGTTTCCTCTGGGATGGCGAAAACCACACCTGGTGCATTCAAATTCCATTCTTACTGCATGATGATCTCCTCTTCTTGAAGCTTGGAGGCGACTCTCTGACCATGAATTGTCCAATTCTGCTGATTTATAGGTGTTATGATTATTAATGTTTCTCTGCTTGGTTATTTTATCCACATTTATACTCTTTTCTTCCATTTCTTTTATCCGCTCTGTAGCCAACTCCGCTGCTTTGCATACTTGAAACGCTTTTTGTAGAGTTAAGTTAGGTTCTCTCAGCAACCTATCCTTAAGTCGCTTATCATTCACACCCGTGATTATTTTATCTTTTATTAATCTATCTTGTTGGTCCCCAAATTTACAATCTATTGCCAATTTTCTAAGTTCGGTAACATACAAGTCGATGGGCTCCTCCTCTCCTTGGTTTCGCATAAAGAACATGTGACTTCTAACACTCAAGTTCTCCATGGGAATGAAGTGGTCTTCAAATTTCTTCATTATCTTTTCATAATCTTGTTCTTCTGGTTTTAACTGGAATGTGTTATATATATCCTGGCAGGTTTCTCCCATACAATGAAGTAATAGGGCGATTTGTATCTTTTCATCCTTTTTATCTGCTCCAGAGGCAATCCTGTAGAGTTCATACTTTCTCTTCCATCTCTTAAAACCCTCACTTGATAAATCGGATAGCGTTTCCAGGGGTTTTAAGCCCGACACGCCAGCATTAACATCAGGTTTCTTTTCTGCCATATTGCATCTGTTTGACTGAAATAATTTCTTCATGTATATCTTTTCTATATTTCCTTAATCCTGTCTAGCAGTGCCATGTTGTATTTCTGGGATTTATTAAATTAAACAGGATTAGAATTATAACCTCGTATTTATTGATTTCTGTATCCATTGACATAACTCTAGTGGTGTTGCCACCTACAACATAAATAACAGAGGTCCTAGTATTGATCCTTGGCTCACACCCGAACGAGTGTGATATACATGAAAGCGTATGACGATTTTATGAAATGGAGATCTGACAAAAAAGTGAAGTCCTCTATAAATTACACTCTTAGATAAGTCTAAGAGTGTAATTTATAGCGTACTTTCACGAGCTTTCAAAGAAATTAAAGCCATCATCTTTGTGGAGTATTTATTCAATGTTAAAAATTACTGTAAGTACAAGTCATGAAGTCCAACTGAATTTTTGCAAAATAAACTTCGTTTATGAAACGACAATTCGGATGGCTTTAAAAGCAAAAAATCTTAAATGCCGTACAAGTCAAAGCATTTTTATATGACGCTCCTGATGAAGTTTATTTAGAGACAAAGGTATGTAAAATCGATTATGTAAATATAATGCAATATGTACATAGATATTATAAATGTTGGTGTCTTATAAGTATTTATTTTACAGGTCGCACTCATATTTGGAATAACTGAAGCGTGCAGAGGCTCGTAATCTTTTGGTTGGAGATGTCGTTCAACATGGTCAGATATTATCCGTAAAACTGCGAGATACTAAAACTAAAACAAATCGAACTTTTATTATTAACTTTAAATGATTTTAATAAATGTATTTTTATGTATGAAATGTCGGATTTTATTTACTTTCCTCGCAATCGATATGAAAAGCAGAGTGTTTACCTCGGGAAAAACTGATCAATTACACCCTTGCACTATAATTAGCGCCCTCGCTGCGCTCGTGCGCCAAAATACCTGGAGTGTACTTGATCGTTTACACCCCTTGGTTAACAATCTACTATAGAAATATTTTTTAGATTCATCGAAAACAACCAAAAACGTAAAACTTCCGGCGGTTTTTACTATAAAAATAATTCATAAAATATGGTAAATTTAGGAACAGTCCGATCCCCTGTTCTAGCCACATAATATGCATCTACATTTTTAAACATGATGGAATTTAACATATTTTTTACAGTTCAAAAAACTACAACGTTATGTACTTTTTCTATGGTAAAGAAGGCTCTTAGACTATGAATTATGTTTAGCATATTTTAGATAAAATTAAGAAAGAGAGAAGAAGCCGGTACCGCACAATGAATATAGTCCTATACACACGGTACGACCGACTACGAGTCATCATCTCAAGAACTCTGAGAAATCGAGTAGAACGTCACGTCGCGCGTCGTCGCAAGCACCAGCTTGTCATTCTCACCAGATAATGATAATAATATTGTGAGGTATTAGCTATAGTTCCCCGCAACTGAAAGATCACGTGTCAGAGCAACGTGCGAATAACCACGTCATGTTTTTGTGTAACTTTAGGCTGTTGCAGGAATGATGATAAGACTATTATGAGGATAAAGGTCCGCAAAATTGAAAGAGCGAAAATAGCAAAACAACGCGCGAATAACCACATCCTGTTTTTGTGGGGAATACGGTTCCAATTTTATTCTTAATTAGTCAAAATGTTTTAACTACTTAGCAATAAGCACTATTTTCGTGAAATAGTTGGTTTCGTGAATTCCTATAAAAGGGACGCCTTGTTCAGAAAAAGCATATTCGGTAACTTGTTCCCGGCTTGACCAGTTCTCATCCAGTATCACCAGCACGATGATGGCTCTAAAGCTGACAACGTTATTGTTACTAATCTCCGCATCTGGTTTCATTGGTAAGTTAATTGATACATGAAGTTTTTTGTTATGCAACGAGGTAACTTTCTAACGCAAACTCTCTCTCGTTTTTATTTTTCGAAGAAGTTTAGTGCTGTTTTACGGACTCAACTCAACCACCCGAGAGTTTATGGGCATTATTTTTTTTGTACCCGGCCAATATGGCCTGTCCCCCCGAAATATTTATTTTATATTAGAAACATGACCCTACAATATCCGTAAACATTTTATATTATTATTAATTTGTATTTTTTTGTATTTGAAAATATAAATGTTAAGCTTCAGTTTGATTTTTTATTGCATTTACTAATATTTATTGCATTTTTTATAAAATAAAATAATAGGACAACTTTTTCCGATGTCTCAGATTGCTTGGATGGAACTATGTTCGATTTCTTTAATATTTTCCTCTGGGTGGGACAAAAATAACTTTTATTTGTATTTGCAATACTTCAATCTTCATAAATCTATAATATTGGTCATTAACAACAATAATATACAATTTATGAATTTTAAACTTGTTCTTTAGTTTTAATGATTCCTGGACATTCCGGTTGTGTTGCCGCGTTTTCACAGTGAAAAGCAAGCCTACCTTTATCCAACGACACCTCACACTATGGGTAGTTCAGAAAAAAAAAACCCCCCCTTTAAGTGTACCAGAGTAATCCTATTTTTTTTTAAAGATTTTATTGCACAGCTTTGTCGGCATGATTGATGTTTATTATATACATCCATACTAAGACTCTGAGAGCTAAGTGCCGGACAGACAGACAGACGGACGGACATGGCGAAACTATAAGGATCCTTGTTGACTATTGAACCCTATAAAAATAGACAGACAACTTGTTGATGAGTTGCACTAAAATAAGCACTTCGTGTTTCAGACGCCGTCCCATCAGGTTACACCTCTGTAACGCGTGCTGCGTACTACAGGTACAGCGCGGAGTGGGCCACGTGGGCTGGTGCTGCGTCCTCGTGCCGGGCGGAGGGCGCGCGGCTCTTCCACCCAGACTCCGCAGACGAACTCGAGCGAGTGTGGAGGGAGCTGGCTGTTGACGATAGTGGATTTGAATTTATACATTCAGGGATATCAGATTTAGGAAATCGGAACGAATATGTGACCGTGGACGGTGAGTAATTTTATTTTATTTTATTTATTTGGCTCTTCTACAATGTGTACACCTTTTGCACGCTTTTATTGACGCGTCAGGTTCAAACAGTTCAAATGTTAAACCTAAAAACCAGTTCCCAAAAGCCAATTCTACTGTTTTTGTGTTATTCAGCTAATACTCGCACTGAGGTAATATTCGCAACATGGTTGACATTACGGACTTCAAATTTTGATCAGGCTAAAGCTTATCATCTTAATATATTTTTTTACCAGTTGTCCGCCCTCGGCTCCGTCTGCATTATTTGCGACATTTCCTGCACTAATATTTTTTCCCGAAGTAAACAGACCAATTATTCTTGTCCTTAATTCTTTTTAATACATAACTTTAGAATACACACTTTGTTTGTTTATTTTGTTTGTACTGACAGGTAGAATATAAATATTATTGTTTATTTAACTAAATTGCTAGAACCAAATTTAAAAATTTATTTTAGTTTTAACTAAAGTGCGTAAGCCGAGCAAATAATATTAGGTAGGTACTTTTCTTTTCGTGTGTTATAGTTTTGGGCTGTGGCCGCGGGACACCCTGTATATTTATTTTATTTATTTGGAAAACTGGCACAGCTAGATTTATTTATTTAGCATTTGATAATGATGTGATGATATTGCGTTAATTTAAATAACAAATAGACGAACATACTAATTCAAGAGCAAACATTAATGACAAATCAATCAGACTATAGTGCGCTTGACATAAATTGGCCTTCTTGTTATTTTGTTTTTGTTTGGGCATTTATTTTTCAACACATAAAATGTTCTTTAGAGGAACAACACTTGCGCAGAAAAAAAAAAAAACAAAAAATACATTAAAATAGTACAAATAAATATCTATTTATTTCACAAATCAACATTTACATAGACGGCCTTATTGCTCATTAATAATAATTAAAACGTTTTTTTTTCCATTAGTTAGTACAATATTATTTTAATAAAACAACGGCCAATTTACTCCCTACGCACTATACACTACGTATGTTAATCTCAAAAGTAGTTCCCTTTTGCCGGAGCTCGGGTCAGACTTTACCCGCCGGCAGTATGTTACACAACCTCCGCGGCCGAGCGGGCAGAGCGTCCAGCTCCACGTTGAGGTTCCGGGTTCCAATCCCGGTGGGGACAATGCGGTCAAATTAAAATAAGTTTGTTAGACTGTCTCCAGTTAAATTAGGACATTGCAAGCCGTATCACCTGATTGTTTGACGAATAAGATTACTCCGTGCTTCGGAGAGCACGTTGAATCATTGATACCGGCTATTATATCAATAGAAATTAGTCGATTGAGTTACGAAGCTGACTGAAATCTCCTACATGGCTCTTGGTGCTTCCCGTTCGTCCACACCAAGTCGTCCACACTGCGGATGGTTGGGAATGTTGCGTTCTGTTCGTCCACAGTGCAGAAGAACAGAACGCAACATTCCCAGTCATCCACACTGCGGATGGTTGGGAATGTTGCGTTCTGTTCGTCCACAGTGCAGAAGAACAGAACGCAACATTCCCAGTCATCCGCACCGCGTTCCATGTTTAGTTGTTTATGAGTCAGTGTATTGAAATTTTTAAATGAAATAAAAGATTTAACGGTTTTTGATAAGGTACCAATTACGACTTTTGAGGCACCAAATTGATAACACTTTCGTTAAATATTTTATATTTACCTACATTTGTAATGAAGTACCTATACATATGCTTATTATAGATAATTGAGTAAGTGTAATAATTGAATAAAATGCATACCTACATTTACAGTTCAGAGCATGCAATATTAACTATGGTTATTTAAAATTAAAATACATAATTACACAATATAAACCATGAGAGCCAGGTAAATAGCAAACAGTATAAATATGTGTTTTTATGCCAAAGCAGTATGTAAGATTAAGAATAAGAATACATTCAAACCAAGTTTCATCGAAATCGGTCCATAAACAAAAAAAATGGCTGCCATCTTGGATTTTTGACAATTAAAACATTGCATTGATGTTTTTATGCCGAACCAGTATGTCGAACCAAGTTTTACTGTAATCGGTCCTTAAACAAAAAAGTTGGCCGCCATCTTGAATTTTTGAAAATTGGCAAAATTGCGTTGTTGTTTTTATGCCAAAACAGCAGTCATACCAAATTTCACCGAAATCGTTCCATATACAAAAAAGTTGGCCGCCATCTTGGCTTGTTCTGACTCGTGCTTCCTGGAGGAGCTCATGGAGGCCTCAGATGGAGCAATCAGGGTGGCGGCATACTGGGCAAATAAAATATAAAATCATTGACGAGCCATCGACTCGAAAGAAGAAGAAACTTAGATTTTTGTTAATTTTAAGATTGGATTGTTGTTTCTATGCCAAAACAGTATGTCAAACTAAGTTTCACAGAAATTAGTCCATAAAAAAACTGGCCGCCATCTTGGTTTTTAACAATTTTACCACTGCATTTTTGTTTATATGATCATACGTAACGAATTAGCCTTACTAAAGTAATAAAGCCACATAATATTTTAAACGTATATTTATCATATTATATTAGCCGTGTGGTGCCGGCAGAGTAGAATACATTTGTCACCAACCCCTACTCTTCCCGTGGGTGTCGTAAGAGGCGACTTAGGGACTACACATTGAACAGGGAACGGGCAGCAGTGCTCTCTGATACAGTAACCTTTTAATCTGCGATCGCCAACCCGCCTGCCAAGATAAAGATAAAGATAGGTAAAGATAAATTAAAGCGTGGAGGAGCGTGGCGTCCACTTAAGTGGAGGAGGCTCATAGTCCAGCAGTGGACTGTAATGGGCCGTTGATTTGATTTATTATATAAGGAAATACAATCATCTTTTCTTTAACCTGCTTGACTCTTAGACTAGACGTAGACGAGGGGGTGTGGACGTCGGTGAATGTTGCGTTCTGTTCGTCCATAGCGCGGACCCAGTCGTCCGCAGTGTGGACGAGCGGGAACGACCCGGCTCTTGAAATAAGTCTTAACGTACTTTCCGTAGTACGGAAAAATTTAACTTTTCGGGCATTCAGGTAATTAAGCCTGCATTGTCCCATATAAACCACACTCACAAAGGTTTTATTTTAACACAGAATCTCCACCGGGATTCGAACCCATAGTCGGTATTGCCGAGTAGTAAGTATTTGTTAACCGCCCGCTGTATTGTTCAACTTTGTTTTGTGCTTACAGGGCGCCCCATAAGTCAAGTATTCAATAAGTGGGCACCAGGAGAGCCCGACACTCGCGGGGGCACGTATCTATGCGGAGTTTTGGTCGCCTCTACTCACCCACTCTACGTTGATTACTGCGATTCCCTTCGACACTTCATCTGCAAACACGAAGAGGAGGTGACAGCGACAGACGTGAAAACCGTTACTGCTGGTATGTCATCGTATCAATTTATGTTTACAGCCTCCGTGGCCGAGTGGTCGAGATTTCGACGCCCATCACGGAGGTTCCGGGTTCGATTGTCGGTGGGGACATTGAAGCGCAAATCTCTTTGTGAGACTTTTCCAGTTTGGTTAGGACATTGTAGGCTGAATCACCTGATTGTCAGAAAAGAAAGATGATTCCGTGTTTCGGAAGGCACGTTAAGCCGTTGGTCCCGGCTACATCTAGTCGTTACACGGCCCTATAACACTGATACCAGGGTTTGTGAGTTTGTCGATCTTACAACCCACACCATGACGATGAATTTATGTTTCACTACAGGAGGTTCCGGGTTCGAATCCTGGTCGGGAGTGAGGACGCTATCTAACAAAAATCTGTTTTTAACACCTACCCTAGTTCAGTAAGGACCAGGGGTAGGATATTGCAAGTCACAAATCACTTGCTTTTTTAAGGAATTTTACTCCGTGCTTCGGATGGCACATTAGGCTATGGGTTCCGGCTATTACTCAAAAAAATAGTTGTTTTATGAGTAATTTTACATGCCTTTGACTGTTCCATAATTCTATAGAATAATTTTCGTAGATAGTAGCCGGAGGAATCCACGGCTAACATGCTTTGCGAAGCACGGAGTCATCTTACTGTTTGATCAATCAGATGATTAATCTTACAATGCCCTTCTCAAAGCTTAAAAAGTGTTTTTGGATGATTACGGTGTACCAAACAAGAATCGAACCCAGAACCGCCGTAATGAGAGAAGGAATTGAAAAGCCAAACATTGAAAACTATACCATCAACACAATACACGAACACATCGCGCCAATGTCATAAGGGGTACGTATTGGAATGTCTAAAATTAAAAAAACTAACGTAAAATAACCTACGTTCAAAATACCTAAATTCTAAATAACTAATGATGGTTTCACCTAATATTCAATATACCGAAAGTTTAAAATGTCAAATGGATATATTACTGAAGTTCATAAAGCTAAAACTTAAAATCCCTATGTACAAAGTTCCTAAAATTGGTTTACCTCACAGTTAATTGACCAAAATGAAAAATACCTATGTGAAGTTTAACATTATAAATAAAAACACAATTGTTATTTAAAAATTTTAATCGTACATATGAATACAATAACACATATTCTTTTGTACTTAATATGATGACTCTTTTATTTTGGGCAAATTTTCTCTCTTTGATGACAAAATTATCATCATTTAACAACAATGGTTGGTGGTCAATAACAAAATCAAATTCAGTAGGCTCCTTTGGTACATTCAGCACCTTCTTTTTTCTCTATTAATCATTTGTCGTATCGAATCCTTAGATGGCAAACTTGTCGCAACATCACTACTGGTAGATACGATATGATTTTGAAGTATCTGACACGTCTTCACCGTCGTCGTAGGCTGATCTTTTGTTTTAATTTTTAAATCCTGCACATTTCTAGCCACGCTCACTCTCACAGGATTGCCTTCGTGATTACGTTCCCCAGATGATAATATCACAGACATACAATCGAGTTCTGAAAATACATTGGTCGTTAACCGCGCTTTGCACTTGTATAAATCATTTCGTTTAAATTCACACTCCTAATACACTTTGTTATTGTATTCACGACTTTTTGCATATGCAAAACCGTTCACGTCAACTTCGTAACCACCTTTTTGAGTTTTAATTTAAACTCTAAAAATTTAAAACCTGCTCACAATATTTCACGAGAATCGTTTCAGAAACGCGACCTGTAGAGTGGAACAAACAGACAGATGAACAGACAGATAGACATACAAAAGAAATTTTGGCCAAGCTGAATCAGAGACGCTCGCTCGCGTGGAGAAAAAATAAGAGACATACAGACTCGCGAGGTCTACAGCTCACAGAGCCACTGGTTATATTAGTTCACTTTGAGTTGATTTGTAACAGATTTTGTCCATAAGAAAAATCATAACTTGCTTAATAACAGGGACACAAAATATTGCGGCTCAATACCTAGGCCGTTGACCCGTTGGTCCTTCTCCGGAATAAGTCGTTACTTGAGTTATGTCAGGTCAGAGGCCTTTGGTGGCTTAATAACTTTAACACCAGCCCTGCGTTCCGAAACATGCTGAAGTAGATTTCAGCGCACTCTAAACGCGTACCAAATCACCGCCAACGGGCGAAACCCTTTATGATTTTCTGATAGCTTACGGCGCTGACAGTTTGATTCGGAACGCTCCCTATTTCGATTATTCACCTTATTATCCGTACAATGATGATGATAACAAACAATGCTAATAATTAGAGCCAATAATGAGATATTTATACTTGTTCTCACGCAGCCAGCGCAAGTCATGTAGCAGCATTAGAACAGCAGTTGGCAAACCAAGCTAGAGCATGGGAACGAATCGCAGAGGCCGATGCGAACCCGGCTGCCGCCTTAGACCGCTTGACCGAAGCCTTGCAGCGACACGCCGCCAACCAAACTGCGGCCGTGGAGCGGCAAGCCCCGGCGATGGAGAAGCTCGCTGGCCCACCAGAGGACAATGAACAGTGACCAGCTTGGCGACTGGTCAGAACACTGATTATTTTATCTTTTTCACGTTAATAGGAAAGACGTTTAGTTATTAATATATATATTATTATAGGTTTATAATAATCTAAGCTAGATAAAAAAAAATATGTTTTTATTGAAATAGGATTGTTTAAAATATTTGAATATATTTGAATATGTACATAAATAGTACCCTGTATATTTGTATTGTGATTGTGACTAGTTTTTTTTAACGATTTTTCAATATATTAACCTCATGACGGCTCCGACGCGGATTCGAATCCCGCCCAGGGCAAACATTCGTGTGATGAGCCTTGTGTCTGGTTGTTGTTTAACTATATAAGTATGTATTTATCTCTTTATGTAATGTATATCAGCTGTCTGGTACCCATAGTACAAGCTCTGCTTAGTTTGGGGTCAGGCGGTCAGAGAGATGGCCGTGTGTGAAGATGTGTTCCCACATATTTATTTATTTATAATTTATTATCATAGGTAGGCTCGAGCCCCTCGGTGGGAACGTATATGAGCTGTTGATGATGATGAACCTTATCATTAGTTTTAATTCTAATGGAATAATACAAAAAATCCTTTAAATTATTGCAATATATCTTTTTTATACTTTAATCTTTACTGAATGTTTAAAAAAATTGTTTAAATGAAATGGGGACAACTGTAAGTTTATATCAACATTTATTGGGAGTATCCACTTCGCAGTGTCCCAAGTGGACGAGATAGGAAAGTGGACCACATCGTCCTAAAGGAAATAGAATACCCCACGATTTCATTTGTCTATTCATTCAATTATATAGTATTGAATCACGGACCAAGTTGGTCCGTGTATTGAATGTATTGTCCCATTTTTTTTTTTTATTTGTGGGGACATCTCATTGAGTCTCATTGAATTGAATTGAATCTCACACACGGCCATCTGATTCCAAACTAAGGAGAGCTTGTACTATGGGTACCAGACAGCTGATATACATACATAAATAGATAAATACATAGGTACTTATATAGATAAACAACATCCAGACACAAGGCAAACACAAGTACTCATCACACGAATGTTTGCCCTGGGCGGGATTCGAACCCGCAACCCTGTGCTTCGAAGGCAGGCGTACTACCAACTTTTAGGCTACGGAGCCGTCAAGTAGTCATAATAGTTTGCCATTGAGACAATGGTATTGAAGGGTAATTATTATTGACAGTCTAGTGTTCAATGCGTAAGTAAGTATACGAGTGAGTAGGTTAGGAAATAATTCAATATGTATTCCTAATTGCATGCTTACTTAACTGTGGATTAGCTTACTTAGATTTTAAAGCTTTTTTTTCATACCAATAAAAAAATATTATTTCGATTTAACAATGTTTTATTTTTCATTTTTAAGGTCAGATAAAGGTCAGGTCAGGTTAGGTTTTTGCAATATCCAGCCCGTGCCAGATAGCACACGTCCGCGATACGCGGCGACTGATAATTATAAACAACTACAACACCTTGTGATCCGATGTCTGCGAGCTGGCGACGGCCAGTGCTTCAGGAACAAGGGAAGTGAGGATGGGGGGGTGAGGTAGAAAAGGAATGGGAGGTGAAACACAACCTGTCCGGCCATTGCTTCAGGAACAAGGGAAGTGAGGATGGGGGGGGTGAGGTAGAAAAGGAATGGGAGGTGAAACACAACCTGTCCGGCCATTGCTTCAGGAACAAGGGAAGTGAGGATGGGGGGGTGAGGTAGAAAAGGAATGGGAGGTGAAACACAACCTGTCCGCGCTCATGCAGCTCTCGTCCTCTTGTTCTCCTATGTCACGTGACCACGAGCCCCGATGGCAATTCACACGCGGCGAGTTTTAAGGTTATGTTTTTTCGGTACCGAACGTAGCAATACGATTCCCGAGGAATATTTGTTTTAAAACCTAGCCCACAGAGAACCTTTTAATAATACAGGGAAACCTAGCCCTTGATTCCGAATGTCAAGGACAAAAGTGACAGTTATTACCTGCGTCACACCCCGGATTGTTAGCTATTAAAGAAATTCTGTAATTTTGGTTCTATTCATCATGTATAATGTTATGAATATAGTTGATAAGAGCGCGGCGCGCGGGCCTGGGGTAGTCAGTCGTCGACTAGCTGTCAGATAGATAAGTTGTGTTTCAGTTTGTATTTTGTCAATTCTGTAAATAAACTTTATATCTACCAGTCTTCGTGACTATAATTTAAAACAGAACCCTGGTAATACGTGGAAGCTAATACATCAGAATTGGGATAAAGTAATCTCATTCCCACAAATTTCCATAATTCAGTTAGCAGTAATTTTGATAATTATGCCACTCACACTCGATTTTCCGTTGAGCACGTGTTTTATGTTAACTAATTTTGTGTTTTCGTGTTTGCGAGTCTGTGACTCTCGTCATGAGCACTTGTAGAGCAGGAATTCTTGCGGTTGGCCTTCCTGAAGCGCGACGCGAGGGCAACATGCAGTTAGTGACCGCAGTTGCAGCCTTGTTCGCAACCATGAGCGTCTGCAAACCCCAGCTCATGGTCGTTGTGATGAGCGACGCGATCGTAGTCGCAGCCGTCATGACAAGGCGAAGCCGGAGTCGCAACCGCTGTCGTCGTCGTCACGCAGCAGCTCAGGTACTACCGACTGTTAGTGTCGTGGCAGAACAGCTGGCACACGCTAAACAGTCGCCCATTACAACTGTGAGTACACAAAATATTTACGTTTCTAATTTCGATCCTAACATTCAAAGTCAAAAGTCAAAATAATCTATTTCCATGGGATGTTATTGCATCACTTAGATCCGTCATTACATTTTTTTGGGTGAGTTCGCTAGCGCGGTGGCGGAGTCTGTGGAGAAGAGCTCACCGAGGAAAACAACTCCAAATCACAATGTAGACAGAGCTAAAGTTGCTAACCATTGGGATAGAGAAAACATTATGTTTGAATTCTGTTTTCTATGGAACAATTTTTATTTTTGTTTTTGTGATAATTTATTTACACACCCTCTTTTGTTCACATTTTATTTCACGCCACGTTTGCATAGGTGCCGTTATTTTGTTTTGATTTTATTTTGACGTATTTTACGAGATGGATACATCGAGTCGTTCGCGTTCTCGTAAAAGGCGGCGTTCCGCAAATCGCGCGGTAGTCGTTCGCGTAACTTGTATTCTCGTGTTCGGCGATCTCAACGTTCGTATACTTGTTCGCGCGATCGGTCGTCCCATATTCGGCGCTCGCGCAGTCATTCGCGTACATATTCGCCACGTTACCAGCGCAGCGCTTGCGGATTCGACGTTCTCCGGATCGGCGTTCTCGGGGCCGATGCTCGCGCGCATAGTTACTCGCGTACTCCTTCACCGCATTCTAAGCGTTTGCTCGGACGAAAGTCGCGCTCGCGTAGTCGTCGGTGTTCTCGCTGTACAGGTCGTTATGAGGAGTGCTCGCGGCCGCTGGATCATCACGCTACTCGTATTAACCTCTTTATTGTATTATAATGTAAATCACTGCATAATCGGTTTGTATACTTACTTACTAAGATGTTAATTACATTATTTTACAATCTTAGTGTCGCGAAGTAAGAACGAAGTAGGTTATACGTCACTTGCCTTAAAAGTTAAAAGGCGGCGAGCAATGGTGATACTCACATTACAGCGAGTAGGTACCTGCTTTGTTATAAAGAAGCGTAATCACCTCTAGAACTAAACATAGGTGTCTGATTTAGTTGGTGTCAGGTCGTTTCATCTCACTGAAAATGATTAGCCCACTTATTATTTCACAAACATGTTTACGGCGGGTGTGGTGTAGTTTTATGGTGCATCTGACAAACGTTGTAAGTAGGTAAATATGGTCATCGCAAAGCGTACTTACTCACAGCCGTCGGAAGTATGGTACCGGTCTTGAATCGGTTGCTTTTGCTTTCTATGTTTATGATAACAAAGACTACACACTCTTGCTCTTCCCCCCGGACCTCGATTGAGAGTAGTCGTACCTAGCTCCGCGTTTGGCAAATTTAAATAATATAATTACGTATTTCTACAAATAAAATAAGTATTAAAAAATAGGAGTGCAGAACTCTTCAAGAGGTTGTGCTTAACATTGCGGAAGGACCATTGGACGAATGTGTGCACCGCCGAGTGACTTTGCTGTGTGAGTGTCTCTTGTTTACATCATACGCCTACTGCACGTACACACTACACCGCCGCCGCTAATCTCTAGCGATTGACTGCTACCTGTTTATGCGATCCTGGTACCCGAGCTGTGCTTTGCCTCTCCAACCAATCGTCGAGTGCATCTGTATTGTATTGTGAGCACGCACACACTCCGGGAACCAGATTCAAAACAAAGCCACTGTGTGTCACCGCCGCCGCCGCCCCGCCGCCGTCGCACCGCGTGCTGCCCGCAGCCGCCAGCCTCTGGCGATTGACTGTTACATGCTTATGTGATCCTGGTACCTAGGGTGTCTCATTCGACTGAGTGAAGAATTTTGAAACTACCTAATAGTGAAGAACCTTTAAATGTGACGAACCTCCTCTTATTCATGTTATCCTGGTACTAGTGATCGGAGAAACTACGCAGTCATATTAATTATTATCTTTGCTCCGAAATATTACAATCAACCATCTGGAGGCTATGCAAACCCAGTACTGTAGCCTCAACAACTTGGTGAAATAAATTGCAAATTCTCACCTGGCTTTCGAGGACGTATTTCTTACCACCTCTATAACAATTCTACTGTCCTAGTACATCATGTCAAATAATCAGCTTAATAAGAACGCAAATGAGTCTGAGCTAGATATGTCGATTTGCCTACAAGACCAGTCGTCTCCGGATTACGTAACAAAGCGTGGACGCGATCCGATTCTGACCGGAGCCGGACAGAGTCAAATCGAATATATATCGAACGGACAGCTGGAAGATTTTAAACAGGAAATGAGAAAGCTTTTTACCTACTACACTACAGCCCAGAAAACAGATATGTCGGAAATGCATGCAACTCTAAAAGATATTAAATCTACAAACCAACATATTGAGGAAGCGGTCTCACACTTAGCCGCGCAAAATGATGAACTAAAATCCCAGATAAAAACTTTGCAGAAGAAAGTAAAAGATGATGGACAGTATATTACCTATTTAGAGGACAAGATTGAAGACCTACAAACAGGTAGCCGAAAAACAAATTTCGAGATAAAAAACGTGCCAAAAAAAGAAGGTGAAACGAAGCAGGATTTGATAGAGATGGTCGTACGCCTGTCTGAAAATATAGACCTGAAAGTGACAAAAGCTGATCTCAAGGATATATACCGTGTACGCGGGAAAAATTCAGACCAAAGAAACACGGCTATTATTGTAGAAACCAACTCTGCGCTGCTAAAGAATGATTTTTTAAAGATGGCAAAATCCTTCAACATAAGAAATAAGTCTAGGCTCTGTGCCAAGCACCTTGGCCACAAAACAAATGAAGACATGCCAATCTTTATCTCCGAGCACCTTACTCCTAGAGGATCTCGTTTATACTTTCTCGCTCGGGATCTCAAGAAGTCCAAAAACTACAAATTTTGTTGGACTTCATATGGAAGAGTGTTTGTAAAGAAGAATGAACAATCTCCGGCTATAATGATCACAAGTGAAGAACAGGTGCAGCACCTTTTTCAAGAAGCCTGACTATTCTTGGCAGTGAAAGGACCCAACGACTTGTTTTTATTACACGTTAAAGCTATATTATTTTCTAAATTAATTTTACTAAAATGCCTGTATATTTCGTTTTCTTATCCACTGCAAAGCCCAAATACTACAACCCAAAATATATTAGATTTACACACACAGTTGACATACTGTACACACAACTCCCATAGCACACTCAAGCAAAACATACAATACCTAACCACAAAAAATAATAATAATTCTTACATTGCACCTTTATCATCACTATATAAAAACTCCAAAATGCTAGTTAAAGACTCTAGAGTGCTTCATAAAATAACATTAAATTTGAAATTTAACTCCCCTTATTATTACACTCTGCTTAACACTAAGTTTAATCCAAATGGATGACACAAGACAAACATTAAATGATATAGATGATTTAGAGATAGCTCACTCTGTGGTATGTGACCTAAATGAAATTAAAAATTACATAAAAGTTGCTAAAAATGACTTTACGATTATATCACAGAATATACGTAGTATATACCATAACTTTGAAGACTTTCTATTAAACATAACATGTTTGCCTTTTAATGTAGATGTTTTTATTTTAACAGAATGTAGGATTGATTATAATAAGGCTTTACCTATACTACCAAATTACAGCTGCTATCATACTCTAAACCAATTAAACCAAAATGATGGAGTAGTCATATATGTTAAGGATTCCTTAAAACATTCGGTTCGGGAAATAAATATTAGTCATGCATCTTGTCTACAACTTAATATATTAAATAATACTATCTTATGTATATATAGATCTCCTTCAAATAAAATCGCTGACAGTTTCATAGACTCCTTAGGTTTACATTTAGAAACCCTAAACCTAAGTAGTAATAACAATAGTGTAATTATTGCTGGAGATATAAATATAAATATTAGGCTAAAACCAGAAGAAACACCTCAGGAACAAAAAAATAGATGCAATTATCTAGATATGCTATCTCTATATGGTATATTAGCTGGACATGTATTACCAACCCGTGAGAAAAATTGTTTAGACCATTTTATGTTGAAAATCAACAAAACTAAACTTAAAGCTTTTATAGCTGTATTCGAAACTACAATCACCGATCATTACACAACGTTCCTAGCCATCTCAAAAATAAAAAACAACTCTTTTGATAATAAAACTAAAACTACTATAAATTACGAAAATGCTCTGATAGAATTAAAAAATCAAAATTTATATGAATTGTTGCACTGTAATGACCCCCAAAGTGTAATCGAAAAGTTGACATATAAACTTAATTACTCCTTAAGAAATAGCACGACCACATGTAGTATTCCTAGAAAATTCAGAATTATAAAACCCTGGATCACCATGGGTATTTTAAAATGTATCCGAAATCGAAATAACTTACAAAAAACAGCACGAGCTGATCCATTAAATGATATAAAACAAACTACTTACACTAGATATAGAAACTACTGTAATAATTTACTTAAAAAACTAAAAAGAAACTATGAGAGAACATTAATAACCAAATCTATAAATAATAATAAACTTTTATGGAAAAATATAAAATCTGTAACATATAATAACAAAACAGTATCTACTACAAAAGAATTACTTAATCTAAGACCAACTCCTTTGGATTCGGCAAATCATGTAAACAACTATTTCTCGGAGGTGGGTAAGCAGTTAGCACAAAAAATTAAGAACTCTAAAGAGGAATCAATTGCATATTTACAAAACCTACCATATCTGCCTAATACTTTTGTATTACTGCCTACTGACTGCAACGAAGTACATAAAATACTCATTAGTCTGAAATCAGATAGTGCTGCAGGCTGGGACGGAATCCCTACCAGATTTCTAAAACTGGCAAAGCAGGAAGTAATCCCTATCATCGCTCACCTGGCTAACCTCTGTTTCAATAAGGGAGTTTTCCCTGTACCCTTAAAAAAATCTGTTATTACCCCTGTGCACAAGAATGGCGAGAGAGACAGTATCACAAATTACAGACCTATTTCTGTGCTAACAGCTATATCAAAAATATTAGAAAAACTAATCAACGTAAGACTCCTTAATTTTCTAGAAAATTTTCAAATTTTATCTCCTTCTCAGTTTGGCTTTAGACGTGGTAAATCTACAGAAGACGCTGTATTAACCTTAACTAAATTAATTACGGAACAGCTAGATAATGGTAAAAGATGTATGTCAGTATTCCTAGACTTGAAAAAAGCATTTGATACTGTCTCTCTCTCGATACTTGTGCACAAGCTTGAAAGAATTGGTATAAGAGGAATCCCTCTAAGCCTACTGAAGGATTACCTATCTAACAGGACTCAAAAAGTTAAGTTAGGGGAATGCGTTAGTGAGGATGTTCAAGTGTCTTTCGGAGTGCCCCAAGGTAGCGTCCTTGGGCCCACATTATTCCTAATATACATAAACGATATATACAACTTACAAATTAATAATTCTAAAATATTGTCATATGCTGATGACACTGCCGCATTCTTCGCTGGCGACACTTGGGACATTGTAAAAAGTAACGCTGAGCAAGGTCTTCAGCAGATAGGAAAGTGGCTCAAGAATAATTATCTTACGTTAAACATCTCAAAGACAAACTATTTATGTTACAGTATATACAATGACAAACAACCATATGAAAGCTTCGATATTAAATTACATACATGTGATTCTACATTAAATCAATTACAATGCGATTGTCCAATACTTCAGAAAGTCGCTCAAACTAAATATCTAGGCATAATAATAGACCAACGGTTGTCATGGTATCCGCAAATTGAAAACGTTATTCTTAGAATAAGAAAATTAGTTTGGATTTTTAAGTCTTTAAGACATATTGTACCTAGAGAACACACTAAATTAAATGGTTCATCAAGAGATATTCTCAAAGAAATATATATCTCATTAGTCCAGTCCATCCTGATGTACTGTATTCCAGCTTGGGGTGGAGCTGCAAAAACGCGGTTTATTGACGTTGAACGTGCACAACGAAATTTAATTAAAATAATGTTTTTTAAAAAGAGAAGATTTCCCACACAGGAACTTTATCGGTTAAGCAATTTGCTAACAGTTAGGAAATTATACATAATCAGTACAATATTAAAAAAACACAAAAATACACCGTATATACATAAACAAAACACGAAAAGGAGGAAAGATCCGGCAATAAGGGTTAGCATATGTAAAACCTTATTTGCAAGAAGGCAATATGAGAATCGTTCTGGAGTTCTATACAACTTGTTAGATAGAGATAAAGGTATTTATGATAAAAACTGCTATGAATGCAGAAGAAATATACAAATATGGCTTGAAAATAAAACCAATGATGATATTGAAGCAATACTTCAATCTTGAAATAACTGATACATACGGTATATATATCTATATAAATATAAAATTAATACAATAAAGAGACTAAATAAATATATTTTTATACAAATACACTTAGAATTACGATAAATAGGTGGGATAGTTAACTAAAGAATAAAACTAAATTAAATAGTCTTTATAAAATAATATGATAATAATATAAGACAAATATTAAAATACTTTTTACAGATATTAACTAAAGTAACTTACACAAATCCACATACACACACACACACACACACACACACACACACACACACACACACACACACACACACCTACCTTTACACATACATACACACCCTCACACACAAACACACACATGCACATCTATACTCACTCATGGTTAGCTGGCTTTGATACAACTTGTCATTAGGAAGAGCAGGGCCTCCTAACACAGGCTTTGCTTAACAGGAGACCCTGACAACAAACTGTTATAGTTTTTCATAAGTTAATAAAGAATTTTATTTATTATTTATTTATTACACACGTAGTACGTCTGGTGGCGTGCGTGTCTAAGAGAGCCCGGGTTCGATCCCCGGCCGAGAGCATTAGAAGAATTAACTGGAATACATGATTGGGTTCAGGGCTTTATTTGTATACGCTATTTCATGTGTCTATGACCGCAGCTGACGTTGCTTAAATTCCATTACAATAATTATGTTCTAGTCAAAAAAAAAAAAAAAAAAGAAAAAAAAAACATTTTATTATAGCTGAACATTTACACAGATTTTACTTAATTATTATACACATAATGTAACTTATCGTCTACGAAATCTGTATTAGTAGGAGCAGGGGTCCCTAAACTATATCTTGGGAAACCAAAGAACAAAGATATATCAGAACTGATCCGAGTAGATTATTTCTTTTGTGAAAATTTTAAAAGTGGTTCAATGTATTCTGTGGTGGAAAACAACAATCAGCTTACTTAATAAATAATATAATAAACTACAATTTTCTTAATAATATGAAATAGTAATCTACCTATAGTATGGTAATAAGTTTTAGCTGTTAGCTAATAGGGTGATAACGTTCAGCTACACGCACCTACCTACTCATTGCATAATAATGAATGTTATTGTTTCTTCTCTTTCTCTCTCCTTCCCCTACCCCTTTTAATTTCCTCCTTTTCCTTCATACACACACACATACACTCACTCATTTTTTATATACTTACACCTGTTGTCTTGTTTTGTTACTTTGTGGATGCATACATGGTCTCCACCCATACCAGAAACATGTCTTCCACGGAAGCGTCAGGCTATACGTCACCCACCACCCCGGCGTCTTTTACGCGATCGTGGGCAAACTAGAGAGTCTCGCAGCAAAACTCGGGATGACCAGCCCATTCAGAGACGCCAGTCTGTGACAACTTGTCACAGACAATTTTGCGTGATAATCGCCGCCGTCATAAACTTACCGTAGCAGATCTCGAAGGTGATGCTCGTCTAGTAGCACGAATAGTAGCAGACATGCACGTATACCACGTTCCTCTTACCAACGCCCTCGCCGCTCTGCTATAAGTACGTTTGAAAGCTCTGATGATTTAAACTATATTAAAAACGACACTCAAAAAGTAGAAAACGACGGCATCGTTACTAATCTAACACATCATCATTTGATGATTCGCTTTCATTGACTGCATCCGAAAGATCATCGCGCCCAAAACAACGGCTAAGCAAATACTCAAAACGTAAGAAAAGATCGTATTCAACACCTCGCAGTGACATCGACGTATATGAGAACTATGCCGACCGCTTAAATGAAATGTTAAAAAGAAGGAGCAGAAGACAGCAATCTCTGGAGGATTATTACCATGATAAAGCGAGATTAGTAAAAATGTGGTATAAGAGAGCGTAATGCGGTTGACTGTATTGTCAATAGGATTTTTGACAATAACATTCGTTTAAACGCTCAGGGTTCAAGTTTTAATAGACTATCGCAGCTACATAGATATCTACGCCGTATTTCAAGAAAAAGCAACCTAATCCCACGTAAATTCAACTTAAGCCGAAACGAGAATGTAATGACAAACCGTCACATAACACCCAACGCTCAAAAATCAATAAATAAGCCTCATGAACGTAATAAAATGCTGCTTTATATTTTATTTTATTTAAATGCTACAATTGTTTAGAGAATGGACATACATCACGTACTTGTACAAAACCAATTCAACAACACCAATTCAACAACAACTTAAAAAAAAAAATGTGAAGTAATTCAAAATTTTCGTAAGAAGCGTGGCAGTACAAGTAAAGAGAGTAATATGACAAGTGCTAAAACTGAGACAGTTCAAATTTAAAAAAAAAAAAAAAAAAAAACAAAAAAAAACTCATTGGGCAGTCTAACTAACAGCAAGTATTTTAAATCTATTACTTTAAATGGAGTTAAACTATCCGCATATATTAATTTTGTTAGTGAATGCACTGTACAAAAAGTCCCAAAAAAACTCCCACAGGAACTCCAGATTGCATTAAAATAAAACTCAAGGAGTAGTGGTAGCAAGTAAGCAAGTATATTTTCAAAGGCAAATTTTAAGCTTATAACTAAACGCTGCGACACATCGATAGCGAGTTTTAAAAACCTACTAACGCCATCTGTTGTTAAATTTATGAACTAAAATTTTGTAAGAGCTTTAACATACCGCCCGCCATGGACCGTTAGTGACGTGTCCATCCAAATAATCTAAATATAGAGAAAAAAGTAACAGTGAGATAATAATAATAAAGTTCATCACACATAGACTTTGAAGTAGTGTAAACAAGAAAAACAAAATAACAATGAAAAATAATTGTCAAAAGTTAACAAATGTAGAAATAGACTAAAAATGTAAAAATAACTTAAAATTAAAAAAAACTATTTAAAATAAAAACAAGATTAAAATGTATATAATAATTTAGGAACAACTTGATTAACCTAATCAATCGGATTTGGGCAAAATTATAAGTTTTGAGATAGGTCGCTTCAAAGCTTGTCCTTTACACTTTAACTCGACTACGCGAGTGATACCGTCAGTACCAGGATATTTAGTCACGATGATACCGAGCAACCATCGAGCTGGAGGCAGACCGTCTTCTTTTATCAAGACAACGTCTCCTATCTCTGGTTCAGCAATCTGATTAGTCCATTTATATCTGTGCTGCAATTGGGTAAGATATTCTTGGGACCATCTGCGCCAGAACTCTTGAACCATCCGCTGAGTGACATGCCAACGCTTGAGGCTACTGATTGTGGATGTTTCATAGTTCAAGTCTGGAACGAGTACTAATGGCTCTCCAACAAGAAAATGTCCCGGTGTCAAAGGACTCGGATCGTTTGGATCAGTTGACAGTTGAGTTATTGGCCTCGAGTTGAGGCATGCTTCAATTTGAGATAGCGTGGTCGTCATTTCTTCGAACGTAAGTGTGCTTGTGCCAATAACCCTAGCCAGATGAAACTTGGTTGATTTCACAGCCGCTTCCCACAATCCTCCAAAGTTTGGAGAATGGGGAGGGATGAAGTGCCAAGCTGTTCCGTTTGACGCTAGCCAATCTGCAATCTCCACTGCCACACTCGACTTTTCCGCATCGAATAGTTCGGCAAGTTGTCGTGCAGCACCCACAAAGGTAGTGCCGTTATCGCTCCACATTTCTGCAATATGACCTCTCCTGGCTGTAAAGCGTCTAAAGGCGGCTATGAAGGCTTCTGAGGTCATGTCACTCACCACCTCAAGGTGTATGGCTTTAGTAGCCATACAGACGAATACGCATATGTATCCTTTTGTGGAACGATGACCTCGACCCTTTGTGGTTCTGACGTTAATTGGACCTGCATAGTCCACTCCGCTTTTGTGGAAAGGTCGATGTGCAGTCACTCTAGCTGATGGTAATCGCCCCATCATTTGCTGATTGACCTCGTTAGAATGGCGTACACAAGTAACACACTTACGCACGAGTTGACGCACTAGACTTTTGGCTCCTATTACCCAAAATCTGGACCGTAGATAATTGAGCATCATTTGAGGTCCTCCATGTAGAGTTCGCTGATGAGCATCATCAACCAATAATTTTGCAAAGTGGGAATCATGAGGAATTATAATTGGATGTTTCATATCTTCCTCGATTGAAGCATTGTGCAGTCTCCCACCCACTCGCAAAATATTGTCCTCATCAAGATATGGAAACAATGAAAGCAGTTTACTCTTCTTGCTAATAAACTTGTTAGACTTTAAATTTTCAATTTCTTCCTGAAAATACCGTTGCTGACATATCCTAACGCAGGTCAGGAAAGTTATGGATATCTCTTCAACTGTTAAACTGTAGTCCTGTCTTTTCTTCTTCTCTTCTTTACCTTTAGGTTGCTTCCAGAGCAGAACCCGTCTACAAAATGACAAGACTCGTACAAGCTTCTTTAAAGATGAGAATCGTGACAGCAGCTCTTCAGTTTGATCACATTCCTCACCTGCCGTTATGTGACAGTTTATCTTAACCTTTTTCTCTTCCAGTTTTGTATCCGTCACCCGCTCTTTGCAGTAGTCTATGTTGAGACTATGCAACCATTTTGGCCCATGCTTCCAGAGCTGATTCTGAGCACACTCAACAGGCTGAAGACCTCTGGATGCACAATCTGCAGGATTGTCTTCGCTTCTCACATGAGACCACTGATTTCCGTTCATAGTGGTAAGAATGTCGGATACCCTATTGGCAACAAACGTCTTCCATCTGCTGGGGTGGCTGCTTAACCATGCCAGAACTATGGTCGAATCTGACCATGCGTGTATGTTCGACTTAGGAACATTCAACACAGTAGCGACTTCACTCAGTAGTTTAGCCAACAAAGAGGCGCCACACAACTCCAAGCGAGGAATTGATACCTGCTTAATAGGTGCAACTCTCGTTTTCGAGGTGATTAGGTTGACATGAACGTTGTTGTCCTTGTCAATCACTCGAGCATAAACTACTGCGGCAAAAGCTACGTTCGATGCGTCTGAAAAGCCATGCAGCTCTAGACATTGATCGTCCTTTTCCAAGTTGATCCAACGAGGGATAACAAATTTCTCAAGACTCACCAAGTCGCCTCTAAAACTTAACCAGTCCTGAAGCAGGTCGGAAGGAAGTGGATCGGCCCAGTTGATGCCAGACAGCCAAAGTTTTTGTATAAATACTTTGGCGGTGATTATTGCCGGTGCTAACCAACCAATAGGGTCAAACAGCTTCGCGATATCGGAAATGACCTTTCGTTTAGTTATTGGAGAACTTGGCAGAGGAGTCAGATTGACCTTAAAACGAAAATCGTCTGTTTCCCGGTTCCAAATCAAACCAAGAATTTTCATGATCTCATCCGTCTTCAGATCTATAACTTGGTCTGTTTTTGAAGCTGTGTTACTGATGGCTTCAAGTAACTCTTTGCTGTTACTTGACCATTTTTGGAGAGGGAAACCACCTCGATTCAACAGCTGGGTCATTTGGTCTACTACTTTTATACCCTCCGCAACAGAATGACATCCAGTCATTAAGTCATCTACGTAAAAATCATTGATGACTCGATCTGTAGCTAGTGGAAATTCAGAGCCTTCATCATGTGCGACCTGCTGAAGAGCACGAACTGCCAGATGGGGAGCCGCTGACGTTCCAAATGTTACACGCAACAGCCTAAAATGTTGTAGTTCTTCACCTGGATTATCACGCCATAGAATACGTTGGAAATCGATGTCTTCGTCAGCCACCTTTATCTGACGATACATTTTTACTATGTCCGCGACCAACGATATGGGATAGCGACGCCATCTCATTACTAAATGTCGAAGTTCCGGTTGTATTCTAGGACCGATCATCAGGTCACTATTCAAGGAGGCTCCATTTTTGCCTTTGCAGGATGCGTCAAAAACTACCCTCACTTTTGTTGAAGTTCTATCCTCGCGCACAACAGCGTGATGAGGAAGGTAGACAGCGTCACTGTTGTTTTTATCCTCACAGATCTCCATGTGCCCCATGGCTAGGTACTCTTTTATCACTTTTGAGTATTCGACCTTGAGTGTATGATTGTTTAACAGACGCTTTTCAATGTACAGGAAGCGATGCCGTGCTATATCCTGTGATCCACCATACTTGGAAGAAGGGTCTTCTTCCCTAAACGGAAGTTTGACGACGTATCGTCCAAACTCATCTCTTTTAGTCGTTTTAACAAACAACTCTTCGCAAAGATCTTCTTCTACTGTTAAGATCTTTTTACTCGTCACTGGTTCCGATTCCAACTCCCAGAACTTTTTAAGCAATGCGTTATCATCAACTTCATCAACAGTAACAGTGTGACACTTTAGTTGACTGTCAAGTTGATCAGTTGCAATGGGCTCTTTTACAACCCCTGACAAAACCCATCCAAGTCTGGTTTTTTGAGCTATGAAAGACCCGTTTGCACCTTGAATTAAACCACTCATCATTATTTTGCTGTACACCTCAGCTCCCAACAGCAAGTCTATACAACCTGGACTGTTGAAAGTTGGATCAGCTAATTTCAATGTAGGCAATGCCTTCATTTGAGAAACATTGACGAGAACTTTATTACTAGGTAATAAAGATGTGATTTTGTCTGAAACATGTGCTTTGACGCAGACAGAGAAGGAAGGATCACTACGCGAAGTGATGAGTAAATTCACTGATGATTTGGATTCTAGTGAGTCAGAGCCACCAACACCTGAGACCTTTACAGTTTCTTTAAACCGTTTGAGGCCAAGTAGTTGAGCTGCAGACTCTGTCAAGAAGGACGCTTGAGACCCTTGGTCTAACAGTGATCTTAAGACGCTAGCCGAACTGCCTTTGGTCTGTGCGCTGACATTAACCAAAGCAGTAGCCAATAATACCGTGCTTCGAGAAGTAGAGAAGCAAGATGTTACTATCTCTGAGCTTTCCACTTCCTCAGACACTTCTTCGGGTTTGCTCACGACCGCAACAATTTTGCTAGTCTCATGAGACTGCCCAGACTTGCTGACCTGTGGTTTTTTGGGATGGAGCAGTGTGTGATGTCGCTTTTTACATAAACGGCAAGACGTCGACACTGTACACCCGTATACTGCATGCTCTGAGCTCAAGCAGTTATAGCATAATCGCCGATTTTGTACAAATTGTCGCCTAGCATCGACGGTTTCTTTGAGAAACTTTTTACAGTTGTTCAGCTTGTGCTTCTCTGAACAAAATATACACGACAAGTTCACAGTTGTGACAGTATGTGAGTGTTTTGTTTGATTGGAGGAATCCTTTTCCCTTTCGGTGATTTTATATTCTAGTGCTCTAAACCGTGTTTCTAAAAATTCTTCAAATTCTTTATACTTTGGTAGATCTTGACCTGTTTCACTCATTTTAGCCTCCCATTTTGATCTTGATTCTGCATCAAGTTTCTGACTCATGGTGTAAATGAGCATTATATCCCAAGTGGAAGTATTAATTCCCAGATTGCGCAAAGCCTGAAGACATTCACTGGTCGTGTCAAGCAAGTGTCTAATGGAAATTGCCGATTCGTGAGACAAACTCTTTTGAGTCATCATCCGTCTCATGATTGAATTTGCCATTGACCTTTTATTCTCATAACGAGATAATAATCGGTCCCAACAGATTTTGTAATTATCTGCGGTAATTGCAATATTCCTTACCAGTGCTTCAGCTTCACCGGACAGAGAACCCTTTAAATAATGTAATTTTTGGACATCGTCTAGTGATTCGTTACGTTCTATTAAAGATTTGAATAAGTCCTTATAATTTGCCCATTCCGAATACTTGCCTGTAAATGTTGGCAAAACAATGTCAGGTAATTTAACAAACACCTTTCTATTTTCATCATTACCTTTCTTGTTTTCATCTTTTTTAGGTTTTAATTTAGACAAGCTTTCTTTTAACAATCCTTTATAACATAAATACTTTTCTTCAGTTACATCATACACATCATTAATAGCATAATCCGTGTTTGCAAATTCATCCCTTTCTAACTCAAAAATAATTTTACGATGCGTATTTTGGAAAAGATTCCATTGTGCTTCTAAATTTTCCAACCTACTTTCTATGTAAGAATAAGTAACACGCTCTTTAGGAGATTTTTTTAAAATTAACTATACCTTTGGCAATTTTACAAGCAAGGTCTTCTTGCGTTTTAATATAGTTATCAGACATCTTGAATTAATATAGGCAAATATAGTAAACTTAAACAAATGTAGGACCTAAAAACAATATACCTACTCGTAAACAAACTCTAAACAATATCACAGCTAAATTAAAACAAACAAGACGCAAAGATATCCCCTTAAACATAAAAAACACAAGTCCAAATTTCTTCAAAATTTTCTAAGTCCTGCCAAAATCGCACGAAATTTTTCTAAGTGTTTGAGAACTTTGCAATTCGGTCGAAAATCGGGCATAGGTTCCCCGTCGGTTCACTTTTTGCAGAATTATTCTAAGTCCATGCACACCTTAATTTTTCTATGTCCACAAATTTACTCTTCATGCACTATCTTGAAAGTTACTCGAAATTATTCAAAGTTAAATGTTCGCTAACAATAAGGTCGAAAATGTACTCACGTTTTTACTTCTATTTCCGCACACTCACACATTTACAAGCGTAGCTCTACGGCACGAAGCACTGACGATGACGATGACGACGATCGGATGGCGTAGCACGATGCACCGAAGCTGACCCTCACGTAGTAGGTGCCCGAAGAGGCACTCCCCCCGCTCAGAACTCCACCCGTGCTTTGGTCTGCTGGTTGTTGCTCCGCCAGGCCACAGAGGGGGTGCTCCCCTCCTGCTGTTTGACGTTGCCTGTCACTTCTGCTTGACGTTTCCAAACGTCACTCCGTAGGGCCACTGAGGGGGTGCTCCCCTCTGCTGCTTGACGTCTTCTGTCACCTCTTCTTGACGTTTCCAAACGTCAGTTGGTAGGGCCACTGAGGGGGTGCTTCCCTCCCGCTGCTAAACGTCGCCTGTCACTGTCACTTCACTGGACTACGAAGGGGTGCTCCCTTCCCGCCGCTTGACAGCTTCTACTTGACGTTTCTAAAAGTCACTCCGTAGGGCCACTGAGGGGGTGCTCCCCTCCCTCTGTTTGACGTCTTCCACACGAGGAGCAGTCTGCTGAAGGGACCCTCGGAGGTAGGCGCTAGGCAGCAATCCGCCGCCCTGGCTCAGCGCGCAGGGGTGAACTAGTGTACAGTACAGTCGACTTCTCGCCTTAATCCGGCTCGAAGGACCATGTACAAAAAGTCCCAAAAAAACTCCCACAGGAACTCCAGATTGCATTAAAATAAAACTCAAGGAGTAGTGGTAGCAAGTAAGCAAGTATATTTTCAAAGGCAAATTTTAAGCTTATAACTAAACGCTGCGACACATCGATAGCGAGTTTTAAAAACCTACTAACGCCATCTGTTGTTAAATTTATGAACTAAAATTTTGTAAGAGCTTTAACATGCACCCTTATTTGCAAAACAGTGGCAGATAAGGCTCATCTCACTATAGTAAAGTCAGGTCTCCTCTTTATTAAAGGATTTGCATTCGGAAGTATACTACCGATAGGTAAAACCAATGTTATGGTCGTGGTTGGCGCAGTTGAGGCTGATATTGAAGCTTATATTGTAGACGATCATTTATTAGAAAAAGGCAATCATTGACTGAATTACCTAGTTCATTTACCAAGTTCATGGTCATTGGTACAAAAATGCAGGTTTCTAAGATATTGTTAGCAAATCCCATCGTAAATATCCATGGTCAGATAGTCGAACGTGTTGACGAAGCCAGAAATCTCGGTATCTTGTTTGACAGTCATCTCCGTTTTGAATCACATGTATTGAATCTTGTCAAAAATTGCATGTACCGACTAAAAGTTCTATATAAGGTACGTAGTCTCTTAAGTGAAAAAGTTCGAGTTACTCTGTGTGAGTCATTAGTACTGTCTAGACTTAATTATGGTGACATTGTGTTTGGACCACGTTTGCTATCTAAATCGCAGCGTTTGTTGCAGCGTGTGCAGAATGCTTGCTGCAGATTTTGCTTTACCGTAACACCTCGTAGCCATATCACTCCATTTTTAAATGCAGCTGGCATGTTGAACATGCAATCACGCAGACATCTCCATTTGTCAAGTTTAATGTTCAATGTTATGAAATTTAATGAGCCCGAATATCTGTTCAAAAAACTTAGAGTCTCTCCATTCCATGACAGGTTTGGAACCAGAAGCACGCGTGCTCCACTTGAGGGTCATATTCACCGTACGGTGGCTTTTAGAGGCAGCTTTCGATTCCAGGCAACAAAATGTTGGAATGACATTCCACCGCCATTAAGAAAATTATCGAACAAATTCTCGTTTCTCAACAATTTAAAACTTCACCTGCTCAATGAACAACGAAAATTCCAATAGTTGTCTGGAATTAGTGCATTTAAAATTTTTCATTATAATTTTTCGCAACAGTCGTAGGTACTGCAACTTTAAACACGCACTTTCACAACACCACAATTTCAAATACATAAATAAACTGCACGCACATATATGTTTCATCGATTTTCTTTCTTTTTTATTACAATTAGGTCATTATCCCACAGTTTTTACTTATTTTTATTTTCTGTTCTGCTTGCGATTGCAAGTCATTCACGGGTGACGGCTGAAAATCAGTGTTGCCCTTTGGGCTAATTACACTGAGCCATGGCCCTTTCAATCACTGCAGCACACATGTGCATGCATAGGTACTTCTTTTTTTGTTATTTCCTTTTTCTGTATCTTTTTTTCTTAAATGTATGTACATGTGTTATGTAGATTTTTGAATAAAACTTTTTATCTATCTATCTATCTACCTACTTTTAAATTGTTTATAAAACAAATTTTAGTCTACGATTATATTGCTATAACTCCAAGCTAGAAAAGATTAGCTTACATTTCGCTCACGACACAGTATTGGAAAAAGGGTTAAATAATTTAGAAGTACACACAGTTAACGAGCATACTGGCCTACCATTTGTACCCGGAAATATATGTATGAGACCGGGAAGTGAATATTCAATTTTACAAGGAGTTTATTAATAAAATTCGAAGCTGGCAAAGATACAATTCTTATAAAAATTTGTAATGAATTGTTATCCGTAAAAGAAGATGAATTGTCAAAGTATGCATTCAAGCGAAAAATTCAACAATTGTTATTGTCTAAAGTCCATTAAAATAACACTATACAACTAAACTATGTAATAGATTAATATAGATAGTATAACTTGGCATGTATGTACCTATGTATATTGAGAGTATCGTGTCTCCGCCAACAAACTGCTGTGCAGTTTGGCGGGCTCTTTGTGTGAAATGCCTGATATTTTTGTCGGAATAAAACAATCTTCATTTCATTTCATTTTCATATAATAAACATGTCGAATGAACATATTAGTCTCAAGGAAAATAAGCTAATATCGGGTGTAGTACAATTACCTGAGAAAAAAAAAAATTACCGGAGTAAGAGATATCAGTGTAAGAGAGACAATAAAATTACCAGCATTTACTGAACCTAAACCTCTAATAACGATGGAGATGTTAAATTTAGGGCCAGTTGTCACCGAAAAAGACAAAAATAGATTGCTTCAGTTATTAAATGATTTTAGAGATTGTTTCGCCCTCAACTCCGGTGAACTGAGAGTGACTCACGTAACTGAGATGAGTATCAGATTAAATGATACTACTCCTATCTACTATAAGCCATATAGGCTACCATTCAGCGAGCGTGCTAAGGTGAGAGAGATAATCGGAAATCTAATGGCATTATACAGGAATCTCAGTCACCCTATGCGAGTCCAATAGTTCTCGTGCGTGAGTAATGTCCATCAGGTTCGACAATTCATTGGACTAACCAGTTTCTTCAGACGTTTTGTCCCTAACTTCGCGTCTATAGCAAGGCCTTTGACAAAACTAACCAAAACTGATGCTGTTTGATTATGGAGCGAAGAACAAAAAAACGCCATTTTAAAACATCAAATCTAAACTGATTACGAGGCCTGTTTTAGCTTTGTGCAATGCCGAGTATTTTACAGAAGTTCACTGTGACGCCAGTAAAGTGGGTATAGGCGGAATATTACTACAATGACCCAATAATAACACGCCACTACGGCCGGTGGCTTATTTCAGTCGCCAAACTACACGGGATAAAGAATTTTAGCACTCGTTTGAATTAGAGACGATGGCTGTAGTACTGTCGTTGAAGAAATTTAGGGCTGTAGTACTGTTTTTGAAATTTAGGGTACAATTTAAAGTTATCGCTGATCGTAATGCTTTACGGTCAACGTTATCAAAGTGAAATTTGTTACCGAAAGTTGCTAGGTGGTGGCCTATACTTCAGGAGTATAACTTTTCGATTGAATACAAACCCGGCCAAAGTATGCAGCATGTAGGTAGATGCACTCAGCCGCAATCCTGTATCATCCCCGGAGCATGAAGAATTAGAAGTTCTTAACATCACGACTAATGACTGGCTCCATACTATTCAAATGACAGACCCACATTTAAAGGCGGTTAAACAGATCGTTCAGAAAAATAAAAATTACATAAAATACATATTTCAAAATTATGCAATCCGAGATGACAAGATTTATTGAAAGGTTGCTGTGTCAGAGGGCGCTGCTGCCCGTTCGCTGTTCGGTGTGTGGTCCCTGTGTCGCCTCTTGCGGCACCCATGGGAAGAGTAGGGGCTGGTGACGGGTGTGTTCTGTTCTGCCGTCACCACACGGCTTATATTGTTTTTATAATACTAATGAATTTTTATGTCATGACATATCAAATTGTAATACTTGTAAATAATTTTAACTAATTTAATTTTTAATAACTATTGACAAATTTATATTTTATTTTTATTTTACCAGAGCCTTTAGAATTTTTATATTTTTGCACGCTTACATGCAGGCTGGATACATCTTGGACATTTTTAATTTTAAGACCTTCGTTACTACTGTGTTCTAGCATTTGCGGACACGCTGCTGGTCGTGCATACCACAACATTTTCCTGGCAGACGACTTTAAACCGTGAATAACGATGGGGGCACCTCCTATTACTGATGAAATAAGATCTACAACGGACGATTCTCTTTCAGAGTAATTTACTGTATCAATTATCTGAGTAATTTATATATTTATTAATTAACTGACTTACATATTATGTACTTTACAGCATAGATAGCAGTGAGAAAATGATAACAATGGACCCCCAGTGTGGTACCTATTGAAGTTCCCAAGTGTGAACACTATGTTAGCCCCCAGTGTGGCCAATACAAATAGATAACAATGGACCCCCAGTGTGGTACCTATTGAAGTTCCCAAGTGTGAACACTATGTTAGCCCCCAGTGTGGCCAATACAAATAGATAACAATGGACCCCCAGTGTGGTACCTATTGAAGTTCCCAAGTGTGAACACTATGTTAGCCCCCAGTGTGGCCAATACAAATAGATAACAATGGACCCCCAGTGTGGTACCTATTGAAGTTCCCAAGTGTGAACACTATGTTAGCCCCCAGTGTGGCCAATACAAATAGATAACAATGGACCCCCAGTGTGGTACCTATTGAAGTTCCCAAGTGTGAACACTATGTTAGCCCCCAGTGTGGCCAATACAAATAGATAACAATGGACCCCCAGTGTGGTACCTATTGAAGTTCCCAAGTGTGAACACTATGTTAGCCCCTAGTGTGGCCAATACAAATAGATAACAATGGACCCCTAGTGTGGTACCTATTGAAGTTCCCAAGTGTGAACACTAATGATGTTAATTAAATCTACCCCAGTGTGGTACTTAGGTTATAATTTTTGTGCCTCTAGTGTGGCTCTAGTGTTTGGACTAATTTACTCGCACTTAATAATTATAAACTGTAAATGATAATTATAATTTTTATTAAGTTTAATAAGTTATTGGGGTAACTATTAGTGGTTCCCTTGAAGTCTTAAAAGTATCAATCTTTATTTGTATTTAGATTTGTGTTACACTAAAATGAGATAAATAATACCTACCAATATCTTTAATGAATTTAGATTTATGTTTATATACTAGAATAAATTAAATAAGTGCAGTTAAAAATAGAATGTAAAATAAGTAGAAATCATTAACTTATGTATTTAAATATCAGATTTATTGTAGTTCGATCTATCTTGTATTATATAAAAAGAAATGATAATGAATGCTTTTCATCACATTTCAATTTATTGTTTATAACAAATCAAGGTATGAGGTCATACCTAACAGTGAATGGCCGAGCTGAGTTGGGGATGGGGTCATCCCCACGGCAGAATGGCCGCCTGTTAGCTATTAAAGAAATTCTGTAATTTTGGTTCTATTCATCATGTATAATGTTATGAATATAGTTGATAAGAGCGCGGCGCGCGGGCCTGGGGTAGTCAGTCGTCGACTAGCTGTCAGATAGATAAGTTGTGTTTCAGTTTGTATTTTGTCAATTCTGTGAATAAACTTTATATCTACTAGTCTTCGTGACTATAATTTAAAACAGAACCCTGGTAATACGTGGAAGCTAATAGGATACTTCATACAGCCAGCCCTAACGTAGGATTTTTAATTGAACGGAGTAATCTGACATATGGTGGGTTGCCGCTTTTTTGAGAAAAAAATATAGTGTTGTGCTAAAAAGATATGATTCAATCACTCATCTGGGCCACGTTTCACGAAGCAACAATTTACTAGTAACAAGTTACAATTTGATATTCATTGCGTAGCCAATTCGCCAAAACTGGAAGCCCTTATCGTTTTACCTCATTGTCTACGCAATGTACATCAAATTGTACTTGTAATTTGTAACTTGTAGCTTCATGAAACGGCTCCCTGGTGATATGGTCACTAAGTAATGTGGACTCCTGGGGGAAGGACTAATGTCCTATAACACAGGTTTAAACTTAGTTTAGTCAACAGCCCTCCACAAAAATTGTATCTCCTGTGCTGAAATGTACATACTTAGTTTTGTGGTGTGGAGATAAAACATTTTTTTATTTGTATTATGTAAAACTAAGTCTATGTCAAAGTAAGTATGCTTAAGCTAAATAGATAGATAGATAGAAGTCATTTATTCATCCAAAAAAATATTTACAAAGGTATGAAAAGGCAGAGTCTCAGCATAACTGTTGCTTTTCAGACTTACCCTAGGCTAACATATATCAACTACCTTAAATTAAAATATTCATATTTATTTTTATTTTTAAAGGCTTTTAACTTTCTTCTTTATGAGGGTGTATTACTCGTATTTTAAAAAGTTATTTTAGTACAATGAAAATGCATGTTATGTGTATGAAAATAATTTTATTCACTTTCTGATATATTGCTATCATCATCACTTTCGGTAACATTAATAATAAAACTATCGATAATGCTGTCGATACGGGGATCGAGATGGCACATTTCGTCCTCAACTTTTATGACATGGTCCACGCAGCTCTTCCACTTCTCTGCAGTGATATTGGAGAGTGCCTCTTCGAACAGGGTTTTTACTTCATTCATTTTAAATGTTTTATTGTTTCTTGCGACATGCCCCTTTGCCTGAGCCCAAACCATCTCGATAGGGTTGAGCTCGCAGTGATAAGGGGGCAGTCGCAAGATTGTGATACCCTGCTCTTTTGCCATCTCGTCCACAGCGTACTTGACGCAGAACCGATCTTTATGCTGCTTTACAATGTCAAGGAGAGTAGCTTTAATCATTTTTTCTTCATATTGTATATCTTTACCAGAAAGCCACTGTTGTATTTTTGACTTGGTCCATGACATCGTTGGCAAAGTTTCAATCTTCCGGGAGTGGTAGGGTGCATTATCAATTATCACAACCGAATCTCTTTTCAATTTTGGTAAAAGCCCGCGGAACCAGTTCTCAAAGCATTCAGCATTCATCTCTTTGTGATAGTCTTCGGATCCCTTTTTCGCTTCAAACAGCATTAAACCGTCTTCTATAAAACCTTCTTCTCCCCCGATATGGCTAATTATAAGTCTTTTGCCTTTTCCTGACGGAGATTTCAGGCCTGTGGTCAAACCTTCTATAAATGCTTGCCGTGATGAAGTAATGGTAGTGTCAACCCAGCCCTTTTTCGTAGTATGCCCTGAGGAAGAAAGAATAGTAATTTAATATCATAGATAAGCAACGACATTTGCATTTACTTTCATGACATATTGATTAGTATTCGTACCTTCGTTCAGCCAGGTCTCATCTTGGTAATAAACGTATTTTCCCTGTCTTCTGTATTCTTTTATTTGATGTAAGTATTTTTGGCGCCAGAGCACGATGTCTTCTCTGTCAATAAGAACACTTCTTCTCGATTTAGTAACAAATTTAAAATTTAGATATTTCAGTATTTTTCTCATTACACTCCAGGAAAAGTTTGGTAGACATTCGTCATCATTGACGCTTTTCAGAACCTAAAAAAGAAAACAGTACCACTAATAAAATATAACATGTATTAAAAGAGACAGTTACTATAATAAATACCAAATAATTCTTCTGACCCATTCCATGGCAGTGGACGTCTTTTAGCTTCTAGTGTGTTAAAAGTAACTAATTTCTCACCTTTTTAATGGCAGGAGCTTCATTTTTAGAATAAAACTCGTGCACCTTTTTCCTTATTGCAGAAAACGTAAAATCGTCCAATTTATCTTTGAATGTTTTCTTCGGTCCAGATTTTTCAGGTGCTTTAAATTCTTTGTTTTCTTTATATTCTTTAAGAACCTTGAATACAGTGCTTGCAGTGATTCCCAGTATTTCAGCAGTTTTAATAGCACAGTTTTGAATATTTGGAGATCCCAACAGAGAAGATTGCTCTTGGACTACGTACTTATAAGCATTGCGCACCATGACTTTTTCAGTCATACTTAAAGCACGCTTTGGTCTCTTTTTTCTCGGAGACATGAAATTGTCATTACTTGAGGTCCCTGGGCCAGGATCCATAACAGTTTTATAAACAACAACGAAATAACAAAAACAAAACAAAACTTCACCAAAAACTTAACAAAAAACTTAACGAAAAACTTAACGAAAAGTTCAACGATGAAATGCAAAGGCAAGAGAAACATTCGAACACTCAGACCGCAGGTAAGAAGCCGAATGACGAACAATAGGAAAGTAATAATAATAAAAAAATAGACGCTTCTCCCGTCATCCAATAGGAAATTAGTTGTATGGATGAGTCATTCGTTTGTGTCGCAGCTGCAAGTTATCTCTTAGAAATATAAAAAAAACACTAATTACTTTTATTACCTACCTACATAAAAAGCCTGACTGTTGTTACCAGTAATACTAAAACCAACTCACCAATTCTGATGGATTCCAACTATTGCGAACTGCATGATATGTAGACGAAGTCTATGTTTATAGGCTGGGGTAACAAGCATTTTTTTATATTTAATAGTGTGAATGATTCAACTCACTTGAGTTAGAATTGAACTGAAAACATCACTAAGATTATAGAGCTGGCAACATTATTTTTCTGTCTAATGTCAAATTACTCCGTTCAATTAAAAATCTTACTTTAGGTAAACATATTATTGAAACACCAAGGTTTTCGTAACTGTAATTAAAACGGTTAGTCACATCATAATAGCACTCACATTTAGTTCTTATCGATCTACTAAGAGTAACACAAATAAAAAAAACGTAAACATACTTATCAAATTAGAAAAGTTAACTAAATCAAAACAAACAAATAGCCGCACCGCACGCGTAAGCGATGCACGGCCTTTAATCCAGTACCCCCTCGCTCGCCCCCTCGAATGTCAAACTGCGGAGCGGGACGAGGTAACGCCGATTGACGGGAGGATCCGAGGCACGGAGACAAATACAAAAGAGGAGCTGCCCATTGAACTATTAATTATACTTCAATGGAGCTGCCCTAAAGGGCCCCAGAGACGGTCAAACGGTTTGACTCAAACCTTACGTGTTTGATCAAACCGTTTGAGGTCGGTTTGAACGGTTTGTCAAACGGCTCTGCGCAGTCTGATTCTGTACGCTGTCGTAATTACACTTCTGACGCGTCAAACACAACAAAATTTATTTATTTATTAAAAACTAATAATTACAAAAGACGTAATCTGTCGTTTATGGCGACGATCAAACTGGTTCTTCATTTTCTCTGCTTGCTTAAGCATTCGTCTAGAAGCAATGTTACGTTTTTCTGTGACCTGCGCCGTTTCATCCTGAACCTGTGTTCCTAAATTAGGCAGTAACCTACCCCTTGTGCTAAACATAAGTCCATATGGATGAGAACCGGTAGTGTCGTTTGCGGGTGTTGTTGATTCCCCATACTATGTCAGGTAAACATTCCGTCCACATATTAGAGTCCTTGTTCCTCGTGCGCATGGCATCTAAAATCGTACGGTTGAATCTCTCAACTTGTCCATTCGCACGAGGACAAGCTGTTGCATTGAGGGTGTGACGTATCTCTCTGCAAACACTCTGCTAGTAAAAGCCAAGATTCGATCGCTTATTATTCTAGCAGGATATCCAAATAACCCACACATGTCCCTCAAAATCTCAACTGTTTCAACAGAGTTTAATGTTTTTGTCGGTCTAGCAATCAAAAATTTGGAAAAAGCATCTACAATCATAAGTAAGTATTGATGACCCTTCCTAGTTTTAGAGAACGGACCTAAATGATCTAGGTATGTGAATCATATTCATCGGTATATCGGGTTTTGGAATCGGATGCAACACACCATGCGGTTTACAATAATCGCTCTTGCCATACGCACACTCTAAACAGGATTGCACATACTTCTTGATAAAATGGGTCATTTTAGGAAACCAGTAGTCTGATTTAATCAGCTCTTCACATCGTTTTAGACCTACATGACCTATTTTATTATGAAATGCAGAGGTTTCATGTCGCGATAGCAGGGACGGCTAACTTGGACCCGTACAAAGTTTTCCGGTAAAGCCTGTCACCTTTTTAACCCCCGACGCAAAAGAGGGGTGTTATAAGTTTAACGTGTCTGTGTATCTGTGTATCTGTGTGTCTGTGTATCTGTGTATCTGTGTATCTGTGTATCTGTCTGTGGTATCGTAGCTCCTAAGCGGATGAACCGATTTTCGTTTAGTTTTTTTTGTAACATAGATAATTTTACCCCGAGTGTTCTTAGCCATGTTTCATGAAAATCTCTTCAGCCGTTTGAAGATCATCAGCTCTTTTCTAGTTGATGAGGGGATCTGACGAACTTCCTTATCTCCGATCGATTCGAAATTTGGTACCTTGTTACTTCAATCATATTGAAAGTATATGGTAAGGTAACCATGACCTGATCAGCCGTTTGAAGATCATCAGCTCTATAATAGTTGACGAGGGGATCTGACTTACTTCCATATGTCCTATCGATTCGAAATTTGGTACCGTATTCCTTCAATAATATTGAAAGTATATGGAAAGGTAACCATGACCTGATCAGCCGTTTGAAGATCATCAGCTCTTTAATAGTTGATGAGGGGATCTGACTACTTTCCATATGTCCTTTCGATTCAAAGTAAAAATACTCTCCAATTTGCTTTTAGATATAACTGTACTCATATATCATAATTTATTTGTTATAAAGTTTAAAAATTATGAAATAAAAATAAATTAAAAATTTAAAAACCCCCGAAGCAAAAAAGCAAAACATTAAAAAGTAAAAAATAATACCTATTGTTGAGCCATCAAATTCGATAAAGTAACACCTATATATTTTAATTTTATTAGAGAAATTGATGGATGGCACGATTTGGTTTGCTCGTTGAAATGACGCTATAATGTCACGTCGGGGTACCGCTAAGTTTAAAAAAAAAATATCGTATGAAATCAAGTTGGTCGGATATGCTAACAAATTAATAGATAGTCAATCAAATGAAGCGTCTGACTTAAGCGGTACACCGACGCGACATTATAGCGTCATTTCAACGAGCAAACCAAATCGTGCCATCCATCAATTTCTCTAATAAAATTAAAATATATAGGTGTTACTTTATCGAATTTGATAGCTCAACAATAGGTATTATTTTTTACTTTTTAATGTTTTGCTTTTTTGCTTCGGGGGTTTTTAAATTTTTAATTTATTTTTTATTTCATAATTGTTAGTTACATCACTGCACGCATTACCATCCTTCAATTGCTTTATAATATTCGATAACTTGTCGTCCTGCATCTGCACAGTAAGAAACCAATCATCACTGTTTATTAATTGTTCTGAACCGATTACTTGCACTCTGATCTCGTTGACATTGACAGTTTCATCAGCCAGATTCAAAAGTGAGGCGCTAGTGGCGCTAGGGTCGCTCAGGACTGTTTCCCTTAGGTTAGGTTAGGTTTTTTTTTTTAATAATTATATGGTAGAAGTAGCTCAGATCGGTGCGAACGGGATACTCCGATATTTGTTTGTTTTTTGTTTTCTTGTTTTTGATTTTGATTTTGTTTTTTTTTAATTTTTATTATTTACAACGAAGTACAAATTAACTGATAAAACTAAAGTATTTCCGTGATACGATTTTTTTTTTCTTTTTTTTTCTTTTTCTTATTCTAATTTATAATTAACCTAAGATGATAAAGTGTACATTTAAGTGTACATTTAATCTGAGTCCGTGTCCGGGGTAGGTGGATCCAGACCAGCGAACTTGCGGTCTATACCCCTTACGTTCTCCAGTAAGTGTGGAGGTGGTCGGTTTTTTAGTGGGAATTGTTCTCTTGGGCTGATAGTTTTGAAGTGAAATATCCTGGGGTATTCTGGGTGGTCTCTTAGGCGACCTTCCGCAAAATTTGGATGCTTTATACGAAAGTGCCTAAGGATAACGCACCACACAAAGTGCACTGCGTGCCACCTTTCCCGCCAGCCCCAACACCGACGCTTCCGCTTCCAGTCACGACAGCTAATCTTCCGCTGCTACCTGCGGGCACTCCGGTACTGGTGCTGGCGGTGATCTCCTCAGAAGCTGAAGGCCGTGAATTGTCCATAGATGTAAGGTGTACTGAGTGACTGGGAGTAGCTGACGCAGTAGGAGGCAGCACCGTCTCAACCTCGTGAATGTCAAATGTGTCAGCGGATAAATCCATCAGTGTCGACAGTCTGCTTCTGAGTAAGTCGGGATCTACTAATCAGTAGATCAATCGATCGAGAACTATTGGAGCACTGCGTCTGGATGACCCAAGGAGCGTCTCTATAAAATTCAGCATCGTAATTTGCAGCCTTTCATTCATTAGGGTAATTCTATTAATTTTACGATCCCTCTTCTCTAGCTTAGCTTTGATCAAGTTTAATTCTTGCTCAAGTTGATTGGTTTTTGCAGATCGGGCCTCGCACTTGCCGCAAATCGGATTTGTTGGAAGTGCAACGGGCATATCCTGCCTGCCTGCCTGTATTTCCTGGATGTGCTGCTAGCCCATGAACTTGCTGCGTACAGGAGGATAGGCTCTATCGCTCCGATGTACAAGTGCCTGACAATTTCGGGACTCAGACCCCTGGAAGCTTTCGCTGCCCTTGCCAGACCCTTGTACACCTTAGCAGCTTTTGCACAGACCCTTTCTATGTGGTCCCGGAACGTCAAATTCCTGTCGATGATCAAGCCGAGTACTCGAATATGTTCCACGGGTGTTAGTGGAACGGTCGCCATAGTAATTTGAGGCACGGTAGGATTCATCTTCCTCGTCACCAGCATAAAAGCGGTCTTATGAGGAGAGAATCTGAGTTTGTGCTCCGTGCCCCATTCGGCGACCGTTTGGAGCAACGGGTTGACCATTGACTCGAGCTCCTCGGCGGAGTCGGCGGAGGCTACAAGTACCACGTCGTCTCGTCAGCGAATGCCTGAACGTGTACTGCACTGCCTTCCAGCTGCTCGAGGAGCGAGTCGAGGACGACGTTCCACATGAGAGGTCCGCTGATGCTACCCTGTACGCAGCCTCTGGTCGTTGGTTTTGTGACCACGGCGCCGGAGTATTCGATGGTGACGGTCCTGTTGCTCAGATAACTGTCGACTAGACCGTAGATATCCGCGGGACAGTTTTTGGCCACCAGCTGCGCCTTGATAAAAGGCCACCAGGCATGATCGAAGGCGCCCTCGATGTCCAGTGTAACCACAGCTACGAGTTTACGCCTAGTATGCGCCTCGTGCTTTAAAAGGTTCACCAGATCATATAGGGCGTCCTCAGTGCCTCGCTGGGGCATAAAGCCGTACTGCCTCGTGTTCAAGTGTCCCCGCGCTTCCAGGTGCCATAAGAGTCTGTTGTTGAACAGCTTTTCGAGGACCTTCCCTATCACGGAAAGTAGACCTATCGGACGGTAGGCCTTAGGGGTCTGTATAGTCCCCCTTACCGGGTTTCGGTATAACACAGACCCGTGCCGCTTTCCATCTTCTGGGGAAGAGTCCTATCTCCAGGCACCTGTTGAAGACAGCGAGGAACAACTGGTACTCGGCTTTTATAGCTGCCTCGCAGATATCAGACCATCAGGTCCCGGCGCCTTTTTTGGGTTCATGGACTGCAGCACGTCCAGGAGTTCCAATTCCGTAATCGGTGGGCCAGACGGGGCGAGGTGATCGGGATGTGGCGGAGTTTGGATGACTCGGCGCAACTCTTCCTGCTGCGGATCATCCTCAGCAGGTAAGTCTTCGGGGAAAAGCGTGTCGGCCAGCAGGCGAGCGGACTCAGTTGGGGACAGAGTGTCGCCCCAGGCATTTTTAAGCCCAACACCCGTCACGCCAGGTCCCTCAACGCGCCTGATGACCTTCCACGCTCCATCCCATGCGTTGTCTCGAGTCATCTCGGAGCAGAATCGTTTCCAGCTAGTGATACGGGCCTGTTCTATGGCTTGCTTGTAGTCCTCAAGCGCCGCCTGGTATTCTTGAATCACTAGCTGTTTCCGAAACTGATTCGCCCCTTTAATTCTCCGCCTCCTACGTATCACCTCTTTTTTCTTCTCCATCAGTTCTCTGGCCCACCACGGATTGGTCTTTTTCTTGCGTGGCTTGATTCGGGGGAGGGTTTGGTCGCAGGTCTCTTCCACACTCTCCATGAAACGCTCGATGTATTGCTCGAGCTGGCCTCTGTCCATGCGAGCGATCTGCTCAGCGGTGACCGCCAGCTGCTCGAGCTTCTCACGGAGGACTTGTTGGAAGCGCGACCATTTCGCTTTCCTCGTGTCGTATTTTCGGGTGGCAGACGTTGGTCGTAGACCCCCGGAGGCTGTGGTTTCAAGGTGGAAAGTAATACAATTGTGGTCAGTTAGCTGGACCGCTGTCCTGTCCACCTTCCACTCTGAAACCTTGCTCAATAGAGCCTCCGTAACCAGGGTCAAATCGACTCTGCTGGAATAGCATCTTCCACCGCGGTACACCTCGAAGGTTGGGACTGAGCCCACGTTGACAACGTGCAGCCCCGACGAAGACCGGAATTCCAAGACTTCCTGGCCTCTGACATCATCCACCGAGCTACCCCACCAGGCGCTTTTGGCATTAAAGTCCCCGCCGATCACGACTTTGTCGGCGGAGGCTATCGCCCCCGTGAGCGCCTCAAGGTAAGGCGATAATGGCTCGGTGCCTTCGAAGTATGCCGACACGAGGGTTAGCCGTTCTCCCCTGGCTCGAGCCACACTCACGACCACCATGTTCTCAGTGATATGCTTTTGGTCTACCTGGACCCCGAAGTCATCGCCAAAAATTACGACCGCCGCTTTGACATCCTTTGTCCTTGTGCCCGTTTCCTGGATTATTCGGCAGCCGTGACGGTGCAACATTTCTCCCTGTGCCCGTATGGTTCTTGCAGAAGGAGAAAGTCGCACTTACGCTGCACGGCTACACCGAATGCCTCATCCGTTGCGTTTCGCCCCCTGGCGAGATTGGCTTGGACGAATTTAAGACGCGGTGGCGGCAGCACAGCCGGCGAAGACTCCGTGTTTACTCCTGGGACTCCAGTGAGAACTTTAGTAATAGCACACCGAGGCTCTTGCTATTGCCTCCCACTTGGTTCTCACCGGACAGATGTCACTGAGAGCAGAGTGGTCGGTGCTCCCCGAACCTTCTTTCTTACAGTTGGCGAAGACTGGAGGGACTGGTGGTGCGGCTAATTTTCCCGGGCATTCGGATGCATTGTGGCCGGGTGAGGCACAGTAAGCGCACAGGGCGTCAGGCACATCCGCTCTGCAAACAGTTTTGGTATGCCCGAACCCAAGACATTTGGCACACTGTACCAAAGGGGATTTCTCCTCAACCTGGCATCGCATCCACCCTATAAATAGCCGCTTCGCTTCTACAAGGCGTCGCCAAAGTTTGGGCGTGGCCTCGAGGACTACGTGGCACTGCAGTGGGTTCCTGGTCTTAATACGATATCGTATTTTGACCCCCTCCTGCTTATCCAGGCCATCGTAGAGCCTCGAGTTTTGCTTCCTTAGTGACTCCTCGATTTGAGCGTCGGAGTCCGCTGCCATTACGTCCCTAACGATGACTTGAGGGAGTCTTCTGGCAGCGTCCTCTACCACCAAGTCCCCCGCAACTGACTTCAGCTTCGCACCCAGAGTTTCGGCCTCCTTTTTCGAGGTGCAGCTGCACCCCGACGCCGAGCTTTCTGGCTTCGACGCCTCCCGTCACCTGCTCCAGGACCTGCTGAGCTGTTTTAAGCTTGTCACTGGAGCTTATAATAAGGGTATGGGAGGTCGTTAGCTCGGGAAGGCCAGGTTGGGTGCGTGCTGCCTCCGCATATGTCGGCACCCTTGACTCCTCTACGGTTCTGTGCAGGCGGTCGACCCTGTCCGAGAGGTCTTTAAGGGGGCCCAAGAAATCTGAATTTTCGGCCCTCTGTGAAACGATGGAAGACGGCACTCCATTTGATACGAGTGCCGTTGTGACCTCTCTGCTCACTCCTTTTGGCAAAGTCTTCATCTGCTCTAGAACCGCGGAGGAGCTGTCGGTCAGAGGTTTTATCTTGTCGGGGATCTCAAAGGCTACCAGCCCCCTCAAACCTTCAATCTTTTTGAGGATATTCTCATTTTGCTCTTTGAGATCCCCGAGAAGAGTCATCTTTTCTTTAAGTGAAGCCGAGTGCTGTTTCTCCATGTACGCAATCTCCTGCGCTCTATTAGCACTCAGCTTCACTGCGGCGCACTCATGTCGAGAGCGCGAGTCTGCAAGAACTAGTATCATATTATACAGCTCCTGCAGACTCGCGCCAACGGACTGTTTGATGTCCCGCTAAGATTCCCCGAGATTTCTATAGCTTTCCTTGCGCTGGTATAGAGCTGATTAGCTCTTTTGGGGATATCTCGGACCGGGACATCGTCCGGAATGCTGGCCAGACTTGTGTGTAGCTCAGCCAGTGCCTCGTCTTCGGCCACGTCACACGCTGTAGGGGAGGGAGCTGAGGTCGCAAACCCCGCATCGCATGACTCACCATTATTGTGAGCCATTTGAGCGGAGGATGAAGCAATCCTGGCGAAATTTAAAATGGCTTGCTCCCTCAGTGTCATAGGCGTGGACGTTGCCCCCGAAGGCGACACTGAGCTACTTCCACCCGTTTTGGACGGGAGAAGCGCCAGCGGTGATGTCATCTGCGAATTATTCGCAGAGGCAACCGCCGACACGTCAACCGGAGCCGGATCCAGTGTGGACGTCTGCAGAGGCGCTATAGCAGGTGAGTCAGCGGTGGTGGTTAGGTTAGGTAAGGTTTTTTTTTTTTTTTTTTAAGTTTCAGCCACAGGGAAAAAATTCATCATGGACGACTGGATGGCGTACAGCTTCAAGCTTATTGAGCCTGTACGGCACCCAGACAGTGCCGGACTCTTACCGGCTAAAAACCTGTGTCTGAAAAACGACTCTCCTCTGACAGAGTCAGAGACCTTATTAATCCGGAAACTTAAATTATTATATTTTTATATAATTCTCCTCTTTTGGATCTTGCCCTTCTTATCTATCTACTTATAATATTGGTTTAAGAATGCGTAAATTACATAACAATATATACTAGTGTGGCTTTTTTGTTTTTTTTTTTCCTTTTTTTTATCTTCTTTTTTTTTTGCTTATAATAATTTATTATTATATATATATGTTAAGAAATAATAATTTCTTTTATAATCGAGTACAAATGCGACCCCTGAACGTCGATAAAACAGAAGTAGAACTTCTTTGATAAAATCATAGATGGCGATGTTTGGCGCTCGTCGCTGACATTGAAGTGTTGATAAAACAGTTCTTTGTGGTTTATAAAATGGAGGAATGTCAAAAGGAGATTTTTGTAGCTGAATAAATTGTATTTAGTTTTCACAAAGGAAATTTGGAAAAAGGACTTTAAATGTCGTTTCTTTGTTTTCAGGTAGGATATCTTTTTATTTCAGTATGTACCTACTGTAATTTTAAGGTGTAAATGTTATGCTGAAATAAATATCTTTGTTTTCAGAGCAACACATAAAGTTTATTTTTCCTGGCTCCTAACAGACTGAATTGTCTTATAAAACGACATTTCTAGTTAAAGAAGATGGAAAAATTAAGATTTACATTTGCTGTATTAGCGGCAAATGATGGTAAAACAAATGTGATCTGCATAACCTCAATCAAAACACCCGACGGCCGTGTGTTTGAAATACCTGATGATTTAAAACCAGTGAGTAAACACACAGGTATAACAAGTTCAGATATTTATACGAAAGTCAAGAATTCATTAAAAAAAAGGCATCAGTTGCGAAAGTTGTGGATACCATTGACTGAGGACTTGAGGAAAATATACTTAGATGAAGGTGAAAATGTACAATTTGGTGATCAATACTTGGATGAGATGGTTAAGGAAGACGAATCTTCAAATAATAACAACGGAAATACTGAATTAAAAAGTAGAAATCTAGGAAAATTGGCGGAAAAAATATTGTTAGAAAAATTTTCAGGAAAAACATCAAATGTTGACCAATGGATAGAAGAATTCGAAAAAGAGTGCATGCGATTCGAAATAAAACAAGATGCAGACAAAATTGAGATTTTGAAACATCTTTTGGAAAAACAATGCATAGATTGGTATACTAGTCTCTCATTAAAGTTATGTATTTTAAGCCCTATAGGTTCCCTACAGATTCACTTTATAAAATCAGTGGTCTCTTAACTGTCAGAAAGTTGTACATCCTAAATCTCATATTAAAACTCCACAGTTCGTTGCCTTTTGATGAAAACGTACAAAATAGAAGACGCAATGATATTGTGGCTTCATGTCATCGTGTACGTACTGTTTTTGCTAAGCGGCAATATCGTAATCAGTCTGCCTTTGTTTATAATAAAATAAACCGTATAATTAATGTATACCCCTTGCAAAAATACACTTGCAAAAAAGTCCTTATTGAATGGCTAAGTGGTCTTGCTTATGATGAAGTTGAAGGATTACTTATCAGAATGTCATAACCACTGGTTTAATTATTATACTTTAAACACTGGGCTTGATTACACACGCATATGTGGTAAAAATACTGATCCCAAGGAACCTAGACTCCGTAGGGCATATGGTGTGTACTTCTACACTTCTCCCCTTCACTTACACACTTGCACCCACGCGTGTGGAGAAGCTGCTGACTGATTGGTGGACAATGTGATAAATTATTATATTGTACAAATGTAACCCGATCCCGAGACGTAGTCGTCGTAGGGCTAACCACTCAGCAGCTTCTACCACGCCCGTGCTTGCATACACACTAATACACTCTCTCTCTCTCTCACACACACACTCACACACACACACTAATAGTTACCTTCAGGCATACATACGCATATTATATTTGACTATTTATTCACACATATAGGTATATAAACATTTCATTATAGGTGCTATTTATTTACTATATATTCTGTAGGAAAATGAACAGACACAAAACTTAAAAGAAAAGCACACTTTATTATTCAAAAACATGGATAGTAGGGTAGCGTTAAAATTACTCTTTTAGTCGTATAATGATCTCTTGCCGTGTACCTACCTACTATCTGATATGATATATTTTCCTACCATCCTACTGGATAGACTTGTTTACTAATGTATTAAGATCTAGTTGTTAAGTAATCTAAGAACTTCATAATCTGTAGTACCCTATTGTCCACGAGGGAAGTTGCGAGGCATTCCCACCTCAAGTATCCTCTGGATTACTTTCCGGGAAGTCTCCGCCTATGTAATAACTACAATTTATTGAAATAAAAGCCATTTTTATTTTTATTTTTATTTTTATTTATTTATTTTACTAGTATGTTAATAAAATATACTGTGAACTCGGAATGGGAAATATGGAAAAAAAATATGTGTGAGACTTACGGAAATAAAGGTTGGTCACAAGTAAAATATGCATTTACATTTAAATATCAAGCGGGATCGTTGCTAGAATATGCAACAAGAAAGGAAAGATTGCTATTAGAAGTGAATAAACAAATTGATTCACAAACAATGATAAATCTTATTGTTATGGGTTTACCAGATCATATCATGGATAAGATTGACAAGGGATCGGCAACGTCTACTGCCAGTCTTTATAATGAGATTGGTAAGTATGAACATGTTGTAAACAGGAAAAATAATAGTGAATATAAAAGAAATATCTACTATAATAAAGGAAAAACAGAAAAGACCAAACCGTGCAAAATTTGTGAAAAGTTAAATAAGGGAATCCGTTTACATTCTGAAGATAAATGCTGGTTCAAGCAAACAAATGATTATGATAACAAAAAAAACTACAGTAAGAATGTAAATAATACAGTGTTGGATGTTGAATTAAATGACAATGACCAAAAAAACGAGTAACAACACCATTAATAAAACTAAAATTAACGTTGAATGAACAACTGGAAGTATTTGGTATATATAAATAAAAAAAAATAAAAAAAAAAATAAACACTTTATTTTCAAAACTTACTCTGCTAAGATTTCATCCTCTGCCAAACTACAATATAGTTTGTAGGCAGCAAGAATTGCTCCCTTTAATTTAGTAAATTATTTATCAGTAGCTATTGTAGCATTACTAACTGCTTTTATACAATTTTATGATACAGGCTCAAATGTATCCTTGGTAAATTCAAAATTATTGAAAATAAAGGAAGAAGATAAAAACTATTATAACAATGCCAATTTGGTAACTATTAATGGTGTGAAAAAAACAAAAGGCATGACAACAATGAAAATAAAAATTCATGATATAGAGAAAAAAATTTATGTTTATATAGTAGATGGAAATGAATTTAAATATAATTTTTTAATTGGCTTAGATATGATAAAGGAGTTTAAATTGGTTCAGAATGAAAAATTGGAAGTTACACAAAAAACAGAAGAAATCTCAACTTATGGAGATCTGCATAAAGAAAAAAATACAAATGAGGAACACAAGGACTCGAAAACATATACAATTAATTTCAATGAACACATAATACAAGATGATTTTAAAATGGATGTGAGTAATTTGGACAGTCAACAAAAATCGGAGATAAAAAAACTAATTGACAAATATAAAACAAACTTTGCGAAGGATAAGTATGATATTGGAACAGTAAGAGATTATGAAGCACGTATAGACCTACTTGTAGATAAGTACTGTAGTAAAAGACCCTATAGATGTTCAATAGAGGATAAAAAAGAAATCGAAGAGCAAGTGGCAAAATTATTGGAGAGAAACCTTATAGAAGAATCATACAGTCCTTTTGCAGCACCGGTAACATTAGCTTTTAAAAAGGAAGATAAGAAAAAGACCAGATTATGTATTGATTTTAGAGATTTAAATAAAATAGTGGTACCGCAAGCACAACCATTTCCACTGATTGAAGATCTAGTAACAAAAACAAGAGACTGCAAGTATTTTTCAACATTAGATATAAACTCAGCATTCTGGTCCATTCCACTACGAATAGAAGAAAGAAAGAAGACAGCATTTGTAACGCAGGAAGGACATTATCAATGGACATGCTTACCATTTGGTTTAAAAACCTCACCAGCAATTTTCCAAAGGATACTAAGTAACATATTAAGAAAACATAAACTAACTAATTTCACTGTGAATTTTATTGATGACATTTTAGTATTCTCAAAGTCATATACAGAACATATTGACCATTTGTCACAATTACTGGAAGCAATAAAAAAAGAAGGATTTAGACTAAAATTTACAAAGTGTACATTTGCCTCGAATTCAGTAAAATATCTTGATCATATAATACAAAATAATACAGTACGACCAGTGAAAGATAATTTAACTTCAATAAGAGATTTCCCAAGACCGACAACTCAAAAGAATATAAGGCAATTTCTAGGGAAAATTAATTTCTATCATGAGTATATTCCAAAAAGTTCAATTATACTAGAACCACTTCATAATTTATTAAGGAAAAATCAAAAATTTGTATGGACAACAGATTGTCAAAAATCATTTGAGGAGGTAAAGAAGTTGCTATGCTCACAACCAATTTTAGAAATCTATGATCAAAATTTGCCAATAAATTTATACACAGACGCGTCTTTAGAAGGCATTGGAGCAGTATTGAAGCAAATACAGCCAAATGGAAAAGAAAAGCCGGTTGCATATTTCTCAAAAAAATTGAATGAATCCCAAAAGAAAAAAAAGGCCATATACTTGGAATGCTTAGCCATTAAGGAAGCAATTAAATATTGGCAGTATTGGCTAATAGGCAAGTCATTTACAGTATACTCAGACCACAAACCATTGGAGAATTTAAATATTAAATCTAGAACAGATGAGGATTTGGGGGAATTAGTGTACTATCTATCACAGTATGATTTGAAGATAAAGTATGCTCCAGGAAGAGAAAATTTAGAGGCAGATTGTTTAAGTAGAAATCCAGTATTAGAAGCAAATGAAAATATGGATGAACAATTAAACATTGTAAATTTAACATTGCATGAAATTAAAAAAGATCAAGAAGAAAATGAGGATATACAAAAATATAAAGAGAATTTAATGCATAGAAATAACATATACTATAAGAAAGTTAAAAAACAAGAGAAAATAATATTAACAGAAGAATTCAGTATAAGACTTATAAAACAAATACATGAAAATATGTGTCACATAGGTATTAAACAAATGCAGAAGAAAATTGGGAAACTATACACAGCAAAAAATATAACAAAAAACATACATGATATTTGTAAAACGTGTGAAATATGTATAAAGAATAAAATGAGAGGACAGAAAAAATATGGTTTGATGTCGCATCTTGGCCCAGCCACAAAACCACTTGAAATTGTTTCAATTGATACAATTGGAGGCTTCGGTGGATCACGATCAACGAAAAGATATTTACACCTTCTCGTGGATCATTTCACACGATATGCATATATATTGACATCAAAGACACAGAGTGCAGGGGATTTTATAAAACTAATTAAAAATGTAATAAACTGCAATGAAATTGGAATGGTTCTAACTGATCAATATCCAGGTATAAACTCGAAGGAATTTAAAACTTATTTAAATGAAAAATCAATACCTTTGGTTTTTACAGCTGTAAATTCGCCATTCTCAAATGGTCTGAATGAAAGGTTGAATCAAACTCTTGTGAATAAAATTAGATGCAAAATAAATGAAGAAGGAGAAAAAAGGGCGTGGACAACTATTGCCCATAACTGTGTAGATGTATACAATGATACTGAACATACAGTCACTGGTTTTGCACCAAGATATTTACTAGATGGTACAGATGTCTCATTTGTGCCAAACGAACTAAAAGAAGAAAAAACTATAGAAGATTGGATTAAAGACAAGAAAATTGCAGTAGAAAATACAATAAAATCCCACAAATATAATAAAATGATAGTGGATAAAACTAGAACACAAGATGACTTTAAGACAGGTGATATGGTATATATTGAAAATGGACATAAACTAAATAGAAGAAAATTAGATGAATTGCGGATTGGTCCATTTAAAATTGAGGAAAAAATATCTAATACGATATACAGAATAAATACAGGTCATAAAAAAGTGGAATCGAATCTATTTCATATTACAAAACTTATTCCAGTACCGATATAGGAGAAACCAAACAAAAGAAAGTAAAATCATTTGGAGAAAATTTGATGAAAAATTTTCTGGTTGGGGGGGGAGATGTAAAGAAATAATAATTTCTTTTATAATCGAGTACAAATGCGACCCCTGAACGTCGATAAAACAGAAGTAGAACTTCTTTGATAAAATCATAGATGGCGATGTTTGGCGCTCGTCGCTGACATTGAAGTGTTGATAAAACAGTTCTTTGTGGTTTATAAAATGGAGGAATGTCAAAAGGAGATTTTTGTAGCTGAATAAATTGTATTTAGTTTTCACAAAGGAAATTTGGAAAAAGGACTTTAAATGTCGTTTCTTTGTTTTCAGGTAGGATATCTTTTTATTTCAGTATGTACCTACTGTAATTTTAAGGTGTAAATGTTATGCTGAAATAAATATCTTTGTTTTCAGAGCAACACATAAAGTTTATTTTTCCTGGCTCCTAACAGACTGAATTGTCTTATATATATATATTTTTCTTTTTTTTTATGTGCTTTTTAACGTATGTATCTATTTATATACAACTATATAAACAATACATACTTTTCTTACTTCTAGTCTTATCTACGTTTTATTCCTAACATTAGTATCTTCTACAATTTTATATATATATTCTACTAGATACGGCCTGGACTGCATTCCGCCAATTAATTCTTTAAAATTGGTTTCTGTAACTTTCATGTTTACATTGCATTCCAAATCGTATCTAGCCACGTTGTATTTTGGACAATCAATTAGAAGATGCTCTACAGTCTCAAACTGGGCTCCACAGATACACGCCGGCATTGTCTTACATTTAAAGCGGTGCAGATAGGCGGAGAAACCCCCATGACCAGTTAATGCTTGTGTAAGAAGTTGGTTGTGCACTATACTTTTTAGAATTTTATAAGCTATTTGTACATTGGGTAGGTTAGGTTAGGTTAGGTTAGGTTAGGTTTTTTTTTTTTTTTTTTTTATACTATTTTTTACCTTGTACCCCCTAATAGTGATTTTTCAGGGTCCTTGACTTGCTTTAATTTGTATTTCAATATTTATATATTTCAGTCCAAATCAATAATGCTCAATTTAATCAAGTAATACATTTCCATCATTCATTTCAATTTGTCTTATAAGTCGTTATTAAAATCATTCTTTATGTCAGAATTCGTCAAACTATTTCGTCACACTTAATGCTATACAACTAAATTAGATTAATTATAAAATTTTAATATCAGAATTTAATTTAAAATGTCAATTATATAAAAAAATTGTCTTCATAAAATAAATAGAATAAAATAAAGTGCCCAACACTATGTTTAAATTATTGCCCTTCGAGAAATTCAACAAATTGTTTACCCGACTCCTGTTTACGCCCTTGCAGTCGCCTTATTTGCCTGCGCCAAGGCTTTCATTATGGCCACACAGTAATCGGCGAATTTGGCTCCTGAACGTTTTCCAGCCAAGAGGGAGCTCCACTTCGAGGTGCAGACATTGTCATCAACCTCGAATTCGAGCTGCAACCTCTTGGCCCCGTAGGCTGGGCATTCGTTCAGAGCGTGCTCGATTGTCTGTGTGGCGTCCGGGGAGCAGAAGCATGTGGGGTCGTCGCAGCGCTTGAATCGGTGAAGGTACGCGGCGTTCCCGCCGTGTCCGGTCCACGCTTGGGTCTTCCAATAGGATACGCCAATTTTCCCGATAGTTCGGAATGCCTGGCGTACGTCCGGAAAGAACAGCTTCGTAATGCTGCCCTTGTCGGACGCGGAGTACTCCTCCTGCCAGGCATCTAGGGTCCGTTGGCGTATCACCCGTCTCGCGTAGGAGATAGGGAATCTGTCGTAGTCTGCAGCCGTTTTCTTGTGAAGGGCGGCAGACTTGGCGAGTTCGTCCGCGCGCTCGTTTCCAGCGGTGCCAATGTGAGCGCGCACCCACCAGAACTTAATGTTGCCACCCTGCTCGGCTGCCCGCGACAGACTCGACCTTATTCCGTGCACCAACGGGTTCGTGGACCGCGGGTTCGCTATCGCATCCAGGGAGGAGCGTCTCTCCAGCAGGTGAGTGCGCAACCGACCTTGCCCTGGATCTTGCTGCCGTCAGTATAGATACTGACGGGGGCAGATGGTTTGCCCTCGGGCGCGTCGCCCTCTAGGCGGTCCAACGCCGTGTATCGCACCTCCAGCCGAAGCGCAGGATGTGGAAGTCAAAAGAATGGAGTACGTGTCTCCATTCTTCTATCCTGCGCCTCTTGCAGAGGTTTCCCGCGTTTCACGGCGTACAGCTCGGCCGCCTCACGCGCTCGAAGCTCGATCGGTATCAGTCGCGCAATCATCACCGCCGAGCCATAGGAAACGGTGCGGTAGGCTTTTGCAATTTTTATTGCAAATAAGCGCTGCGTCGACCTCAGACGCTTCACTATGTATTTCCTGGATGTGCTGCTAGCCCATGAACTTGCTGCGTACAGGAGGATAGGCTCCATCGCTCCAATGTACAAGTGCCTGACAATTTCGGGACTCAGACCCCAGGAAGCTTTCGCTGCCCTTGCCAGACCCTTGTACACCTTTGCAGCTTTTGCACAGACCCCTTCTATGTGGTCCCGGAACGTCAAATTCCTGTCGATGATCAACACGAGTACTCGAATATGTTCCACGGGTGTTAGTGGAACGGTCGCCATTGTAATTTGGGGCACGATAGGATTCATCTTCCTCGTCACCAGCATAAAAGCGGTCTTATGAGGAGAGAATCTGAGTTTGTGCTCCGTGCCCCATTCGGCGACCGTTTGGAGCACCGGGTTGACCATTGACTCGAGCTCCTCGGCGGAGTCGGCGGAAGCTACAAGTACCACGTCGTCGGCGAATGCCTGAACGTGTACTGCACTGCCTTCCAGCTGCTCGAGGAGCGAGTCGAGGACGACGTTCCACATGAGAGGTCCGCTGATGCTACCCTGTACGCAGCCTCTGGTCGTTGGTTTTGTGACCATGGCGCCGGAGTATTCGATGGTGACGGTCCTGTCGCTCAGATAACTGTCGACTAGACCGTAGATATCCGCGGGACAGTTTTTGGCCACCAGCTGCGCCTTGATAAAAGACCACCAGGCATGATCGAAGGCGCCCTCGATGTCCAGTGAAACCACAGCTACGAGTTTACGCCTAGTATGCGCCTCGTGCTTTAAAAGGTTCACCAGATCATATAGGGCGTCCTCAGTGCCTCGCTGGGGCATAAAGCCGTACTGCCTCGTGTTCAAGTGTCCCCGCGCTTCCAGGTGCCATAAGAGTCTGTTGTTGAACAGCTTTTCGAGGACCTTCCCCATCACGGAAAGTAGACCTATCGGACGGTAGGCCTTCGGGTCTGTGTATTCCCCCTTACCGGGTTTCGGTATAACACAGACCCGTGCCGCTTTCCATCTTCTGGGGAAGAGTCCTATCTCCAGGCACCTGTTGAAGACAGCGAGGAACAACTGGCAGTCGGCTTTTATAGCTGCCTCGCAGATATCGGCGGTCAAACCATCAGGTCCCGGCGCCTTTTTTGGGTTCATGGACTGCAGCACGTCCAGGAGTTCTAATTCCGTAATCGGTGGGCCAGACGGTGCGAGGTGATCGGGATGCGGCGGAGTTTGGATGACTCGGCGCAAGTCTTCCTGCTGCGGATCATCCTCAGCAGGTAAATCTTCGGGGAAAAGCGTGTCGGCCAGCAGGCGAGCGGACTCAGTTGGGGACAGAGTGTCGCCCCGGGCATTTTTAAGCCCAACACCCGTCACGCCAGGTCCCTCGACGCGCCTGATGACCTTCCACGCTCCATCCCATGCGTTGTCTCGAGTCATCTCGGAGCAGAATCGTTTCCAGCTAGTGATACGGGCCTGGTCTATGGCTTGCTTGTAGTCCTCAAGCGCCTCCTGGTATTCTTGGATCTCTAGCTGTTTCCGAAACTGATTCGCCCCTTTTATTCTCCGCCTCCTACGTATCACCTCTTTTTTCTTCTCCATCAGTTCTCTGGCCCACCACGGATTGGTCTTTTTCTTGCGTGGCTTGATTCGGGGGAGGGTTTGGTCGCAGGTCTCTTCCACACTCTCCATGAGACGCTCGATGTATTGCTCGAGCTGGCCTCTGTCCATGCGAGCGATCTGCTCAGCGGTGACCGCCAGCTGCTCGAGCTTCTCACGGAGGACTTGTTGGAAGCGCGACCATTTCGCTTTCCTCGTGTCGTATTTTCGGGTGGCAGACGTTGGTCGTAGACCCCTGGAGGCTGTGGTTTCAAGGTGGAAGGTAATACAATTGTGGTCAGTTAGCTGGACCGCTGTTCTGTCCACCTTCCACTCTGAAACCTTGCCCAATAGAGCCTCCGTAACCAGGGTCAAATCGACTCTGCTGGAATAGCATCTGCCACCGCGGTACACCTCGAAGGTTGGGACTGAGCCCACGTTGACAACGTGCAGCCCCGACGAAGACAGGAACTCCAAGACTTCCTGGCCTCTGTCATCGTCCACCGAGCTACCCCACCAGGCGCTTTTGGCATTAAAGTCCCCGCCGATCACGACTTTGTCGGCGGAGGCTATCGCCCCCGTGAGCGCCTCAAGATAAGGCGATAATGGCTCGGTGCCTTCGAAGTATGCCGACACGAGGGTTAGCCGTTCTCCCCCGGATCGAGCCACACTCACGACCACCATGTTCTCAGTGACATGCTTTTGGTCTACCTGGACCCCGAAGTCGTCGCCAAGAATTACGACCGCCGCTTTGACATCCTTTGTCCTTGTGCCCGTTTTCTGGATTATTCGGCAGCCGTGCCGGTGCAACATTTCTCCCTGTGCCCCCACGTATGGTTCTTGCAGAAGGAGAAAGTCGCACTTACGCTGCACGGCTACACCGAATGCCTCATCCGTGGCGTTTCGCCCTCTGCCGAGATTGGCTTGGACGAATTTAAGACGCGGTGGCGGCAGCACAGCCGGCAAAGACTCCGTGTTTACTCCTGGGACTCCAGTGAGAACTTTAGCAATAGCACACCGAGGCTCTTGCTATTGCCTCCCACTTGGTTCTCACCGGACAGATGTCACTGAGAGCAGAGTGGTCGGTGCTCCCCGAACCTTCTTTCTTACAGTTGGCGCAGACTGGAGGGACTGGTGGTGCGGCTAATTTTCCCGGGCATTCGGATGCATTGTGGCCGGGTGAGGCACAGTAAGCGCACAGGGCGTCGGGCACATCCGCTCTGCAAACAGTTTTGGTATGCCCGAACCCAAGACATTTGGCACACTGTACCAAAGGGGATTTCTCCTCAATCCGGCATCGCATCCACCCTATAAATAGCCGCTTCGTTTCTACAAGGCGTCGCCAAAGTTTGGGCGTGGCCTCGAGGACTACGTGGCACTGCAGTGGGTTCCTGGTCTTAATACGATACCGTATTTTGACCCCCTCCTGCTTATCCAGGCCATCGTAGAGCCTCGAGTTTTGCTTCCTTAGCGACTCCTCGATTTGAGCGTCGGAGTCCGCTGCCATTACGTCCCTAACGATGACTTGAGGGAGTCTTCTGGCAGCGTCCTCTACCACCAAGTCCCCCGCAACTGACTTCAGCTTCGCACCCAGAGTTTCGGCCTCCTTTTTCAAGGTGCAGCTTAAGACCACCTTCTGGTTTCTGGCCTTCCGAATACGCTGCACCCCGACTCCGAGCTTTCTGGCGTCGACGCCTCCCTTCACCTGCTCCAGGACCTGCTGAGCTGTTTTAAGCTTGTCACTGGAGCTTATAATAAGGGTGTGGGAGGTCGTTAGCTCGGGAAGGCCAGGTTGGGTGCGTGCTGCCTCCGCATATGTCGGCACCCTTGACTCCTCCACGGTTCTGTGCAGGCGGTCGACCCTGTCCGAGAGGTCTTTAAGGGGGCCCAAGAAATCTGAATTTTCGGCCCTCTGTGAAACGATGGAAGACGGCACTCCAGTTGATACGAGTGCCGTTGTGACCTCTCTGCTCACCACTTTCGGCAGGGTCTTCATCTGCTCTAGAACCGCGGAGGAGCTGTCGGTCAGAGGTTTTATCTTGTCGGGGATCTCAAAGGCAACCAGCCCCCTCAAACCTTCAATCTTTTTGAGGATATTCTCATTTTGCTCTTTGAGATCCCCGAGAAGAGTCATCTTTTCTTTAAGTGAAGCCGAGTGCTGTTTCTCCATGTACGCAATCTCCTGCGCTCTCATAGCACTCAGCTTCACTGCGGCGCACTCATGTCGAGAGCGCGAATCTGCAAGAACTAGTATCATATTATACAGCTCCTGCAGACTCGCGCCAACGGACTGTTTGATGTCCCGCCTAAGATTCCCCGAGCTTTCTATAGCTTTCCTTGCACAGGTATAGAGCTGATTAGCTCTTTTGGGGATATCTCGGACCGGGACATCGTCCGGAATGCTGGCCAGACTTGTGTGTAGCTCAGCCAGTGCCTCGTCTTCAGCCACGTCACACGCTGTAGGGGAGGGAGCCGAGGTCGCAACCCCCGCATCGCCTGACTCCCCATTATTGTGAGCCATTTGAGCGGAGGATGAAGCAATCCTGGCGAAATTTAAAATGGCCTGCTCCCTCAGTGTCATAGGCGTGGACGTTGCCCCCGAAGGCGACACTGAGCTACTTCCACCCACTTTGGACGGGAGAAGTGCCAGCGGTGATGTCATCTGCGAATTATTCGCAGAGGCAACCGCCGACACGTCAACCGGAGCCGGATCCGGTGTGGACGTCTGCAGAGGCGCTACAGCAGGTGAGTCAGTGGTGGTGGGTGCTGTACTGACTCTGTCTTCGGGCCGCATCACTTCAAGGGGCGCAGACATACTATGGCCGGGGACGGAAATCGGGGAAGACTTTGCCGGTACTGGCGTATTGGCCTTTTGCCCGGGCGCAATGGAAGCCTTCGCCTGTCCCCTGCTACGTCCTCTCCGACTAGCGCCCCGGACTGGTGCGTCGCGACCCGAAGGCGTTGATGTGTCAGACTTGCTGCTGCCAGGGTAAGACTTAGGAGAAGGTTTTGCCGGTTCAGGCGTAGCTGCCCTTGTACCGGACGAGCTTGAAGCCTTCCCTATTACCCGGCAGCGCCTCTGCTGCTGGCCAGCAACTCTAGTAGTTGCGCCGCGAGTTTTGGATGACCCTCTGACCACGTTTTGAGACATTTTGTTTTTGGGTGCCGAACCAAAACTACGTAGGTAATGAAAGATGGGTACCCACGTAGTTTTTCCGCAACCAGGGACTCCGTTGACCCAAGTAATAGTGGGTTTTACCCAGTGCACAGGCTTTCCGCCTTCGAACAGGTCTCCCGCCATGGTTTTTGCCATTGCGAGTACCCTGTCTTCTAGCATAACCTTTGTGCACTGTGCAACCACCACAATCGGGTCATTTGGGGGGGTGTCAAAGATATCTGCGCCTGCGCTTTCCGACTTTTCTTCATCCTTGGCCACAAAACCGCATGTCCCGCTGTAAGCCGCCATGTACGAACCCGACATGCTGCCCATGAGGACTTCCGCTTTGCCAGTATCGTAGATAGCTGCCTCAGCTTCACTTAATCGAACCCGCAGCAATCCCAGAGTGTTGCGGCGGTAGTCCTGCAGGATTTTCTCGCAGGTGTCCGCAATCACCTTGCGAGTAGCTTCTGTTACCGCTACGAATTCGATGAAAGTGTTTACCATGTGGTCCTGTGGCTCGTAAGCCGGTCTAAGCTTTGGTGCAGCCACCTGTCCTTTATCTGCGAGAGTGCGTATACTTTGTGGGGGCTCGGATTTTTGACGTGGAGTCGGTCTTGTGAACTCCTCGACCGCAGTTTCCATTGACGAAACTCTTCTCAATGCCCTGATCTTTTTAGACACAATGTTTGGAATAGCCTGGAAGGACTTATTGAGGGTCGCTAACGCCGAGTGTAAAATATTGATTTTCGTGGCTTTGGTGGTATTCTGCGACGCCTGACTCTCCATTTGCACCCGTTGTTGTAAACGTTCAGACCCACTGATGGTCGGGTTGACAATCGGGTGGTCCCAGCAGTCTGTAGGGACTTGTGTGGTGGTGTTTTGTCGGTGGGGTTGGGTCAAAAGATAACTAAGGCTCTGGCCTCTGTCCTCGTACATCACTAACTCGTGATACTTCGATGCCAGGAGCGCGCCCTCGTAGTCCTTTGTTTCTCCTGTAATATACCCCATGGTCATCGCGTCCACACTGATCTTCTTCGGAGTTGTTTCCGGCGTTCCCCGGCTCTCTATGTTTGTTAGCACCGCGCTTACTTGTTCGAACTCGGTGATGCGGTCACACGCGAGGAATAGCACGATAGTCTTATTATTCTTTCGTACTATTCTGCCCGTGTGGTTTTCAACTGTCACCTGAGGAAGCTGGTCGAACACTTTGCGCCGCATGGTGATTTTGCGTGTGCTACCGTTTAATAGAGCTCCTAGGCCGGGGGAAATCCTCACGTTTCTAGCCATGGCGTTGCAAAAGGCTATCCCTAGACTTTCGGTGTTATTGTCCATGAACAGCGCGACTCCTCTAAGCTTGATTCCAGGTCTACCCTCTTGAGCTAGTGCAAGGATGTCTGTGACAGGGATTGGCTTATGTGTTGTTAATGTTGCTGTTTGTGCTAAAGTTTGTGGTACTGAGGTTTGGGTTGATGGATCTGAGGATGGTGGCGTAGTCAGGGTGCTATTACGGCGTGATGCTATAGCCACTACTGATTCCATAAACTGTAAGAGTTTAGGTCTCGACTTTTTGCACTCCATGATGTTGTGTAATGTGTGTTTGTCCAAGTCCGTGTGTAGTTGTTGTTGTAGGTTGTGCCTAGCCACTTGGAAACGTGGGCACTCGAGCAGTATGTGCCATACTGACTCACTGATGCTGGGGTCACACTCGCATCCTGGACTTGCCTTCAGGTTGAATCTGTGAAGGTACTCCCCGAAACCGCCATGTCCTGTTAGGAGTTGGATCTGGAGGTGATTCGGTTTTGTTTCCCGTACGATGCGGTAAGCTTTTGCTACATCCGGAAAAAACACTTTCGTGACCGAACCTGTCATAGATGTATCGTATCGATCCTGCCATTTCTGGACAGTTTCGTTACGGATTTTCCTCCTAATGAATGAGAGTGGGACCGCTGCATAGTCAGGGTTTTGTGTCGTTTTACTCGCGGCTGTTTTAGCGAGTTCATCTGCTCTCTCGTTTCCTGGTGTACCCACGTGCGCTCGTAACCAGAATAGCCGCACCTGTCTGCCTTCCTCTCTTATCTGAGCGATGCTCTCCTTAATGGATTTGGCCAGGGGGTGGAGGAGCTTAGGGTTGGTCAACAGATCCAGCGACGATCTTGAATCGCTTAATATGTTGGCCACTTGCCTATCACTCTCCTTTACCCGTCGGACAGCTCTATGGTTATGGTTAGGTTAGGTTAGGTTAGGTTAGGTTAGGTTAGGTTAGGTTTTTTTTTTTTTTTTTTATAGTAAAGAAATGTTTCTGTGACAAGGAGATCACAGGTATTTTTGCATTTTCTTGTGTACAATTTTGGCTTTGACATTCTTTGGACATGCCATATAAGATGGTTTAAATTTAGCATGATAAAACCAATCTTTATCGGTTTCTTAATATTATACTTAAATATTTATTTACTGTATACTTATGTTTTATATGTATGATACCTTAGGACTACTACTTTCTTATCTTTTTACACCTTTTATCTTTATTAATTTATTTGTGCTTTTTTCATTATTTACTAGATCGTTCTTTTCCTTCGCACTCTTATATTCTTATAATATTATTATTATTATTATTATTTTTGTATTTTTTTTTTTTTTTGTCTTTTAACATACTGGTGCATATAATCATTATATTACCACTAATACATGATATATTACACTATTTTCAATCTTACTTATTTTAACTATGTTTTATTCCTATTTATAACAATGTTTGCAACTTCAATGCAGTACGCTATAAACTTATCTCTATATTTTTTTTCGTCTAATAGTATGTGCAAAGTACTTATGTCTATTTTACAATTTAATTCATTCTCTAAATCATATTTTCTTTTTGCAGTTTGCGGACATTCAACCAGGACATGAATAGCTGATTCTTCGACATTGGGATCACAAATGCAACCCGGCGTGGCCTTCAGTTTAAACCTGAATAGGTATTCCGAAAACCCGCCATGGCCGGTCAGAATCTGTACCAATTTTGGGGTAAGTTGGATTTTCTTTATAAGTTTATAAGCTTTTTTAGCATCTGGGAAAAATAATTTTGTTTTTTCAGCTGTCTCACTCGCCAGGTACCTATTATTCCACTCGCTCACTGTGTCTTGTCTCAAGGCGCGTTTTAGGAAGGACACGGGGCACATGTCATATTTCGGGGCGGTTTTAGACCTTTGAGCGGCTTCTTTGGCTAATGCATCTGCTCGCTCGTTGCCGCTTGTTCCAGCGTGGGCTCGCAACCAAAATATTGAGAGCTTTTTACCTTTATCCCTTATGGCAGCGAGGTTACGCCTTATTTCGTACGCTAGGGGGTGGAAACTCTCGGCATCTTTTAGCAGTTCTAGGGAAGATCTTGAGTCACTTAAAATGTTGAAGGACTCCTCCTTCCCTTTCAGCACGATCTCAGTTGCTTCTTTAATAGCATATAGCTCTGCTTGAAATACCGAGCAAAACGACTCAAGTTTAAATTTGTGAGCTCTTACCTCTCGGTTTTCCACCCAGCACGATACTGCGGCACCGGTTTTCCCTCCGATTTTACTTCCGTCCGTGTAGATCTGGACACCAACGATGTTATGTTTTTTTACCGTATCTGGGAGCATGTCTTCTAGGCACTCGAAGCTTATAGATGTCGCTTTTGCTGGGTGTTCAGCTTTTAGGAAGCAGACTCTTTGTTCGAGTGGCCTGTCTCCCAGTATTTCAGGTTGTGGTTTTCCACGCTTGGCTTCATAGAGCCGCGCCGCTTCTTTTACCCTTAGATCTAACGGCAGAAGGCCCGTCAAGATGAGGGTGGCGTTTAACGATGCCGTCCTATAGGACTTCGAGATTTTTTGAGTAAAACCTCTTTGTATAGTGTTCAGTTGCTTTTGAACCTTCCATTTGTTCGCCGCATTCGCCCAAACACTAGCCGCATATAAAACGATCGGCTCAATCACCGCCACATACATCGTCCTTATCACTTCTGGGTTTAATCCCCAGCTAATCCTGGCCGCCCTAGCAAGCTGTTTATATATGCTAGTGGCCTTTTTGCATACGTGCGAAACGTGATTATTGTATGTCATTTTTTTATCAATAACCAAACCTAACAGCTTGATTTGGTCGACCAGGACCACCCGGGAACCACCCATGTGTATGACTGGATCGTCATATTTCATTTTCTTGGTTATGACCATAGCGTGGGTTTTATGTGGTGCAAACTTGAGTTTGTTTCTGATTCCCCAGTCATACACACCCTGTAGGGTTTTCTCCGCTTTTGCTTGGATTTCCAACGATGATTTTCCGGAGAAAACCAGGACGATGTCGTCTGCAAACGCTTGGCTGTACACACCCCAGTCGTCTAAAAGGTCCAGTAGAGGGTCCAACAGGGCGTTCCAGAATGCTGGCCCGCCTATCGAGCCCTGCACACAGCCCTTTGAGGTGCTCTTCACATGTTCCCTGCCAGCGTATCTAACTCTAACCGATCTTTCTTCAAAGTAGCTACTGACCAGGCATCGCAAATTAACTGGACAGCACTTATCCATCAATCTGCACTTGATCGCTGGCCACCAAGCGCTGTCGAAAGCACCCTCTATGTCAAGTGACACTACCACGTTTATCAACTTGCTGTCCACATTGTTCACAATGTGATTTGTCAGGTCATAGAGGGCGTCCTCCGTACAGCGCTGGGGCACGAATCCATATTGGCGAGGGTTTGATTTTGGCAGGATGTGCCAGTTTACTCTCCTGATCAGTAGCTTCTCCAGTATTTTACCCAGGATCGACAGGAGACCAATGGGTCTGTAGGACTTTGGGCTGGCATAATCGTCCTTTCCAGGCTTCCGGAGGACTATCACCGCTGCCTCCTTCCAGACGACCGGAAAGTACGACAGCTCCAGGCATTTGTTGGCGATGGCAAGGAAGATTTCTTCATCTGCCTGTATTGCAGCCGCACAAATGTCTGCAGTCAAACCATCAGGGCCGGGGGCCTTCTTTGGGTTTAGGGACTGTACAATTCTACGGAGTTCTTCGACTGTAAAGGGCGGGTCATCCACGTCAGTGATGGTTCGCTCCTTTATTCGCTTGGCTCTCTCCCTAGTGCCATGGTGTTCTTGCCCATCATCCCGAGTCAGGTCATCTGGAAAGAATGTGCTCGCCAGTAACTCAGCCGATTCTTCCGGGGAAAGCACCCTTCCACCGCTCACCAGAGGTTGGTCCTCGAACCTTTTTGCCGTGTTACGTATTACCCTGTAGACACCTTCCCACAGTGATTCTCTGTCTTGCTTTGTGCAAAAACTTTTCCAGCTGTCTGTCTGGGTTTGGTAGGCTTTCTCTTCATATGTGGTTTTTGCCTTGAGATATTCCTGAACCACGCGGGAGCGCCTGTCGGGGGCCGCATGACTGATCCTTCTCTTTTTCCTAGTCATGTCCTTTTTTAGTTGGTCCAGCTCATCATTCCACCACGGCAGGTGATCCTTGCGTCTATCCTTTTTGATGGGTATAGTGCTCTTGCAGGACAGTGTGATTGCGTCAACATATTTTCGAGTAGTTTCCTCCAGATCATCTGTAGATTTTATACTTTGTATAGTTTCTAATTTTAATGCTTCTTTTTCCATAGCTTTTTTGAATTCTTTTTGGAATTCGGTCCAGTTGGCTTTTTTGGCTTTTTTGGCTTGATACGCGTATTCCGTTAGGTTTTTCTAAAGCTATGGAAATTTTTATCGTGTTATGATCCGAACTAGTGATAGTTTTGTCTACTTCCCATGAGAGGACGCGGCCTAACACCTCCGCCGTACAGACAGTGACATCCACGTTACTTTTAAAAACTCTATCCCCTCTGACAGTCTCGAAGGTGGGTTCACTACCCTCGTTCAGAATGTGCATGTAAGCTCCTAAGAGTTCTTCTCCTCTGCGATCTTCTCTGATGCTGCCCCACCACGTGCTCCAGGCATTCACATCACCTCCAACTATAAGGTTAGTTACTCCCATTTTTCCACAGACGTGTTTAATTTTTTCTATGTAGGGCTCAATTGGGAGCATATCCTCAAAATACACAGATACTACACCCAGCTTCCATTTATTTGTGACCAATACTGCTGCGGCTATGTTTTCGGTGCACCACGTAGGATCAACCAGCACGTCCACATCGCTGTCAAATACAACAATTGCTGCCTTGACAGGTTTGCTTCTGTTGCCTGCGATCTGTATAACTTTAGTTCCGGCGTACTGTTTGAGCTCTCCCAGAGACCCGACATAGGGCTCTTGTAATAGGGCAAAACTAGTTTTGGAATTTTGTGCTTCGAGCATCAGCTCCTGGGTCGCTAGCTTTTTGCGTTGCAGGTTTGCCTGCAGCATGCGGTAGCAGCGCAGTCCGGGTTGAGCAGCATTCGTTGTGTGATTGGTGTTAGAGGAGCCCGTGGAAACCACCTTAGCAATAAGCTACGGCAGAGCGAGCTAAAGCATCCCATTTTTTTCTAATAGGGCAGTCCTTATCAAACGCGTTATGTTCGATTTTGTCAATTTTCGCTCTGATACAATTTTGACAACTTGGAAGATCTCCGGACACTCGAGCCGGGCACTCGTTTGCAAGGTGGAGGCCTCCGTAGTAACAGCAGGTATTTTCGGTCTCCTTGCAGTACTTGCGGCCATGGCCGTAAGCAAGGCAGCGCGTGCACTGTATGAGTGGGGATTGGTCGGCGACAACAATCCTTTGGAGATCAATGTGGACTCTTCCAGCTGATATGAGTTTTTGCCATACCTGTGGAGACACTTGGAATACTGCGTGGCACTCTAGTGAGTTTCTGGCCCTTTTCCTAAATTTTGCTACTATTCTTGCTTCTGTTTCCGGCACTTCTTTGAGTAGGTCCTGGTTCTGGGTTTTTATAGCCTTAATTATGTCATCGTCCGAATTATATGCCAGTACATCCTTTAATACGATCAAGGGATCTTTGTTTTGGATTCCTTCCACTTTTAGCTGTTTCCCCGAGCTCTGCAGCTTAGACGTGACCTTTTCGAGCTCAGATTTGTCATGGCAGCCTATTATGACTTTTTGTTCCCTGGCTTTCCTCAGACGGTCCACTCGAATACCCGAGGTTTTTGCATCTACCGCTGCTCTTATTTTTGATACAATCTCTTCACTGCTATCATCCGTTTCTGAGGATACCATCACTGAGTGGATAGGAGCCTTCATCCTGTTTGTCACTAAGCCCGCCGGTAAAGACCGCTCTAGTGGCTGAGGTGTAACAGACGTGGCTGCCACCTGTGCGTAACTCATTGAGGTTTTTATCTGGCTTCCAAGAGATTTTATCTGCTTCTTTGTTTCGTCTAGAATTTCCAGTTGGTCTTCTATTTTACCTTTCACCTCTGTTTGAGTACTTTCTATTCGGCTAGCCTGTTCTCTACTCGCCTTGTCCCTCAACATTTCCTTAATTTCTTTTATTTCATTAAGAATTTCTTGATTGTCATCTAAGCCTACCTTTCCTTGTTCTTTTATTTCACTGCTGGGGGTTTTTGCTGATTCCACATTCGTTTGTTCTAGCTTTTTAACAATTTCATACATGGACCTAACGCAGTCCCAGACGGTGGTTTTTATTACAGTCTTAATGTTGCCAGACATGTCTAATTGTGCTTTAGCTTTGAGCATTAGCGCACGAGCCTCGGCCACAGGTGAGGAGAACCTCGAGGCTTTAGCTTCAATGTCATCGATGCTTTTCCTCACCTGGTTTGTGGGGGCTTGCGAGGACCCTGCACTTTTGTCACTGCCCCCAGCAGATTCGTTCATCGTTTTTTTGGGAGTTCGGTACATAATCCCGTCAATAAAACGGATATAAATTGGACTCCCAAGATAATCCTAGTCTTATAAATTATAGCTTAATAAAGCTGGCGCAATAGCGCTTGGTAACTAATAAGTACAAAAAGTAAATGGTCAATATAATATATGTGAATTCGGTGAGAAACAATAGTTCCAGTCACGACTCGTCTAATACGGAACAGAATTTTCCGTAGAAGAAAATAAATAAATAAATAAATAGATAAATAAATATACAAAAGTGGAATTTATGTAGGTCTAAATGCTTAAAGTAAGCAAGTCTTAATTAATTTAGCACTAAAACTAAAAATAAATAAAAGTATCCTATAAAATCGACCCCTGTCCACGTACGTAATCACCACCGGGAGGGTGGGCGGGCGATTTTTTTCCGTTCGGATCGAGCTAGGACGACCGTTTAGGGCTCGATCGATTCGTCTCGAGGTCAGCTACGCTACGGACAGCAAATGAAAATATTTTCAGAAGAAAACTTTTAAAATTTTTCCAAAAAAGTGAATTTTATTAAAATTTTGTATGGAAATTTTTCCAAGTGTCAATTTAAAATGATGTTTTTGTATTTCAGGTGCAGCGGTACGACGGAACGAGGACCGGCAGACACAAGAAACACGGTTTGAAGCTATTGAAGAAGCAAAATTACTAACAAAAAAAATTTTAAAAAGGAGATGTTCGAAAAAGTGTATGTTTTTATTTTATTTCGAAAAAAATATGTATGAAAAATACAAAATGGCTATCGCACAGCGAGGGCAGCTCAGGAGGCGACTAATTCCAAAATTTGAAAGAAATCGGAAAATATTTAGTCGTATAGGTAATTAGTCAAAAAATTTTGGGTTAGGTTAGGTTAGGTTAGGTTAGGTTAGGTTAGGTTAGGTTAGGTTAGGTTCTCCCCCGATGGATTCCAATCTTGTCGCGATGGGGGAGCTCAGTAGCCGTGGTTGGTCGACACGGTGAAGCTAAAAGGAATCCGAGGAGGGGACGCTCGGAGTGGGCTTGGGCGATAAGCCCGCTCTCGATGCGTCCGAAGGGGGTGGGGGGGACGAATTTGTCCCCTGCAGCCAGGAGGGGTCGCGGGAGGAGAGGCGTGTCGGTGTGTCGTTGCCGCTCGCCCTATCTCCCGCGACCAAACGGTGGCGCACCGTTGGATGCGTTGGCGGTGGGGCCGCAGGGGAAGAGGAGTGTCGGTGTGTCGTTGCCGCTCTCCCTGTCCTCTGCGGCCGTTTCGTGGTTTTGCGGCGGAGCCAAACACCTGATCCGCCGCGGGGTATGGGAGGTCGACCCATGCCCACAGCCTCTGGGCGGCGGTCTCGGGGGGTCCGTCGCCCCACAGATAGGGGCCAGGAGGTAAGGCGCGCTTGGGTGTTTCTGGCGCGCCTTGCTGTAGGAGGGGAGCTCCATGCTCCACCTTGAGGAGGGGCTGCGCATGCGGCCGGGCACTGGTGGGTTCGCGGATGAATGCGAAAGCGTACCCGTGTTCCCACCATACGGTGCGAGAAGGAAACACCGTGGGGTTTTAGTCGGTAGGAGTCCGACATAACCTAGTCGCCTCCCCGGGGTGACTGGGTATCCATGAGGATTTCCCCACGTCAAAAAAAAAAAGGTTAGGTTAGGTTAGGTTAGGTTAGGTTAGGTTAGGTTAGGTTAGGTTAGGTTAGGTTAGGTTAGGTTAGGTTAGGTTAGGTTAGGTTAGGTTAGGTTAGGTTAGGTTAGGTTAGGTTAGGTTAGGTTAGGTTAGGTTAGGTTAGGTTAGGTTAGGTTAGGTTAGGTTAGGTTAGGTTAGGTTAGGTTAGGTTAGGTTAGGTTAGGTTAGGTTAGGTTAGGTTAGGTTAGGTTAGGTTAGGTTAGGTTAGGTTAGGTTAGGTTAGGTTAGGTTAGGTTAGGTTAGGTTAGGTTAGGTTAGGTTAGGTTAGGTTAGGTTAGGTTAGGTTAGGTTAGGTTAGGTTAGGTTAGGTTAGGTTAGGTTAGGTTAGGTTAGGTTAGGTTAGGTTAGGTTAGGTTAGGTTAGGTTAGGTTAGGTTAGGTTAGGTTAGGTTAGGTTAGGTTAGGTTAGGTTAGGTTAGGTTAGGTTAGGTTAGGTTAGGTTAGGTTAGGTTAGGTTAGGTTAGGTTAGGTTAGGTTAGGTTAGGTTAGGTTAGGTTAGGTTAGGTTAGGTTAGGTTAGGTTAGGTTAGGTTAGGTTAGGTTAGGTTAGGTTAGGTTAGGTTAGGTTAGGTTAGGTTAGGTTAGGTTAGGTTAGGTTAGGTTAGGTTAGGTTAGGTTAGGTTAGGTTAGGTTAGGTTAGGTTAGGTTAGGTTAGGTTAGGTTAGGTTAGGTTAGGTTAGGTTAGGTTAGGTTAGGTTAGGTTAGGTTAGGTTAGGTTAGGTTAGGTTAGGTTAGGTTAGGTTAGGTTAGGTTAGGTTAGGTTAGGTTAGGTTAGGTTAGGTTAGGTTAGGTTAGGTTAGGTTAGGTTAGGTTAGGTTAGGTTAGGTTAGGTTAGGTTAGGTTAGGTTAGGTTAGGTTAGGTTAGGTTAGGTTAGGTTAGGTTAGGTTAGGTTAGGTTAGGTTAGGTTAGGTTAGGTTAGGTTAGGTTAGGTTAGGTTAGGTTAGGTTAGGTTAGGTTAGGTTAGGTTAGGTTAGGTTAGGTTAGGTTAGGTTAGGTTAGGTTAGGTTAGGTTAGGTTAGGTTAGGTTAGGTTAGGTTAGGTTAGGTTAGGTTAGGTTAGGTTAGGTTAGGTTAGGTTAGGTTAGGTTAGGTTAGGTTAGGTTAGGTTAGGTTAGGTTAGGTTAGGTTAGGTTAGGTTAGGTTAGGTTAGGTTAGGTTAGGTTAGGTTAGGTTAGGTTAGGTTAGGTTAGGTTAGGTTAGGTTAGGTTAGGTTAGGTTAGGTTAGGTTAGGTTAGGTTAGGTTAGGTTAGGTTAGGTTAGGTTAGGTTAGGTTAGGTTAGGTTAGGTTAGGTTAGGTTAGGTTAGGTTAGGTTAGGTTAGGTTAGGTTAGGTTAGGTTAGGTTAGGTTAGGTTAGGTTAGGTTAGGTTAGGTTAGGTTAGGTTAGGTTAGGTTAGGTTAGGTTAGGTTAGGTTAGGTTAGGTTAGGTTAGGTTAGGTTAGGTTAGGTTAGGTTAGGTTAGGTTAGGTTAGGTTAGGTTAGGTTAGGTTAGGTTAGGTTAGGTTAGGTTAGGTTAGGTTAGGTTAGGTTAGGTTAGGTTAGGTTAGGTTAGGTTAGGTTAGGTTAGGTTAGGTTAGGTTAGGTTAGGTTAGGTTAGGTTAGGTTAGGTTAGGTTAGGTTAGGTTAGGTTAGGTTAGGTTAGGTTAGGTTAGGTTAGGTTAGGTTAGGTTAGGTTAGGTTAGGTTAGGTTAGGTTAGGTTAGGTTAGGTTAGGTTAGGTTAGGTTAGGTTAGGTTAGGTTAGGTTAGGTTAGGTTAGGTTAGGTTAGGTTAGGTTAGGTTAGGTTAGGTTAGGTTAGGTTAGGTTAGGTTAGGTTAGGTTAGGTTAGGTTAGGTTAGGTTAGGTTAGGTTAGGTTAGGTTAGGTTAGGTTAGGTTAGGTTAGGTTAGGTTAGGTTAGGTTAGGTTAGGTTAGGTTAGGTTAGGTTAGGTTAGGTTAGGTTAGGTTAGGTTAGGTTAGGTTAGGTTAGGTTAGGTTAGGTTAGGTTAGGTTAGGTTAGGTTAGGTTAGGTTAGGTTAGGTTAGGTTAGGTTAGGTTAGGTTAGGTTAGGTTAGGTTAGGTTAGGTTAGGTTAGGTTAGGTTAGGTTAGGTTAGGTTAGGTTAGGTTAGGTTAGGTTAGGTTAGGTTAGGTTAGGTTAGGTTAGGTTAGGTTAGGTTAGGTTAGGTTAGGTTAGGTTAGGTTAGGTTAGGTTAGGTTAGGTTAGGTTAGGTTAGGTTAGGTTAGGTTAGGTTAGGTTAGGTTAGGTTAGGTTAGGTTAGGTTAGGTTAGGTTAGGTTAGGTTAGGTTAGGTTAGGTTAGGTTAGGTTAGGTTAGGTTAGGTTAGGTTAGGTTAGGTTAGGTTAGGTTAGGTTAGGTTAGGTTAGGTTAGGTTAGGTTAGGTTAGGTTAGGTTAGGTTAGGTTAGGTTAGGTTAGGTTAGGTTAGGTTAGGTTAGGTTAGGTTAGGTTAGGTTAGGTTAGGTTAGGTTAGGTTAGGTTAGGTTAGGTTAGGTTAGGTTAGGTTAGGTTAGGTTAGGTTAGGTTAGGTTAGGTTAGGTTAGGTTAGGTTAGGTTAGGTTAGGTTAGGTTAGGTTAGGTTAGGTTAGGTTAGGTTAGGTTAGGTTAGGTTAGGTTAGGTTAGGTTAGGTTAGGTTAGGTTAGGTTAGGTTAGGTTAGGTTAGGTTAGGTTAGGTTAGGTTAGGTTAGGTTAGGTTAGGTTAGGTTAGGTTAGGTTAGGTTAGGTTAGGTTAGGTTAGGTTAGGTTAGGTTAGGTTAGGTTAGGTTAGGTTAGGTTAGGTTAGGTTAGGTTAGGTTAGGTTAGGTTAGGTTAGGTTAGGTTAGGTTAGGTTAGGTTAGGTTAGGTTAGGTTAGGTTAGGTTAGGTTAGGTTAGGTTAGGTTAGGTTAGGTTAGGTTAGGTTAGGTTAGGTTAGGTTAGGTTAGGTTAGGTTAGGTTAGGTTAGGTTAGGTTAGGTTAGGTTAGGTTAGGTTAGGTTAGGTTAGGTTAGGTTAGGTTAGGTTAGGTTAGGTTAGGTTAGGTTAGGTTAGGTTAGGTTAGGTTAGGTTAGGTTAGGTTAGGTTAGGTTAGGTTAGGTTAGGTTAGGTTAGGTTAGGTTAGGTTAGGTTAGGTTAGGTTAGGTTAGGTTAGGTTAGGTTAGGTTAGGTTAGGTTAGGTTAGGTTAGGTTAGGTTAGGTTAGGTTAGGTTAGGTTAGGTTAGGTTAGGTTAGGTTAGGTTAGGTTAGGTTAGGTTAGGTTAGGTTAGGTTAGGTTAGGTTAGGTTAGGTTAGGTTAGGTTAGGTTAGGTTAGGTTAGGTTAGGTTAGGTTAGGTTAGGTTAGGTTAGGTTAGGTTAGGTTAGGTTAGGTTAGGTTAGGTTAGGTTAGGTTAGGTTAGGTTAGGTTAGGTTAGGTTAGGTTAGGTTAGGTTAGGTTAGGTTAGGTTAGGTTAGGTTAGGTTAGGTTAGGTTAGGTTAGGTTAGGTTAGGTTAGGTTAGGTTAGGTTAGGTTAGGTTAGGTTAGGTTAGGTTAGGTTAGGTTAGGTTAGGTTAGGTTAGGTTAGGTTAGGTTAGGTTAGGTTAGGTTAGGTTAGGTTAGGTTAGGTTAGGTTAGGTTAGGTTAGGTTAGGTTAGGTTAGGTTAGGTTAGGTTAGGTTAGGTTAGGTTAGGTTAGGTTAGGTTAGGTTAGGTTAGGTTAGGTTAGGTTAGGTTAGGTTAGGTTAGGTTAGGTTAGGTTAGGTTAGGTTAGGTTAGGTTAGGTTAGGTTAGGTTAGGTTAGGTTAGGTTAGGTTAGGTTAGGTTAGGTTAGGTTAGGTTAGGTTAGGTTAGGTTAGGTTAGGTTAGGTTAGGTTAGGTTAGGTTAGGTTAGGTTAGGTTAGGTTAGGTTAGGTTAGGTTAGGTTAGGTTAGGTTAGGTTAGGTTAGGTTAG